>JAMJFZ010000736.1:70000-617500 GCA_026225945.1 Cricetomys ansorgei
ATCAGCTATAGCTTCCTTCTCCACAATGACTGTAGCCTGAGACTGCTCCCCTATAAAGTCACTTCTATGGAGAGTATCTAACCTGTGTCCTATTTGTTCATCTGTATATAATAAACCTGTCTCCTCATTCAGGTATATAGAAAACAATTGCTTCGAGTTTCCCAGCTTCTGGTGTGTCAACATCAGAGCTCATGTCGCACCCAACCTCAGGTATTCTGTCTGTCTGTATGTCATTCGTTATTCCTAGTTGCCCCAGTCAGGTCAGTCCCAAAGCTATATAGGGTATTGCAGATATCAAAATAATTTTTACATGTATTTATGGTAGAAGGAGCATTCACTTTCTACTGGGCATGTGTGGAAATCAGAGGACAGCTTGTGGTAGGAAGCCAGTTCTTTCATTCCACCATGTATATCCCAGGGATCAAATTCAAGTTGTCAGGCTGGGCAGACTCACTTTTATCTGTTGAGTCATCTTGCCAGCCTTAAAATTAGTTTAGATTATAAAATGTGGAACCTGGATTGAATGACCTTTGAGATCATTCTTTAGATAATTTTAACTGTATTGCAATTGACATATTATGGCATATTTCTTTGTATAGAGCTAAAAAAGTACAAGAATACTATTAAGTTTTTAAAATTATTTATTTAAGTTTATTTTATGTGCATTGGTGTGAAGGTGTCAGATGCCCTGGAACAAGAGTTACAGATAGTTGTGAGCTGCCATGTGAGTGGGAATTGAATCCAGGTTCTCTGGAAGAGCAGCCATCTCTCCAGCCCTCATTAAAAGTATAAGAATATTAACATAGCTATAATTATTCTCCCAACCAGAATTATAAAATTAAAATTAATATATTCTATATTTTTATTATTGTCAAATGCCAGGCATTTTGCATAAATAGCAATTAAATATCACAGTATACTTATTATTGCTTAAGTTTCAGAAATCGGAGGCTATAGAGATGGCCAAGTTGTCAAGAACACTTGTTGCTCATGCAGAGGACCTGAGTTTGGTTATCAGCACACACATGGCTAGTAAATCTATTTCCAGGAGTTCCAATACCCTTTTCTGGCCTCCTAATATATCCTTTACTAGGATATGTATTAGATATATGTATTAAACCATATTTAAATATACTTAATCTTATCCCAAGATCCAATCTAAGAATACCTGTAGAATTTAATTGTTCAGTCTCTAATGTGGGTCACTTCTTAGGTTAATTTTTGTCTTGATGGTTTTGAAAAGGAAAAAAAAAACACGTATCTCACAGAATGCTATTTAGTTAGGATCTGTCTGTTGTTTTCTCATTATTGAAATTATATTATAAGATATAGATGTCGCATCCCATCCTCCAAAGCCTCGGGGATCATTGCAGAAGACAGGGACAACAAGAGTGTAAGAGCCAGAAACAGTAGATGGCAATAAGTAAATGGGGTCTTCTGGACAAATCAGAGCAGCTGAACATGCAAACTCAGAGTGGTATGACAGCATGCACAAGACCTGTGCAAGCTGAAGCCAGATCGAATCCAAACATGGACAAGGAAGGTGGGCACAAACTCGCATACATATTTGAGAATTTATTGGCAACTGGTTGCTGCTGGGAGAGGAGGTTCAGTTCTCTTTGTAGTGTGGCCCCTGTTACGTTAATCAAGTTCCAGTGAATGGCCATAGATGCAAAACTATAAGGATAGCACCAATAAGATTTTATTTTATTTTATTTTTTTAATAAAAAAGGACACATAGTTGGGTGTGTAGGAATGGAGTTGGATCTTGGAAGATTTGGGTGAATATGATCAAAATGTATTGTATTAAATTCTCCAGGAACTAATATAAAATAAAATTACATTATGCAATTTGATATAAATACCACAGAATCCAAATAAAGAGCCAAATGACACAATTTTAAATTGACATTAGTGAAGTGTTTTATATTAATTGTGTTGGTGTTGACTAACACTAACAATGGAAAATCTCATTTTTGACTGATAAATTGTAGGAAGGTACTGAGACTAGAGCTGTATACTGTGGCAAACGAACAATAACCCCTAGTTTGCTCACTAGTAACTTTAGTAACATTTTAGTTACTTTTGTGATTACTAAGTGGTAATTTTTCCCAAAATCCATGACTTTGTTGATATTTGGTAATTGAAATTATGCAGGACTAAAGAGATACCCCTTTGTCATTTATTAATTTTTCTATTTATATCTGTGGATTTACATATTATTTTTATTTACAGACTTATAAAACGTTACTATCATTACTATTTTGTAGTTTTTGGAGACAGGGTCTCAGTCTGTAGCCCAGAAATTTGTAATCCTCCTGTCTCAGCCTCCTGCGCATTGGGATTATATGGATGTGCCATCATGCCTAGCTACTTTTTATTCTCAAATTTCTACAGAGTTGCCTTGTTAGAGGTTCTCCAATTTTGAATATGGTCTGATATCTGCTATTTTCCCAGTCTACTTCATTCACTTGCTAGAGAATGTTATTTAGATATCATGATCTGAATGATAAGGGTATTCATTGCTACTTGAAAGATTTTTCAATGATCAGTACCAATACATATGTCCATGTGTATGTATGCATACAGAGATACATGTACACATATAGAGATCTTCTCCATTTCTCATTATTCATATGCATGTACACGTATACATACACATACATATTCATAGGTAAATTGTATGGATAGTTCTTTTCCTATTCCCATTTAATACCACAAATTTTAAAAATGATTTATTATTTTTATTTTATGTACATTGGTGTTTTTCCTGCATGCATATCTGTGTGAGGGTGTCAGATCCCTGGAACTGGAGTTACAGATAGCTGTGATCTGCTATGTGGGTGGTGGGAATTGAGTCTAGATCCTCTGAATTCAGCCAGTGCTCTTAATTGCTGAGCCATCTCTCCAGTCCCTCAATACCACTATTTTATTCCAGAATTTCCCTCTCCGTGTTTGCATCTCACTTCTGTGGCACGAGAATACTGAATATGTACTATATTCAATTTAATTATAATTCAACTCAATTCAATATAATACTATGTTCAGTTTATTGACTTACTTATACAATTAAAAATATATAGTTTTCTCACCATCTTACTGATCTTTCTTCCTTCTCAGAGAAGTAAAGGTGAGGAAGACATATATTACTCCAGTGTCTCAGTGTCTCTATCTAATTAAACTTCAAAATTTCAGTGCTGTTCTTTGACCTTCACAAATTCTTTCATCAAAAAACATAGACCATTCCAGGGACTGTAGAAACACATTTCATTTACCTTATCCAAATCTTGTCTGAGAAGTGAAAATTTAACCAATTTCATTGTACTAAAGCAAAATCTAAATTTTAGAGTATTTAGACCTTTACTGGGCATTTAACAACACAGTAAAGAGTAATTTAACTAGAATCATTTTGGAAGAGGGAGCTTCAGTTGAGAAAATGTACCCACCAGATTGGCTTCTGGGCAAGTCAGTGGCTCATCTTCTTTGTTGATATTTGATGTGGAAAGCCCAAGCTCGACATTGTCCCGTGAGCTGGTGGTCATGGATGCTATAAGAAAGCATGTTGAATACACCACAAAGAACAAGCCAGTAAGCAGCTCTCCTCCATGGTCTCTGCTTAGTTATTTTCTTCCAGACCCCTGCCTTGAGTTCCTGCCCTGACTTCCCTCTAAAAGTTAAAAGATGAAATAAACTCTTTTCTCCCAAAGTTGACTTTGGTCTCAGTATTATCCTACAGCAATAGAAACCCTAACTAAGACAGTCAAAGCCATAAGATAAACATAATTCATTTTTCAAACTTCTAATTTTATTTAATGAAGAATAATTAAGCACATCACTTGGTATTCACACAAGAAAGTTACAGAGTTATTGGAAATTTTTCTTCAAATTTTAAGGAAAATCTCATGCCTGGGACTTGAATATATCTATGTATTTAAATAAATGTTTACAACTGAGTCATATGATGACAATTTTTTTTTCTGATTTCTATCTACATTCATTCAAATTTCTGTAGGTGTGTGTTGTCCCCAGGCAGAATTATTTAGGTTTCCCATTTCCTGTTTTCTGATATTAAGGCATTCTATACTAGGCAAATTAAAGCCACAATGGTGGGCCATTAAAACACAAATTTAAGGCAATGTACATACTTAAGTCTTATCTATTACATTTACTAATTGTATGTTTGCATGTGTGTTCTTTAACTGCCTCAGGCCTCATTTCTTCACCTGTAAAATAAGGTAAACAGTGACAGTCTGGATTTATTGAGATAGTAAGTTGTTTAGTAATGTAATGTGGCCAGTGCATGCCACATATTCAGTGCACAGTTCATCATTCTCCTTTCTCTCTGTACTTTCCTTTTGCCACTTCCCCCTCAATATGCTTTCATATTGAAAAATTACCTTGGTGTCCAGTTTTATCTTATAGAATTCTGAAGTAGAAAATTCAGTAGCGCTTACACTCATTCCCCCAAAAAACTTGCTTAATTGGCACATTTAAACAATAATCTTTCAGAAGTTTCCATATGAATATTGTCAGTTCTTTATAATAAAAGATATGCATTACACAGAGAAGAAATTATCTTAATATGAAAGGGGGAAATTATGGCTAGGAAATTCTGGGCTTTCTCAAGGTCTCATAGTAAATAAGACTGAAAACCTGGGAACCCTAAGCTCATCATAACTATTGTCAGTTTTGCTAATTTTCCTCTATGTCTTTCCAGTTAGCATTTCAAATTCATTCTGTTCTTAGTCTACAGTTTAATTTGTGTTTACCAAAATCTCTAAATTCCCAAAACTCACCCAGTAAAATAGTATTCAGTACAGATGGATCAGCTTCCTTCCAAAATAGTACAGGATAGAAGTATTTATTACTTCACAGTAAAACTTTAGTCTCTATCTACCAATTTGGTCTCTTGCCTCAGGGCTCTTAGAACACAATCTCAAAATATTTCAACTTTGAACATTTTCAAAAGCCATGGTATTTTCTCTGAGTTATTGATTTAAGCTTTGGTTACTTTCTTAAATACTAAAATGTTTCAAACTCAGAGACTATGAAAAATTGTTGCTAAAATCAAAAGCATTTTTTTTCTTACATTTCTCACCTTCTTAATCTAATTAGGGTAATTCTGCCCAGGTAGAGTTTTATTAGAGTTGTACCTTCATTCTTGTCCCCTGGACCTGACAATGAACAAGAAACATCTGTAAGTTAGAATCCAATAGGATAAAAGAAAAGTCAAGTGGTCTATTCAATCTAACTGATTAGTCAGTGAGTGCATGCAGAACTAAGAATTGGCTGTAAATTCCCTTTGAAGAAATGCAATCACTTATTTCTTTGAGTGGAAGTTTAATTTAGAATTCCCTCATTAAACTGAATCCCAGAATCCTGCCTACTTCCATGACTCATCTGTATATCTGATACCCAGCACATCTTAGATGCATTATAAATTTAGAAAGGAAAAGAAGACACTACCAAAACCAGTGTCCCTATCTTTGTGACAGACAAGTAGAAAGAAATCAGATTCTAAAGCAGTCCTCACTATGCTTTCAAATTAAAAAGTCTATTTCTGATTTGGACACACTAAAGATAATTCTGACAGTGAATCTTAGCATTTCCTTGTTTTTCTGTTTGTTGGCACATCTTATGGATAGTATCTAAGGAATAACCGAGGGGCTGAGTTTCAAATCACAAGAGCAATATGGGCATGATGGCACAAACTTGTAATTCTAGTACCTGAGTATACAAGTTCCAGGTTATTTTTGACTATACAGTGAAACCCTGTTTCTCCTCAAGCTCCTAAGCAAACAAATATCACAAGAGCAACAGATGTTATGTTGTTCTGAGATGATGTAGGGTAGCCTGATCTCTTGCTTCATAGTCCTGGCTGAGGGCTGGTCTTGGATTCATAATCCTGTTGTCCCCACCTCCTGTGTACTAAGATTGCAGGTTTGCACCCACATGCCTTGCCCTGGATGTTGGTCATCAGCAGAAAATGTGAGTCCAGATCTATGCAATGAGATAAACTTTTACAAAATATTCTAGTTATTGAACTTTAAAAGACATGCAAGTGTAATCAATTTGTTCTTTCAGAAGAGTAAACAGAAAAACTGTCGAAACTTTTGAAAGTATTTCAATGCAAGATTCCATGTCCACATATAAAATTTCACTATTTCTGAAGAAGAAAAGATTTGAAAGATTTAGTTTAATTTTTGATGCCCAGGAAAATATTTTGGCAATGGCAGGAATGAAAAGATTAAAAGAAAAATAGTACCCAAAGCATAACTTGTAAACAAGTTTTATTCTCACAGATAGTCATGCCTTTCTTAATCTGTTTTTCCTTTTAAACCTCGTGTATTTCTTATCAAAATGGTTTAAATAAAGTATTTAGCTAGATACAGCAAACTTCTGAGAATTTTGTTTTGTTTTAAGCCATCATGATGATTTCACTACTTTTATTAAATATAATATGGAAGAAAAAAAAGAATCTGCCACAGACCTTGTCCTTCAAAATAATGGTCATTAAAAAACTATAACACTATTATTTATTAGCAACAATGACATCAGCCTCAAATTAATCATCTTTTATCTGGGAACTTATTACTTTTATCAGGCAAAATTAATTTTGTGTGTGTATATGTGTACACACATATACACATTTTAGTAAAGTACTTCTGAAGTTTTATTAAATTGGATATATCTATGTATTTAAATAAACTTTTGCAGTTGAGTCACTCAACAATAATTTATTTTCTGATTCCTTTCTTCTGATTTCATTGATACCAGTTTCTCTAAATGTGTACTGCATGTGAAGTGCCGTGGTGTCACTTTGTAGGCTTTTAGCCTCAAGTAGTGGGGAGAAAATTCCTATCTGAAGTTTTATGAAAGTCTACCATTGACGTTGTTGGCTAACAAATAATATTGAGTGTTTGTTATTTTTAAAAGAAAGATAGAAGTATAAGAGCATTTAAAATTATATAAATAAAATGAGTAGAAATATAAACTGGCACAATGACTTTGGGATATTGCTTGGCTGTATCTAATCAATCTAAATATATGCAGAAACAAAGAAGGCAATTCCTAGGTTTACAACTATCAGAGATATATATGCATGTTTGCCAAAAGACATGGTGCAGGATTATTATAGCAACATTACTAAAAATAGCAGACATGAAGTTACAGCAACATGACTACCTAAACGAGACCTAAAGAAAGGTGACACCAATAGACAGGCATACGTGGAAGGGGGAAAGTTATGAGTCCTCAACCCTACACAAAGAACTCCTGGTGCCTAAGGAATACTAAGAGTGTCAGTCGTCCCTAGGGAAGAGCAAGCAATTGGTGATCTAATACCCAATGGTATTAGATTATCGGTAATGGTAATACCAAATGGCCCTGAAAGCATATAAATACAAGTAACATTATGTGGAATAAGCACATAAATATTATATATTTAGAAATTCATACACACATATGAAACAACAATTAAAGAAAAAAGGTCATGAATTTGAGAGCTAGAGGATGCATGGGGGTTGGTGGGAGAAAAAGGAGAGGCAGAAATGATATAATGAAATTACGATTTCAAAAAATAAAAACATAATAAACACATAAAGACTTGGGAAGGATTGCACATGCCTATAATCTCAGCACTATGGAAATAGAAGCAGTGGGATCATGAATTTAGGTCAGCCTAGGTTACATAGCAAGACCCTGTCTTTAAAAACCAAAATCCAAACAAAACAAAAAATACCCAATGAAGGGAATCTATTCGTGACTCAATAATAATAAGGAATGAATAAATAAACTGTAGTCTGTTACCATTTTATGAAGTGATGAGAATGAATAGCTCACAAATAGAATACAAAATGGAAAACAGAGTGTATGGTATGTTATTGCAATCATATGAAACTCCCAAACTCATTTGTATTATTACAAAGTTCATAGTGGCTTCCTTTGGTCAGGACAATGACAAGAAGTGGTCACAGGGAGCTGCTGATGTGCTGGTGACCGTTACTTCTTAATATAGGAGCAACATACAGAGACTATTTTAATTTGGCAATAATGTATGTTGTTCATTTAACATTATACTTGTGACATGTGCTTTTCTATATGCACATTGTGATACTATCCCTTGAAAATTAGTAAGCTATTCTGAGATATACATGTTCCTTGAATTTGCTCTAGATTTGTTATTACTATTATTGTTATTGTTTCTGTTTAATTCTTTTCCAACGTGAGATGGGAATGGCTGTTTTACCACGTTCATTTTGAGGTTATGAGAACAATTAGATATTGCAATCTAATTTTCACAGAATGATCTCACGTTACTGCACCATTTCCCAATTGTTGTTCTAGAATGCCAAGCTTTTGCATAAGTGATATTGTTATTATCAATCAGTGATGTACAAACTGTCAAAGTGAAGCAAAATTCATGTGAGTTTGTAACTTTGACAAATGCCATCACAGTCCAGCACCCTGCTAATCATAGTTATAGATACTGCATCAGGAAATAGTCCTTGAAATTTTAATTAAATCCTATTATGGAGTCTAAAATGAATGTAAAGGGCAGAGCAGGCGGGGAGGGCAGTTAACAAAAGGAGATGATGGAACAGCAGCCTATTGAGTTGAAGTGATATCTTGCCATGTAAACACAAAGATAATTAAATTCACAGAAGATACTAAATTGGAAGGTGCTGCTTTGACCAGCAAACATGGGAGAAATCATTCTTTTTGGACTTGGAAAGGTTAAAGTCAGGGCAGGAAATAAAATTAAATTCAACCAGGGGAAAGTAGAAGCTGCTGTGCTTGGAGAAAGTAATCTGAAACACAAATATTCTGTATGAGAGAGAAGCTGGAAAGGCCAGTATCCTGAGACCCAAGAGAGAAGGAGGATAAAAAAATGTGAGCCTGATAGGACTGGAAGGAAAGGCCAGTGGTTGCTTTCAGCTCTGAGGGGCCATTTCCTCTTCCCCTCTGAGTTACTGTAGAAGTTGTCTCAAGGCCAACAGAAATTGCATAACGTAGCACTGGCATAAATGTGGAATGATGTAAGGAGGAAGGCAGTTCTATTGTTACTTAGGATGATCAGATTTCTCCTTCAAATATTATATGCAAATGCACATTCTTGTATGTGCATTAGTATGGATCTTTGTGCATGTTTACGCCTATGTCATTGAATTCCCCATTGTATCACTGTGCTTCGAAGTCAACTGATGGATTTATCTGTGAGGCCTGAACTGTGGTTTGGGTCTTGTCCCACCTTGACCTCTATCTCATCAAATACAAAAGCTAGTCTCCAATATTCTGAACCTTGCCCTCCTTTGCCTATTCTCTTCTGGTTGCTGCATTTACTGGAATGGTGCATAATATAAGCTATTCCTGAATGCATGCTGTTTATTTTATAAATAATTCATGGGATCTATTACATGCTCTGTTTTGTGTTAAAAACATTTTATTTGCTGATAGAAACTCCAGTCCTAGAAAGATGTCAATAAAATAAAGGCAGGCAAATTTTAGAGAAATTACACTGAATTACTATGATTCCAGCATACTTTTGTATAGGCTGAGCCTTATTCTTTTAAAATATTCTGATGAATTATGTTATTCCTGGTACTCTTATAGTCAATTCATTTTCAGCTAAATGTGAAAAAGAGTAATTTTTTACAATTTATAATTTATAAAGAACACTTTTGGAGTACTATGTAGGAAATACAAATATTACCACTCAGCCAAAAAGATTTGTTTGCAGTATGCTAAACACACACACAAACATACACTTTGCCCTTAGAAGTATTTCTTTAGCCATGGTATCTTAACTGAAAGACATCAAGATAATTTGGACTTTACACAGCTTGAGTAGTATCTTGGCTGGATTGTTTCAAACATATCTTGAGATGAGGATGTCGATGCAAGTAATCTCTCTGGCCGTTGATCTCTGAGAGAGTAGAAAATAAGCATGCATTAGTAAGGAATCATATTTTTGAGCAACTGGGAATTTGTCTACACTGGGGATTCCTTTGAGAAACTGTAGAACCTGCTTAGATCTGACTGGTACAGAAAATGGGTGTGTGGGTTCATTCATTCACAATGTGTCATTCCTCATATGTAAATTTAGCTCTATTTTTTCTTACCTTAAAACAAAACAAAACACAAGAATTCAAGTGTAGAAACAATAGGAAACATTTTTTTCCCAGATGGAATATTTTAGAGTACCTATTATTTTCATTTTATGAGTAAAGAAAGGATTGTGTGAAATAAAAATCACAAAATGTAGTTTCCTTTGATAATATTACATGAGTATAATTAGTAAGCTATAAGTGTCTAACACCTGTGTAATGCCCTATATATAGTGGTACTTACTGTGTATTTGCCGTATCAAGAGTTTATAAAATATCCAATGTCTTCTTTTTTTCTTTTTTATGTTTTTATTCTGTTCTCATACAAATTATACAGTACATCCCGATCCCCTCCCCCAGATCTACCCCATCACCATCCACAAACACCCTTCTCCCCAGAAAAGAACTGTTACATCACAATCAGGGCATGGCATAGCGGGATGGAATGAGGCCAGGCACCAATCCCTACATCAAGGGTGGGCCAGGCAGCCCGGCAGGAGAAAAAAGGTCTCAAGGGCAGATAAAATGGTCAGACACCCCCCCCACTCCAGCCCTGTAGGAGTTTTTCAAGGATACCAGTCCAGACAGCCATAAGATGTATTTAGGGGAGCCTAAGAGTGCTACTTAGGAGACAATGTGGGGCTTGTTCTCCTGGTGTCCTCCACACCTCTGGTCTCTGCCATCCCTCATCTCCCTCTTCCATGGTGTTCCCTGACCTCTGCATGATATTTGGCCCTGAGCCTCTCAGTATGCTTCTCTCAACTGCCAGAGGGGGCCTCTCTGGTGAGGACTGGGTTAGGTGGAACACTTTTATTAATTCTTTGAGAATTTCATACAGTGTATTTTGATAATATTCACAATCTACTCATACCCCAACTCCTTTTAGTCCTACCTCCATGTCTCTACTCCCTCAGCGCCCTTTTTATTTATTTTTTAAATTACCTGCAGACTCCAATTTGTGCTGCCCATATACACTCCTGGGTGTAGGGTCATCCACTTGAATATGGTTGAACGACCATATTCCTTAAAGAAAAACTGGCTCTTCCTCACCCAGAAACCATTCAGTACCATAACTTCTCAGTTAGGAGTTGGGGCTCTTGAGTCCTTCTCCCCTCTGTGCTGAAACAATGACTGGCTTGATTTTATGCAGGTCATAAGGAGGCAACCAGAGCTTCTGTAAGTTCATGAATGCAGCAGTTCTATTTTATTTGTTAAGTCTTTTCTTTTCTTGTTTTGATACCAAGTTTTGCTATATAGGCTAGGCTAGTCTTAACCTCATGATCCTCCTGTTTCAGTCTCCAAAGAGATTGAAGGGATTAAAGGTATGTACATGCATACCATATTATATCTTCTTCATGTAATTACAATGTAACTTCTAAGCTTAGCAATGGGGAGAGAAGCTGTAATAGCAAAGACGGACTTTATAGTACTAATTTACTTCTAATATTCTAATTTACTTCTAATATTCATCATCTAATATTCATCTAATATCCATCATCTCATTTGGTGAGGATCCACTGATTCCTACTGCCAATATAAGGGTGCGGGGCTTTCTCTAAATACTTTCTAAAATACTGCAGATTGCATGTAAGATAAACCATTTAATAGTAAGAGCTTAGGATAACATCTTGCAGTCAACAGTAATATATTAGTACATTATGTATGTTTGGCCTCACAAAAATCTGTGGAGTAGGTACTACAGCTACGAGGAAACAGACACTGTTTTAAGACTCTGTTCTTGGGTGTGCTACTCTAGCCTACTTTATAATTTTAATTCAGAAAAATAGAGAGAAAATAAAACCTGAGAGAAGCATACAATGAATACATTGCACATATAATAAGACTTATTCATCTTCGTATTTTCTTTTTCCACTTGAGCAAGTTGCTTCCATTTTTCTTCTGCTCTGTAGTAGTCTCAGAAAGCCCAAAAGATTCTAAAAAAGCAACAGAAGGCGATTCTACTTTCTTCTAATTGGGACTCATCATAGCTAGTGTGACAGCGATGTTCAGCCTGTGTAGCAGAGCCTACTTGCCATGCATTCATCTAAATATACGTGGGAACAGTGGACACACCTGTTAGCAGCTATTGCAGCACAGTGTTATGATCTGCACTTAGTGCTCAGAACATGTAGCAGAAATTTGTTGCTCCAACACATTTCTTTCTGGTGAAATGGAAAAACACATCAATGAGAACATTCATGAATTTTATAATCACTCATCCAGTCAGGTTTGTAGTTACATACAGAAGCATGCTGGTAATACAGAAAAGATTGGACCTTTTTTTAAATTTTGCAGCAGAAAATTGAGTCTTTTTCATATTTTGATCCATTTGGCTTATGGTTTTGAACTAACTCTTTTATATAAAATAAAAACTATTCTATCATTGGAAGTATGAACAATTGAAAGTCTGAGGAGACGAGCAATTGGGCATTTCCTCTTGTTGTCATACATTCATTAGCTATAAACCACTTTGAATATCATTTTTACTAATATTGACTTTAGATTTTGTTTTTCTTCATATTGTGGGAGATAGAACATCCAACTGCGTATTTTCACTAACATATTTCTAGGGGAAACAATTCAAAAATATTTCATGTTTTCTTTGGAATGCACATTTAGAGTGGCCATAGCTTACGGCTTGTAGCACAACTGTGTAGCAAATGCCAAAAGGTCAACAATCATATTTTAGTGACTTAATAGATTTTAAGTAAATATGCATATCTTTCCAAGGGAAAACTTGTTTTCCTGGATGTTTCTGAAGATTAGCGGTAACACCTATTTACTTTCAATCGCCAATTATGAATTCCAGTATGTAAGAAGTAGTGTCTTAGTTACTGTTCTAGTACTGTGAGGGAACACCATGACCAAGGCAACATATAAGAGAAAAGCATTTAACTGGGGGCGTGCTTACAGTTTTAGAGGGTTAGTCTATGATCATCATGGCAGGAGGCAAGTAGATATAGTGCTGGAGCAGTAACTGACAGCTTTAAATAATGATCCACAGGCAACAGACAGAGAGAACCTGGGACTGGCGTGGGCTTCTGAATCCTCAAAGTCAACTCCTAGTGACAAATCTACAAGGCCACACTTACTCCAAGAAGGCTATACCTTTTAATCCTTCTCTAAGTGCTCCACCCCCTGTGGAACTTAGTCACCCTGTGACTAAGTATTCAAATATATGAGCCTATGGAGGGTATTCTCATTTAAACTGCCACAAGTAGTAAACTAGAGGGTAGCTCTTTTGTTATTGTTGTGGGTTTTATTTTGTTTTGTTTTCTCCTAGAAAAAAAAATATCTAGGCTCACTTATTTTGAAACAGCTAAAGATACTTTTCTCAATACAAATATAAAATATTCCTGTACCAGATTTATGGAGCTAGCACCGTGCTCATTTACATTTTTTCAACCCAGATATGACAAAAATCCAAGCAACTTAGAACTGTTATTCATAAATTGTATCCACTTTGGTGGACACATTCCTAAGTTTCTGAAGCTACTTTCCATTGGAGAATGAAACGAATTTTAAAATATCATTTTGTTATATATGGTGCAAATGTTTATGAATATTCTCTGTAAAATTAGAGGTTATTGAAGCCTTAAGATTTGAATTAGTATGGAAATGTGACTCTTCGCAGCCACCGAGTGTTAAAAAAAAAACATTTCAGTGTCTATGAAGATAATGTTGGGAAATGTTCTCTACCAAATTTAGGAAGTTTGTGATTCCTTGGAAGTGGCAGGAAATTCCCAGGTCTGAAAATGTTGTTCCATGAGCTGGATCATAAGTAAAGAATCTAGAAAGCTGTTCCTGGGAGACCAAAGGTCAAATAAGAGGCTCATCTTCAACTGTGTTCAGGGCTACTATTAAAAAGGGAGTATGTTCTCTTTCTCTCTATACCCTCAGAAATCAAACCTGGCAAAACTTGTATATATTTGTTTCCCCCCTCTAAATTTTAGTAAGAACTCATTTTAAGTGTTGTTTGTGATTATAGTACTTTTTATTATTTAGAACACAACTGTATCTGAATGCTTCTAGACTATATTTTGTTTTCTAAATAGTTTTATTTTTCCTTTTTAAAAAATTGGAATTAGATTGTTCTCTCATACATTGTATCCTGACCACAGTTTCCCCTCCCTCCACTCCTCCCAGCTCTCCCCTCCCCTCTCCCCCAGGTCTACTCCCTCCCTTTGTTTCCTTTCAGAAAAGAGCTGGCTTCAAAGAGACAACAACTAGACATGACAAAACAGGTTACAATAAAACAAGTAAAAATAATTAATGAAATGATTCCTAATAATATTCTGCTATACTCATAGATTGGTGACTAGTCCAATTATCATCAGAGAGACTTCCTCCAATAACAGATGGGAGCAGATCCAGAGACCCACAGACAGACATTATGCAGAGAGAGTCTAAATTGGAAGTCTCCATCTGGTCTCTTCCCTCCCCATTAAGGAACACTGTGGAAGAGGGGGAGGAAAGATTGTAGGAACCAGAGGGAATGGAGGACACCAGGAGAACATGGCCCACTGAATCCACTAAGCAGGTCTCATATGGGCTCACAGAGACTGAAGCGGCAATCACAGAACCTGCATGTGTCTGCACCAGATCCTCTGTATATGTCAGGGTCATTAGCTTGGTATTTTTATGGGACTCCTAACAATGGGAGAGAATGACTGCTTTTTTTTTTGCCTGCTCTTGGAAATACTTTTCCCCTATTGCATTGCCTTGCCTGGCCTTGATATGAAGGCTTTTGCTTTGTCTTATTGTATAAATAGATTTATTTTTATGTGAAATTTTATGTCTTGCAGTGTTCTGTAGGTAGTGATTGAATTACATCCTTTGATAAAGATTACTATTTTTCTCTCTCCAGATTTGTTAAACTGGAGCTCCCCATTAAGTAGGTCTTCAAAAGGCAGAACATTCTCCATGCCAGGAAGTGTTCAACTAGAAGCAGGATGACTGGCTGTTTTAGGGATAAAGTTGGTTAGATCTTTCAATAGGCTGAGGCTAGATGCTTTATAAAACAATGGGTTCTATTTTGATTCATGGTTCAGGGAATTCAAGAACATAGTACCAACATCTACTCAGCTTCTTATGAGAACCAAATGTTGCTCATATCATGGTACTATTGTGGAAAGGGTTAGCCCATATGTGTATAAGCTTCACATATATAAGAAAAGAAATAAAAGGGAGATGAAGAGGTCAGTCTTGCTTTATGATCATCTACTTTCATGACAATCTCCTTTCTTAAAGGTTCTTCTGCTTTTTAATAACACCGTATTGGAATTTAGGTCTCAAGGTGAGCCTCGTGGGGACAAACTGTATCCAAATTATAAAAGTAGACTTAAATCATTATACAGAAATTCTCTTGTACTCTGTTCTTTATTATGCTTAAGTTCTAACCAAATCACCATTAACATACTGAAGAGCATAAATACAGACAAAAAAACCCTTTATTATCCAGTGTTGTAATGTTCTCTTCATTGTGTTAAAAATGATCTCTCAATATCTCAAAATTATCTTTAGTCTCTAGTTTGTACAGATCATTTTAATAAATACAGTTTTAGCTTTATGTGCTTTATAGACTTCTGCTTAATAAAAGATGATTGGAAAAATTAAAAAATGGTATATATAATGGTATATGTCACATATGACAGCTTTCCTTATAAAACAAAAGAAAAAATCCTGTACATAACAGCAACAATCCTGTTACCCAACAATAAGCCAAACTGAAAGATGATGAAAATGTATACAGAAAATTCACAAAAGAATATGAAGAAGCATTTATTCAGATCAAAGGACATAAATTATTCTAGACTGGAAAGAAAATTAACACATAAATTCAGTATAATCCTTATCATTTTTAAAATTACTTTTTGAAAGACAAGATAAAGTGAAATTTTTTAAATGTCTATGAGAATTTTATATATGAATACTGTACTTATTTTCACTCTTTCTCTCTCCCATACAATTTCTCCCATGACCCCTGACTCCCTCTCAAATTCATGACCTCTTCTCCTTTAATTACTATTGATACATTGAGAAACACATAAATATATAGATACAATCAGCTGAGTCACTTAGCTTTGGTCATATGTTTATGTTTTTAGGGATGACCACTTAATTAGATAGGAAATTAGAGGGCTCAGATCTGGGGAAGACTGATCTCTTAGCAGTTGTTAATTTTATGTAGCTCTTCATCTAGGGGTATTTTTTGTTGTTGTTGTTTGTTTGTCTCAAGATTTTAAAAAAACTATTTTTTCATTAGTTTCTTCTTTGATGTACTGGGTGCATCAAATTCAACTTATTTATACATTTCTAGCTTTGTTCTTTGTTATTGATTAATAGGAGGAATGTGTGTTAATACATTCAGAATCAGCTCCTTTCTAGTATGTTTTCAGTGGGTTGTGTTTTTTTCTAACAGAAAAACTATTTCAAAAAAAAACCATGAAATACATGGTGGCACACAGGGCAGAAGCAGGCAGACCTATGTGAGTTCAGATCCACCCTGGTCTACATAGTGAGAATTCCAGGACAGCCAGGGCTATATAGAAAGACCCTATCTCAAAGCAAAAACAAAAACACAACAAAACAAAATATATGATAAGAAGCCAGATTATAATCAGTATACAAATAAGTTTACTGAAAAATCAGCTCAGTCACACATTTAAAGAAACATTTACAACCTTTCCCCAACAAAGTTGAAAGGCATGCAATCTGTTGTCTTACCAAGGGATATGAATATCTAGTGGCTTCTTGACACTGAGAGATTGTCACAAGCAAAATCTTTCTTCCCTGGATAAATAGGAAAATTAAGACACAGTTGCTCCATGAAATGTTGATGAAGGAAAACAGGTAATATCAGAATAGTTCCAGCACATCATTTGAACGTAGTCCTCTATTGCATTTTTCTTGATTTAATTTGCATAGTTCATAAAAACTTACTTCAATCTTGTAGTGATCGGAATAAATTTATATCAAATATTTCACATCTTACATAAGACCAATCAGTAATCTTTGTGCTTCTGGCACCATTTAGACAACAGTGAAGTTATCACCAAGAAGTAGGCATAGCCGATCTATAATCTGGGTTGCTGTTGGAGTTGTATTGCATTCCAGAAAAAGTGTATTTCTTCAGATGAAGAAAATACAAATGAAAGATAATGCACTGTGTAGGGATACTGTTCAAGTGTGGTAGAAGAAATGAATTGCTATATGGTGAATGAATTGCACTGAGTAGATATATCATACCAAAGATTGGTTGTCTTTAGTATAATAGTGTATGGAGTCACAGGGCATGAGATGGTCCCCTCTACCACATCTTCAGTCTTTCCATCTAACTTCAGACTACAATTACTGAAGCTACTGTATTCAGGATTGAAGCCATTTTGAAAAATGTCAGTTTGCCTTTCCATTTTCTCATTTGATACTGTATCACTGCAATAAAAAAGCTGACATTGATATTAATTTTTTAAGAACTGTCATTGCCAATTTTCAAGAAAAAAATTAAATAAGTGTGGGTGACCAACTCAAGAATATCAGGGAACTGTTTCAGACAGAGCTGTAATATCTCTGCATGTTCTGCTGTAAACTAGGGCACAAACTGTACAGAATCGCTTACATTTGGGTAAGCTCCATCAGGCAGTTGCAGGGATAAACTGATATTCCACTTTACAGCTTCCCAAAAGTCCTGTTACTATGTCCCCATTTATATTATGAAAATAAAATGTCCACTTAGTCAAAATAGTTCTTCTTCAATGGGTTT
This sequence comes from Cricetomys ansorgei, assembly GCA_026225945.1. NCBI lineage: Eukaryota > Metazoa > Chordata > Mammalia > Rodentia > Nesomyidae > Cricetomys > Cricetomys ansorgei. Next base: position 87,869 of record JAMJFZ010000736.1, read on the forward strand.
TAAAAATATTTGTTGATGATAAAAAAATATTTAGATCCTGAAACTTCTGGCTTGTAAACTCATTTTGCTCAAGTTTTTTTTTTTTCCCCTAAAATTATCCTTGGCAGTTCTGAATGATAAGATAGAAGTTTATAGTCCTGACATATTTCACAGTTTATACAATAGGGTAATGTGGGTTCCTGGATCTTAGCTATGCTTGAGTTTTCTGAGGACAGTTGTTAATGATGACACTCCACACTTGTATGGAATCACAAAGCATTTTCCATGTCATGTCAACAAATTTTCCCTGTAATGCTAGAGTTCTCCAATAGTTCCTTGTGGTTACTATTTTGAGATGCTATGTTTCACATGGAAGGGCATTCTTTACAGTCTGATAGAGTCCTAGATCGGTTGTGTGATCTTAGACAGTAAGTACCACATCATTTTAAGCACTAAAAAGCATGTCTTAAGTAAGAACGATCTAATTGGTTTCTGTGTCATATAAATATGCTGCTATCAAGGTTTCATGTATACATCCATTAGGGACTAATGACATCAAAAAAATGAATTTATGATTGACACATTTGGCAAAGTTCATTGTAAGTGATTGTTCTTCTTTCTTAAGTAAAATGGTTTAATTGCTTAAGTTACATTATATATGACTCTTATCATTGAGTGCTTAAGCAAAATAATTTCACTTTTTTCAGTAGTAAAACTTAAAACAGGATGCCTAAATACCACAAGAGATTTTGACTACTGAACCACTTTTTCATTGTAAATAACTTACAGATTTTGCTGAGGATCTGCAAGCAAGACTATGAGCGGCACCTCCCTTGAATAGCACAAATGGTTCTGTCCCTTGGAATGAAAGCATCCTATATATTTCAGCTGTCACAATGTAGTTTTAAATACTGATCTAGATTTCACAGGTTCATTATTCTCCTTCTCAGATCCTTATCATTGTATCCAAAAAGATATTCTTTATATTGAAAATTGCATACAACTAGACATTTGATAATTTGACCTTATTTTACTGACTAGTTTCCCAAGTGTTTCTGAACAGAAACCTAGGATCCTTCCAGGTATGTACAGCTTGTGACCATTGCGACACAAGAAATCACATGTGGCTGAGGACAGCAATGCATACAGCCCTAGAGAAAATTCCAAACTTACTTAAAATAGCATAAAAATTTAACTTTGTTGCGTTGGTTCTTGAGCATCAGATTTGTAGATGCTAAAGTCTGTAATGTAAAATATTGGTCATGCTTATAAAGATGATGGTCCTGCCAATGTATGTCACAAAATAGTTCTTTTCATACCTAAGAGTCCATCATGCCTGACACCCAGGATAATTGCCAACACCCTGGTTTCTTTATTCAGGACTTCCATTGTGGGTTAACCAAAGAATGACCAAGCCACTTGGGTCTTTTCTATGGCTATACCAATGCCATACTTTCTGTTGTAAAGGAGAAGTTCTGAGGTTTCATGATGTGTAGTAGTTCGTTGCTGTGGTAACTCAGCAAGGATGACTAGGAGGCACATTCATAGATGTAAAGCCTGCCAGACTTCAGCAGAGGTAACTGCCATCATGGCAGGTGCCATATTCGACAGTGGAACTATGAGAGTCCTAGCTCACGTGTTTTTATTGATCAAAACTCTTCAGGTGTTCTACTGATAGCACATGCAGATCATAAGCAATCAAACATTTCCCACATAAATCCAACACCTGCAGATAATACAAAGCACCAATACCTAGGCAGCCCCTCACGCAACAATGCACAAAACAATTATTTTATACATAACTAAAAATAAATTTCTACAACAATGCTGTCTCCTTTTTACTTTCTTTTTCTTCTCCCCCCACCTCTGTGTGTGTGTGTAGGTGCATACATGCAAACAGACATGTAAGGAGGTCCAAGGGCAATCTTGGGTGTTAGTTCTCAGGTCCAACCTTGTTTGAGACAACATCTCTTATTGTAGACCAGGTTATCATGCCCCGTGACCTTCCAGTATTCTCCTGTCTTCAGCGCCCATCTCACTGTAGGAGCACTGGGGTTACAGATGAATGCTACCATGTCTGACTTTATGAAGTTTCTGAGGATCTATGAAATCAGCTCCTCATGCTTGCATAGCAAGTGCTGTACCCACTAAACCATTTCCCCAGCCCTTATGACTTTTTTTGATCCAGTAAAACTGGACCTGGTATTGTGAATATCATGTTTATTTTTCTAGAGTCAGTGCCTTGCAGTATTCAAGAATATATACTTTCTTCCAATTCTAGTTGTGTTGTCTGTCTAATTGTATTTCACAATATATGCAGAATAGTATGAGGGGATGTTTTTCTGGTCTACTTTATTTGGTGTTCTGTACGCTTCCTATATCTGTATGGGTTTCCTTAGTTTTTGAAAATTTTCTTCTATGACCTTATTGAAGATTTGGTCTATTCCACTGACTTTGGATTATTTGTCCTCGTCTTATACCTATAATCCAGTGACTTGGTCTTTCCATGATGTCTCACATATTCTATATGTTCCTTTCCTGTATTTTTAATTTTTTTTGTATTCCTCGTGATTTGTTTTAGATCTTCTACTTTATCTTTGAGACCTGATAGTCTATCTTCTGCTTGAATTATTCTACTTGAAAGCTTTCCTTTGGGTTTCCTAATTGAGCCATTGGGTTTTTCAATTCTGCTTCATTTCAGTTTAAGTCTTCTTCAGTGTTTCTATCTCTTAATTGAATTCCATTTCATGTCTTAAACTGCCTTTGTAATTTTTTTTATCAACCTTATATTTATGTTTGGCATCACTCGGATGTTTATTTCTCTTAAGCTATTCCTCCTTAATTTATCAAGTTGTATATTTGTGTGTTATTTAAACTCCTTGATTTTTAAAAATAAAGTTTATTATTATCCTTTTAAATTCTATCCCATAGTATTCATCTAGGTAGTTCTCAATGGAATACATTTTAATCGGACTAGTTGATTTTAGAGGGAGATGTTGACTTGATCTTTCATATTGTTAGTATTTTTGCAATGATATCTGAGCATGTGGACTTCTTTTAATAGTTCTGTGTCTGATATTGACAGAGCATGTTGGGGCAGAAAAAAACATCATGTGCCTGGTTGGGCCTGGCTAGAACCAGAGAAGTATGCTGTTCTCTTTGCTTTGTTTTCTGTTGCTATCATATTGCTATCTCTTAGCTTTGTTTTCTATTGCTATCATAAAACACCCTGAAAAAAGCAACCCAAGGTAGAAAGAGTTTATTTGGATCAAAATTCAGAGTTACATTCCATCATTTCAGGGAAGTCATAGTGGCAGGAACTTGAAGCAGGGACCAATAAATTAATATATGCATGCTGGTTTCATATTGTCTACTTTATACATTTCAGGAATCCTGTCTAGGGAATGGTGCTACCCACAGATGATACATACAGCCTTCCTACCTCAATGAATGTAATTGAAATAATACCTCAAAAAGGTGCCCACAAGCCAACCACATCTAGACAATCTCTCACTGAGATCTTTCCAGATTCTATAGCATCAAGTTAATAATCAGAAATAGCCACTAGAGAGTTATGTTTCAATTTTTATTTGTACAGTGTTTTACATTGATTTTTTTCATTTGTAGAAATTTTCTTTCTATGTTTAATGGGGACAGAACAGATTCAGACAGAAGAAAAAGAATAATAAAACTATGTATGAAAAGAGTAATAAAATAAGATCTAAATGATGATAAAAGAAGTGATTTTTCCCATGTAGTTGAGACCATAGAAAGTCAAAATATATCTAGGTTAAAATGTCTACCTCTAAAGATAAATAAGATGTTTTGATGTTTGCTTCTGTTTCTTTTTATTTTATAAAGAACTTACCATTAAACTATGGCAGTTTTCACATACCTTGTGGGAGTTGGGGAAATTTCGTTGAGAGAATCCCTTAAGTGACTTAAATTATGAGAGTTAGTTCCTAGTTCTCTTGGTAGTGCTTAGAAAAACTTCCTGAACCTTTATAGCACCCCTTTGACAAAAGAATCCCTTTCATAGTTTAAAAATATTGGGCAATATGACAGAAAGAAAATAACATAAAACCAGAATCTATAGCCTAAGAACTTGCTGTAAAACAAGTACTGCAAATATACAGGTCAAGAAGCAGAAGCTCATGGGAATGTGCTTGTGTACTGCTCGCAGATGGTAACTCACTGTCTGTATGCACCATGACATCAACACCAGACAAAGAGCTTCCCCATCCTTTAGTATTTTTTTAATTCCATCTGTTACAGGTTTATTACTTAAGTGTTGTTTTTCTTTTTAAAATATTTTATGATTTTCAAACTAGTTGTTTCTTCCAATAGGCATCTTTGAGGATGTTCCATGATCAGACAACTTTTAGGACAGTCTCATATGAAGGATATTGGATCTTAAAATAAAATTGGGATCTTTCTAAAAGATGCTTTACCTACCCTGTTTTTAAATTTTATATTACAAGAATTATATTTTCCTTTCTTTTTTTCAATTTTCTTTAATAAATACCTTAGGGTATAATGACTCAAACAAGGTTAAATGCTCAGACAGATTTTGTTTCTTTCTTGATTTTTATTCTGGAAGTTTAAATTTGTCAGCATCATCCATGTTGTTATATTTGGCTAGTGATATGGTAATCACATACCAAGTGATTAGAACTGATCATATGTGTATCTTATTAATCCCATGTTAAGTTGCCTTATACTGGTAGCTTGAATTTGCCCAAGAAAATGGCACAGGTATCAAGCATTTCCCCCATTCTCTTTTACCCCCTTAGATTTAGGGCTATTTAAACTTTAATTTATTTTTGTCTTATTTCATTATGCAGCTGTACCAAAATTGTTTCCAGTTTTCTGATATTATAACACTTCACCTACTAAATCCATTATATGCATGTTCTTATGTACATAAACATACTCATATAAAAGATGTATTCTTTACTTTTTGTTAGATCAGGTCTTATTACATTGTCCAGTGTGGCTAGGAACTCACTGACCCTGCTCCTGCCTCTACTTTTTGAATGCTGGGATAACAGGTATGCACCAGAGAATATATTAGTTGGAACAGAATTATGTCAGGCTCACTTCTGAAATCTCCTTTTATCCTGTCTCTTTGGTCAGTAGTGCTTCTTTTGACCTTGGTAGTACTTTTATGTTTCTTCAGTGATTTTTTTAAATTTGTTTGCTTGCTTCTGTGCCTTTTTTTTCTCATTAGTTTGTATGTAGGGAGGTCCATGAGAAGTTTGATAAAATTCATCAGAACTTCTATCAGTAGCTGGGCAGGGTTTCACTCATGTGTGTGATCCCAGTAGTTGGAACCAGGAGTTCAAGGCCAGCCATGACTATGTAACAAGTTCAAGGTGAGCCTGGATTTGATGAGATGCTGTCTCAAACCAAGAAACAAACAAATTCTATTAGAAAACTATTTTCTCTTACTTTCCCCTGATAGTCCAACAATATGTGAAGTTCTTCCTACATCCATAACTGAAAAACTGACATGGACTTGTACTATTGATGAACTATAACTGACATGCAGAGCCATCTGCCTTGTAATTGATGTCAGTGAAAAATAAACATGGTACAGCTTAACACAGAGTAAGCTCTCTGTATCTTATATATTCTTGAGCTTAGAACACAATATTTGGTTCGCAGAGAACATCAGTTCTGAAAGTGAGTTCTCATCTACTCTGTGGTCATAAGACTGTTCTGAAGCCAGAATTCAATTAGTTATGTGGTGACTTTCTACTCTCTTTATTCAAAACTGTAGGTATGCATGGAGGAACATTGTAAATAATGAAGCGCACAAGTATGATGAAAAATATCTTGCTTCATGTGGGGGGCCGATCCCCCCAGCCTTGTCCTCATCAATGCCATGATGTTGCACTGCTCATGCAGTCAGTAATTTTCCACTGCCGCCCACAAGAGTTGTTTTTCTCTATCTTGCTATTTGCTTAACTTTTGGTAGTTACAAAATATAGAGTTAGACTTCCTCCAGGTATAAGACATTCTGTTTTTGCAGTTTGCCCTTAGCTAGTTCCTCCCTCTCTTCACCCCCTCCTTAACCTACATATGCGGTGTGAAAACATTCAATAAACAGACTTGATCAGAGAATCCTGTCTTGTCCCATTCTCTCGTGCCTCTTGTCCCCTGACCCCTCACTCTCTCTTCCAGGGTCCCTGGTCAACTGACCTGCAGGCCGGGTCACTTCATCACTTGACCTAAAGGTCTATTTCACTCTATTCCCAATAACACATGAACTGAAGCTATTCCAAAGCCTCCATTTGAACTCTATGTATCCCAGAGCTTTTCTGATCATAAGTATGCAAATTTTAATAATCTTAAATACTGTTACCCTAGTATATCACCTACTTACATTTATCGCATGATGGAAAATATCTCTTATTACCATTTTATCTCCCTTCCCAAAACATATATGCAGTTTAATGACATTTTGAGTTCATAATTTGACTTCAATGACTATCCCTATTCTAATAGACTATTGGGGAATATTTGAAAGCAAAATAGTTCATTTTAGGGACTAGCCTTATATTATAATTTTGTATCATCTTCCAAATCCATCCTTGAAAATAAAGAAATCTTCAAGTGAATGTGTACATACTGTAATAGAATAAAACAAGGCAACATGAATGATAATGATTCTAGTATGATCACTTTTTGAAGCCACAATACAGTTAAAGATCTCAATGCAATGATGTACAGTAAATTACAAACACATCCTACCATGGAGAGATCTAAACACAGTTTTATTTTGGGAGAATGTAGAAAGAGGAGATATCCTACACTAAAGCAAGTGAGAGTAAAGATCAAATTGTAAAATAGATTCCTAAGGTGACAGTATCCCAGTGTATCCCAAAGTTCTTTCAATGGTTCCCACAAGGTGCTCATGAGAAGGAGTGAAGAAGGAAGGACAGGAGACAACAGAGAATTGGTGTGAAACACTGTCTGACTTCCAAACTGCTTTCTTGATAGAAAATCCAATTTTACCCACACAGTGCATGCAAAGATGCAACCAGTGGAGAAAGATGGAAAACCTTCCTGTGGTGCAGGCAAAGACTTATTACTCTAAGGAGAGAGAAAAGGCAAATAAAATTTCATGTGTTTGGGGTAGAGAACTCTCCTTTTACAATCATGAGCAAATGCAGAGCATAATTATGGGTGGCACAATAAAAACTACCATACTCATGTCTTAGAGGCCTCGCACCAAATAACAGTAAACAACAATGTACCATGTAAGCAAGGGACGAGAATATGTCTCTTGTTCACCACTGTTCTCAAGTATCTCAATAATAAAACTGAAAGCCTCCATTTTGGGGAGAAGAGTCCAAAAATCATCTTCTAGCAGAGATCCTTATCGAATAGAAGAGTATGAAAAATTCTAAGGAATCTGCAAGTATACATAGCCAAATGCTGAAACTAGGCATGGAGAACAGAATTGTACCTGCTCAGTAACATGATGAAAGGGCACACTAATTAACAATTATAGATACTTTGCTTTGGAAGTGCCAAGAATATATGGAGGAAATTCATGTAGCAGAGCCTACTGAGAGCTGAGAATTAAGCAGGCAAACATGGATAAAGTCCCCCAAACCTACATTAAGCAAAAGTGTCCATATCCTACCACTGGAGAAATTTAAAGTTCTCCAAAGATAAACACAACAACAAAATATTAATTCCTCTAGATGAGTAATTAAAGTGACTTAAGTTACTCCATATTAGTGGTGTGCCAGAGGATAGCTGTGCTCATTTCTCAGTGTAAAGATTGTTTAGCTCACTTTCTACACACAGTCCATTAAAATAAAAATTATGAAGCATGCATAAAACAAAGCAAAGTAACCAGAAATAAAGGTCAGTAAATGCAACTGGATCTGTAGTTATCTTCTCAGTATTGAAACAATGAATAGTATATTTTAAAAGTCCTCAATTAAGCTTCAGTAACATACAATTTAGACAACATTCGTCAATAGATTAAGAGTTTGAGCAGATAGATGAACACTGAAGAGCTAAGTGGTTAAAAAAAATTGTAAAACCACTAGTGGTAAAAGGATTTCTTCAGCATGTATATCAGCAGACTAGACAGAACAGGCAACAAAGCAATAAATGTAATGAGAGTCTAATAGAAATGCCTAAACAGAATTAAAAACAACTTCAAGGAGTATAAACCTAGAATATTCAAGAGATATTGGAAAACATCTAAGATCTAGTACAAGTGTAATTGGAATACCAGAGATGTAGAACAGAAATTTTGAGAAAATTGATTGGGAACTGATAGTGCTAGCAGATGTAGTCTGCAACAAATCTGAGGGGAGAAAGGACTATAGGAAAAAAGATATGTGGGGAGATGGCTCATTGGGTAATAGTGTTTGCTGTACAAGCATGGAGACCGAAGTTTAAATTTCCAACACCCATGCAAAAGCCTAAAAGCCCTTACATTGGGGATCTGAGACATTGTGATCTCAGATCTTGGAAGCACTGTGGCTATCCAGCTTAGCCAAGATAGTGAGCTTCAGGTTCAGTGGAGAGTAAACAGAGGAAGACCACTGGTATCCTCTTTTGGCTTCCATATGCACACATATGTGTGGCCCCCCAGAGATGGGGAGGGTGGTCACAGTGGAGGCCAGAGGAGAGCATCAGAATCCTAGGCATTTGTGAGTTTCCCAATGTGGTGCTTGAATTCAAACTCTGGTCCTCATGATTGAACAGCAAGTGCTCTTAACTGCTGAGCCATCTCTCTAGCCTGTTCGTTAGTATTTTTAAAGAAAATTTAAAATGATAATAATGTATTGTGAGATTTCTAACATATATAAAAGTAACATATGTATAGAAGTAAAGTTTATGAAACCAGTATCAGGAAGGTGAGGAAGGAAGAAATAAAAATACTGTTAGAAAGGTAGCATGCTGTATATGACATACATAATATTATTTGAAGTTACAATGTCCTGAATTCAATTTCTGTATTATAAACCCTGAAATTCAACTAATAAATCAATAGTGGAAGTATAATAAAAGCATTAAAGTATATAATTAATTCAAACATAGGGACACAAAGAGGAAAGAACTAAGAAAACAAGGAAGTGATAGAAAACCATTAGCAAGAGAAAAGATTATCATGCAACCATATAAATAATTACATACTATAAAGCCAACCTAATGTCAGAGAAATAGCTCAGTAAAGGCACTTGCTGTGTGAGCAGAGAGAACTGAGTTGGTTCCATGGAAACCACATTAAAGGTAAAAGGAGAAGAGCAGTTCCTCAAAATTGTTCTGGTGTTCACACTTGTGTTATGGTAATGTGCGCCCACACATCACACACACACACACACACTCGCAAAACAAATAAAAAATTTTAAAGGGAAAACAGTAAAAAAAAATCAATGAGTTAGATGAACCAGATAAAGTCCTTGAAATACACAAGCTATCAAATCTCACGTAGCAAGAAATATGTAACTGATTTTTATTGGCACAGTTAACAATATTTCCTGACACTTAATAGTTATAGGCTGCCTAAATTTTACATGTTTAAGTAACTACCTTTAGGTGTCACTTATTTCTTCATTATTTCTCTCTTAAATTTTTTTATTTGCTCTATGTTCTTCTCCCTTAGGGCCTGTGACTTCCCTAGCCATGGTTTTGATTGTATTTACAGTACCAGGGAGGAATTTTCTCCTGTGGAGAAGATCTCACATCCAATCAAGAAAGCAATCAGTTACCCCCATAAACAATCTTGCCACTACTGCCACCATGGATATTTCTTGACTGGTAGGTCAGATTTATAGCATGCAATGTTGGATAAGACCATTGATGTCTTGTCTACCTAGCATTTACTTATGTTGCAGAAGATAATGTATTCTATGGATGTGAAGGCTAAATATATCTACTTGATTGTCTACAAAGCACTCTGACATCATCCTATAGTTTCACTATAGTTTGAATGTATACTCCAAAGGCTTGTGTGGCATTATTAGGAAGTGATAGAAACTGAACTACCACACTCACACTGGCCCAGCCCAGCCCAGAGACAGCTCTTTACTGTGACTGCTTCCAAGCCCTCCTTGCTCTCAGGCTCCCTCTAGCCAAAACAAAACATACAGCTCAGCTAGCAGCAGACCCCTACAGGCATCCACAGACCCTGACAGCCTCTGACCCTGACCTTTCCCTGAGAGCCCCCTCTAACAGAACTATCCCAGGCAGCCCGAGAAGGAAGACCTCCCCACCACTACAGCCTTCTGTTCACATTCACTTGCTCCTAGTCCAGAAACCCCTCTGGATGACATTCCAAATGTGTCCTGGCCAGGCACAATCTGGAAAAGCAGCTCCCCCGACCCCATCCACCATGTAACCCCCTCCCCTCTCCTAGAGGCCTCTCCCTCTACTTGAACTGCCACTAGATAGAGTCCCCTCTAGTGATGCAGTCTGGTGTGGCCCAGAAGGACACCATCCCACCTAACTGCCTCTGACACTTCCCTTGCTTCAGGAACCATCCCCAGCATACTGCCTGACCCAGCATCAAGCACAAGGCAGCTCCTCCCCCTAGGATGACCTTTGCCCCTTCTCCTGCTGTGTGAACTTACCTGCCACGTGAGGCTGGTCCAACAAGGATCCATCCTTGAAGACAGCTTCTCCACCCCTGAATGATGTCCTATCTCTCCCCCTTCCAGAAACCCTTTCCATGTGATCAACCACATGTGGCCCAGCCCAGCGTGAGCCCAATAAGGCAGCCTCCCTACCATGGCCTTCCCACCATGAGGTGAAAATAGAGATATAACAACAGATACAAATGAAACAAACAAACAAGAAATCAAAAGAATATACCTTAAGAACTAATATTCTACTGAATTAGAAAAATCTAAAAGATATGGATGAATTTCTAGATGCATACGACTTACCAAAGTTAAACCAAGATAGAAATAAATAATTCAAGAAGACCTATAGTTAATAAAAGATTGAAGTGACAATAAAATTTTTCCTAATCCTAAAAGAAATTTTAGGACCATATGGATTGATTCACAGGAGAATTCTACCAGAACTTCAAAGAAGAACTAGTATTAACAATATTCAAATTATCTGGCAAAGTAGAAAAGGAAGGAAGTTTTTGGAACTATTTTTATGAAGCCAGTATTACCCTGATAGCAAAACCAGGCAAAGGCACAACAATAAAGCAAAACTACAGACTGATATCCCTAGTGAATATTGTTGTAAGAATTCTCTGTAAAAATCTTGAAAATCAAATTTATGATCACATCAAAAAGAACATTCACCATGGTGAAGTTGTCTTCATTCCAGGCAAGCAGGGATGGGCCAACATATGTAAATAAATAAACATAATCCATCGAGTAAATGGACTCAAAAATCAACATTATTTGATTTCCTCAATATATAAAGAAAAGGCCTATGACAAAAATTCCATATCCTTTCATGATAAAAGTCATGGAGAACAAGGAGTTGGAAGGAGATACCATATTAAAGGCTATAAATCATAAATCAGTATTATAGCAAAAATCATACTAAATGGGAACTCAATGTATCCATTAAGATCAGAAACAAAGCAAGGTGTCCACCCTTTCCATTCCTATTCAATGTAGTTCTTGAAGTCTCAGCTACTGTAATAAGAAATAGAAACAAAAGAAGAACAAATAGTTAAAGGAGAAGGCATGTGAGACTGTCATGGAGCTAAGAGTGAGTTGAAGCTGGCTTGGAACCGTGTGTCATCCCAGAAGATAAGAATGGCAGGAGTTTGGCTGTTCCTCATTTAACCCTGGCCAGAACCCAGCTAAATATTAAATATTGCCTGCTTCACAGAAGCAAAGGAATGTGGCTTGGTTGATGCTTATCTGCTCCGTAGCTGGAAGTCTAGGGATGGGTCCATTCACTGATAAGGTACAAGGTATCTTCCTCTTTTTCCCTGTGGGACCACACCTAATGTAGAAGGTGCCCTTGCAAGACCTTGATGCTTAGACTTGAGCTTCACATGCAAATGGGGCTACTCCAGTATCCTTGTCTCAACCAATGGATGCCAACCCTGGGTACCAAAGACCCTCCCCTGCCTGTACCCTATAAATGTAACCACCCTCACTTTAATAATGGAGAGATATGCTCCTCTGACAGCCTCTCCAGAGAGTCTGATTCACTCTCCTAGGCTATTAGTCCTCTGATCTGGGACCTGCCAGGATGCATTGACCCACATCCTGTGCTTTCCTTCCTGGGGGCTGAGCTGGTGGCCTATAGCTTAGTCATGCTCTGGGGAGGTAATTGAGAGAAAAACAAAACAACAAAGGCAAGATAGTCTTTTTTGAATATATTATCATATATCTAAAGAGCTTAAAGTGTCCATCAAGAACAAAAAATGCAATGAAAGCTATAATCTATAAACTATATCATATAAACACTTTCAGTGAAGTAGCATGTTAAAAAAATTAACATGAAAAAATCAATAGCCTTTCTATGACAGTAATAAACATGTGGAGAAAGCAATCAGTAAAACAATTCAATTCACAAGTATATAGACAGCCAAACAGACAGGAGGGTGGACAAAAGTCGGTTAATAAAAAGATTGGTCTTCAAAAACAAAAGATTGTTCTTCAAATGACTGTATGTTATAAAATTGGTTCATACAATCTTATTTAAACTTCCACCTGGTTTCTAAGTGGTGGCTAAACAGTGGGACTTTGCATTCTATGAACATGCTGGACTGTATCTGATTCAGTATAATCAAAGCCCTGGATAATATTGCTTTGTTTTTTTTCCCCTGGGAGAAAACTGAATATCTAAAAAGGATCTACTATGAAAATTAAAGTATACACAAAAGTAGAATAACACATTCAATTCCTAGATACTCTTCACCTAGTTTAAATAATTCCTAAGATTTTATTATATGCATTTCATCAAGTGAGTATTTTTTTGCATTTTGCCTTTGCTGAGAAAGTTTGAAACGCATCCCAGAAATATTGCCAGTTTTTACTTTTACATATTTTAGTATTCATGCCTAAAACTGAGGGACAGTCTCTATTTTCTTAAATGACCACAGGATCTTTGAAATGCCTATCATCAACAACCTATCAAAAATTACAAGAATTTTTGAGGATGCTGTTGAATGAACCCCAGCTTTGTACATGCTAAATGAATGTTTACTAATCAGTTCTCTGCCCACTTTATTTTTCCACAAACATATACACTGTGTGTGCTGGATAGTTTTGTGTCAGATAGAGTCATTTAGGAGGAAGGAACCTTAATTGAGAAGATGTCCCCACCAGATTAGCCTGTAGACAAGCCTGTTGTATATTGTCTTAATTAGTGATTGATGTAGGGAAGTCCAGTATGTTTGAAGTGGTATCACCCCTGGGCAAATGATACTGGGCTATGTAAGAAAGCAGGCTGAGCAAGCCATGAGGAGCAAGCCAATAAGTGGCAGTCCTCTGTGACCTTCGCATCAGCTAGTGATTTCAGGCTCCTGACTTGTTTGTGTTCCTACCCTGTGGCTTTCCCAAGTGATAGAGGGAATCACTGGTACTTGGAAGTGTAAGATTATATAAACCCTTTCCTCCCCGGTTTGCTTTTTTTTTTTGGTCATGATGCTTTGTCACAGTAATGGAAACCTTAACTAAGACACAGTCTATATCCAACTTGTTCTTTTACATTGGTTTACTAGAAACAGGATTAATGGAATGTCCTCACATGGCCACGAGCTGCTACTTATCTTAGATTTCTTTATAAAAGGATTGTCTCTTTCATTTTTATTCCTCTCTTTTTTATCCATTTATTGTTGGTGTGGCAGAAGTCAGAAATGTTTTTACCGTAAAAGGTGATCAGTTTGGCATGATCGGTTTGGCAGTGTGCTCCTTGCATTGTTACTTTGTTCTTTGACATCATTTATATTCGAGGTAAGTATTTAATACTAAAACTTGTATAAGATTGAGCTTACACACTCAAAATATAGTTGTCAAAATGTTGTCAAAATATTTTTCACAATAGAGTTTATGTGCTTGATATCATGTATCATCTCAGAAGTTTCATTGTGTAGGCAATTAGCTCAATGATGTTACAACTGATCTACAGATTTGGTTGTAAGTTTCTTGCTCTATCCATTGATAATTGTCTACTAAGACTGTCTCCTGGTGGTTTTTTTCACTGGAATTATTGAAGAAAAAGTTTTGATATTAGGGATTACAAAATTATTATTTTCAGAGTGGCTTTTGTAAAAATTGGTTCCCAGAGGAAAAACAAGCTCAATTTTTATTAATCTATTTGATAATTTGATAGAGATTATGTCCTTGCTTCCATTTTTTGCCCAACTATGGCACTTTTTTCATTGTATTCTATTTATGTTCAATATAATTAGGCACATAATATGGGTTTAAAACAATACTTATACTGCTATCAATTTGGATAATGAGTTCATTTTAAAATTTATTTGCAATTCTGTTTTCTGGAGAAAATATTTCTCTTTTTTACCTTAAAATATTTAACTGAGTGATGGTGGCACACTCCTTTAATCCAAGCACTCAGGAGGCAGAGGTAGGCAGATCTCTGTGAGTTCAAGGCCAGCCTGGTCTACAGAGTGAGTTCCAGGTCAGCCAGAGTTACAACAGAGAAACTCTGTCTCAAAAAACAAAACAAAACAAATACACTATATTTTGATCATATTATTTTCTTTCCCCAACTCCTTCAAGAGCTTCTCCAACTCCCTATCTACCCAGCTTCAAGCTCTTTTGCTGTATCTCAATAAAAAAAATGTGTAAAACAACAAAAAACAAAACATGAAAATTAGAACAAACCAAAAGAAAATAAGACAAAATGGATATATTTCTTTAAGAAGGTACAGTTGAATTAACAGGTTCTAAAGCTACTTGAAATAATTGTTTTCTCTTTTATTATGTCACCAATGAGGTAAACAATTCATTTTAAATTATTTAAAATCATCTAGAACTTTTTTCTACCTAAATTTAATATATGAACATTAAAGGTGATTATGACTTCAACATCAAAACTATGCAATAAGACATAATGAAAAAAGTCACTTTTAAAAAATATTTATTTTTATTTATATGTGTTTGTATTTGTTGATTTATACTTATGTGAATGCAGATGCTTGTGAGGGTCATCAGAGGGCCTCAGATACCCTGGGGCTGGAGTTACAGGCAGTTATGAGATACCAAACATGGACACTGGGAACCTAACTCAGATTTTGTAAAGGAAGGAAGAATACAAAATGTTGGTATATTAGAAAAATTGGATAAAGGTACAGAATGTAAAAAGCAGAGTAAATGTGTTTACTGCCTTGATTCCTTTCCTATGGCTTCTATCACAATTGCCATAAGCTTAGCAGCTCAAAAGGATAAACATTTATTATATTAAAACAACACAAATTTATATAGTTATAAAAGTCAGAAGTTCAAAACACTTCTAGACTCCTGAGGGTAATATCTATTTTCCTTGTTCCTTTCTAAGTCCCAGAGGCTGTCTGCATGTCTTGGCTTGTGATTTCATCACTCCAACCTCTGCTTCTACCATCTATCATCTATATCTCTTTCTTTCTCTCTGAGCCTCTCTCTTCCTACTTTCAAGGACCTTTGTGGTTTCATTGAACTCACCTGGATTGTGCAGGAAAATTGTCTCATATCATAGTTATTGACTGGATCAAATATGCTCAATCCCCTTTGCTATGTAACATATTATCATCTTTGGGAAATAAGGACATGGGTATATATGGAAAGGGCATTATTTTAATGACCATAGGTAGTAACTAGGATTAAAAATATAATACTTCATGAAAAAATTATGGCTGAAAAGAAGAGTGAGGGCTAAGATATTGCATTATTGAAGCAGTAGAGGGTGTAGAAAACAAAGGATTGTCATGTTATTAGTGTAAAGGAAACCATCAGTGAAAAATTATACTTCCTGATAAAATACTGTGCTTGTATATGTATGTATTCATATATATATATATGTATACACACACACACACACACATATATATGTACATATATATATATATATGGAGATGACAGGTCCACATTAATAATAGACATTTACATCCCTCTCAATTTAAGACAGACTAAGTCAATAAAAAATTTAGAAAGATATGGGAAGCAATAAATAATGTATGTCTCATAGCAAACTGTGAATTTATAGAATGTACATGAATCATTCATAAATTTGACAATATCTTGGGCCACAGAGAAAGCTTCAATAAAATCCTAGAGCACAAATAAAGCAAACAACATTCCTTATACACAGTTCAGTGAAACTAGAAATTGATAACAATGATTGCCCAAGAAATGATGGCATACTTTCCCTTATTTGTGACTCTCAGCTCTGTAGTAGATTTGTAAATTCATATTATGTGCATGCGGTATGAAAGCGGAAGTGGGGAACAAAAGGAACTGACAAGAGGGGGGAGATGACACAGGGGCAGGTTGTAGAGTGTGGGATAGGAACATGATGTTAAGTGATCCAGTACAATGAAATTATACAAATCCTTTAGCGGACAGGGAACGTGCAGATTAAAATTTCCAAATTCTTTAAAACTAATGAAATATGATCTATCAGACTCTATGGATGCAGCAAAAACAATAAGAATTTTTTACTTGATAATTTTAAATCTAAAATCAAACCCGACTATATTTTTCTCTAGTAACCCACTCCATCCAGGAATATAGGTGCCCCAACCAAGATAGCAAATAAGAGTCATTACTCAGGCGGTCACGAGTTTTAATTTAAAATCTTGATTTTTGTTCAGCACTGGATGTTTACATTAATTATGTTTTTGGAATACTACATTAAACTAGATTACTTATCATAACTCATACTTGTATGGTGCCTCCTTTAGTGCTAAATATGAGTGCCCTACTTGCCTGACGCTAATCTTATCAGTAAGTGGGTCACTACTTCTCTTGACAGCACAGTTGTCATGGGCAGAACCTGTTAGTTCAGACTGAGCAAGTCTCTTTTGGCAATAGGAAGGAAGTTAGCAGAGCCTCTGCACTTTCCTGAACTCAGTGAGAACAGTGAGGTTCTACTGGAGGAAATCAACTTAATCCAGGAAAGATTTCCTTTGGCTCTAAGTTTCAGACGTTGTAAGCCATTGTATTCTAGCTCCATCGATTTGGGTCTGGAGTGGTAAGAAGGGCATGGGCTAGCAAAGCCTTAGTGAAGTCAGGAAAGAGACAAAGGA
Organism: Cricetomys ansorgei; assembly: GCA_026225945.1. NCBI lineage: Eukaryota > Metazoa > Chordata > Mammalia > Rodentia > Nesomyidae > Cricetomys > Cricetomys ansorgei. The sequence goes on from JAMJFZ010000736.1 coordinate 105,051, forward strand.
AAAGAGAGCGGAGATGATGAAAGAGGGATGAAAAAGGGAGACTCCAAAGCCAATGCTCTGTAGTGTTCTGCTTCTTCCAACTGGGCCGCAATTTTTAAAGTTCTCAGAACCTTCAAAAACACTGACTCCAGTTGAGACCAAGCTTCCTAAACTTGAGTATTTTTGAGGAACACTTCAGACCCAATCTGTGACATGCGATCAAGAGTGCTACAGACTCTCATGGATCTTACCTTTAGTCCAGCAGTTTTTAAGCATAAACTCCTCTCCAGATTATTATACATATGTAGTTGTTTTCCAGAGTTGGTAGATTCCCAATTTCTAGGTCATTTTGCCAATTTCACAAAGCTCTGTGATGGTTGCTTGGGGAGAGGATTTGCTTGTGTCCTCATTTGGCTTTAACCAGAAGCCTCGGGAAGGCATTTTGCTTTTATATCAACAACTAAAAAAAATAATTTAACAGAATAAAGCTTCTTAAAAAATCAGTCAGATCTGCAGGCTATTTTCAATATTTTAAAGGTGTAACTGAAATAACATATTCATGTCAATAAAAATGCCCATAATCCTTTTATCAAAATCACATTTCAAAGATCACAGTGACTAAAACATGGTGAATATATGCAATTAACTAAAAAGAAAAATCAAATTATGACTTAATAAATGCAGTTTGTTTTCCAGACACTGTGTCAAAATTTGATGGGAGAAAGATTAAATGTCATTTGGTGTTGTAAAGTTGATTCCTTATTTTAAAGGAAAGTTAGAACAGCCATTTTTCTTAAGTCCAGAGAATGTTTCAAAATGGAAATTAAGTAAGCACATACTTCAAAGGAAAACCTTAGTGTTAGGAATATCTTAGGATCTTTTTGGAAAATGAAATGAACATACTGTTTAAAAAATGCTCCCTGGTTTTCTTTCTCTAGGCAACAATATCTACAACTAAGATTATAAAATTGTAGCATTTGATGTTCTTATTGTTGGAAAATACATTATTTCTTTTCTACTGATGGCCACATTTTTAAGAATTCTGACATTAAAACTTATGGACATTTTTCTTTTATTTTTTTTCTAACTATAGACAACTTTAGTATTTTGAGAGGGAATTAATTTAGATATAGTTTTAAATGCTCAGGAGAATTGACTTATTTCCTACTTTTAAGGACTTCTAATTTATCTTTATTCTTGATAATTTCATACATGTATATAATGAAAAATGACCATACACCTCATTTCTCTTCTCTAATTTCCCTGTATTCCTTTCAACACATACCTTTTTGAATTTTCTCTCCAACATATTATTTTCTTAACTTCATGTTTTCTTAAATTTTTGTTTACTAATTAAGTCCAATTATTGCTGCCCATATGTATGGAGCCCTCATTGAGGCATGGGGGAACTTACCAGTCATTCTCTTTCCCGCTGTGGCTACCAACTACCTATAGCTCCTCAGTAAGGGGTGGAACTTGCAGAGCACCTGCTCAAATTATGCTGAAATTTTGGCTGGGCTTGATCTTGTGCTTGTAACCACAGCTGCTGTGTGTTCATGACTGTGACAGCCATGCAATGTCCAGAAAATGACATTGCATAGCTCTCCTCCCTATCTCTTGGTTTTTACATTTTTTCTGCCCCCTTTCCCACAGTGCTTTCTAAGACTTGGGGAGGTAGGTGGTAATAAGATGTCTCACTTAGGCTGATACCCAGTCTCTTATTTTCAGCACTTTGGCCAGTCATGCATCTCTTCACCAACTGCTCTATACTGCAAAATGAAGCTTCTCTGACCAAGACTGACAGCAGCCTAGGTATATGGGTATAAAGACAAATATTTATGACAATTTGACAAAAATCACCATTGAGGAAAATACCCAGTTCTACCTTTGGGTGTATGTCCACCCTAGCCATTGGATTTTAACTAGAATTAGAGGACCAGGCATGAAATTGCCTCCTGTGAAGCAATCCTATCATAAAGCAGTTGGTTATTCCCTAACTATTCCATTATTGCAGGGAGGAAGTTTCCCAGTCAGTATGATTGATTTCTCTATGCCCTTCACCCAAATTATGGGGTATCTTCAGCAACATGGTTTTACCACATAGATTTGGTGAATAATTAAGGGCAATGGTACTAGCCAGTCATTTTAGACTTCCCTGGGGCCTCCTTGACTAGTTAGTTACTCAGAGAAGTAGCCTGTGCCTTGTACTACTATTTCCATTTAATAGCACATGTTTTTTGGGAGCAGCAGCATCCACCCATGAAGGGTAATTATGTCCAAGTTCTAACTTTATTTTAAAGTATTATTTTGAAATTTCCTTGCTAACTAGTGGGTTTCCACATGACATTGTTATACGTCCATAGTTAACCCACCTACTCCCTCTTTCTCCCTGTCCCCACTTAACCCTTTAATCCCCAGTAGTCCTCCTCTTCTTTTATAGCACGTGTATTCTACTATCGCTCCAGTGATCTTGGAGTCGGGCTGTGAGATAGTAGAATTCCATGTGACTTTACATACAACTTTCATTGGGTTAGTCCTCCCTCTTTATCCCTCGTTTTTCCATGTACTCTCATGCCCCTCCCCACTTCAGCCTTTCTACCCACAGTATTCTTTTTTTACCTATAATCTACTATCCCTTCTCCTCTAATGTGCTCCTCTCCCCAGATATCTCTTTGCAGTTTCCTAGCCTCCACTTGTGATCCAAGTTAAACACACAAAAATGATTTGAATCTAAAATCCAAATATGGGATTCATGCTAGTCTTTCTGAGCCTGGGTTACCTCTTTATTTTCCCCAGTTCCACCCATTTGCGCACACATTTCATGGTTTTATTTTCTTTACAGCTGAATAAAATTCCATTGTGTATTTGTACATTTTTCTTATTTCTTCTGTCAGCAGACATCTAAATTGATTCCATATCCTAGATACTGTAACTAGAGTAGCAATGACCATATATGCAAATGTCTCTGGAGTAGGACACAGAATATTTTTGGTACATATCCAGGAGTGGTACAGCTGAATTGTATAGCAGGTCTCTTTCCTGTTTGTTGAGAAACATACAGACTGATTTCCAAAGCTGTTGCCTTAGTTCACACTCTCACTGACAGTATATAACAGTACGTTTTTGCCATATCCATGCCAGCCTTTGTTGACACTGTATACAGATACCAACCACTTTATGGAATTCAAACTTAATCTCTAAATCATGTTGGGAAATACATTAGGGTACATGCTTAATTCTGAGGACAAAATTGTGGGAAGAGTAAGAAGGAAGAGAAATTATCAGTTACAACATTTTTTCCATGTACAAGAGAGGGAAAACTATTCAAGTCCATTCAAAGAATTGGTCCTACTGGAGTAAATATGGACTAATGGCTTCTCAGATTACTGAGAATAAGTGATAGTTGAGAACCCAACCCTGAGACACTTAGATTACACCTGTAAGACCCACAGAACAAGGATGTGAGAGCCAGAAGATAGAAAGCCTGTTAAATTCTATTCTTTAGCTATGACATAATCATGAACTTGCAGCAGCTATGGTTGTCTGCACTAAGCCTTCATAAAACTGGACCTGTCAACTGTCAATCATGTGTAGAAGAGGAGCTCATGGAGCCCTACCCCTCTTTAAAGGTATTAGGTTTTTTTTTTCTGTTATTGTGACAAAGCACCATGGCTGTGTAATTTATAAAATAGATAATTTTGGCTTACATTTCCAGAGGGTAAGAGTCCATCATGGCGGGGAAGCATGACATCAAGTAGCAGGCATAGTGGTAGAAACTGTACACTGAGAGCTCACATCTTTAACTGCAGGCATGAAACAAAGACTAGGTTATATGTGGCCCCAGTCTTTAAATTCTCAAAGCCCATCCCCAGTGACATACATCCTTCAGCAAAGCCATGCTTTAGGAATCTCTATAAAAAATGCTACAAATTTGGGCTCAAGTGTTCAAATGCCAGAGTCTTAGGGGAAATATTATCATTCACATCACTGCATTGGGGTACTATTGCCTATTCATGAATAGTCAGGGAGGAAGAATCATAGTGTTTAGTTGTGTACATACTACTGAGGCTTTAATGGATGGTTCCAAACCCATGTTGAGAAAGTGTTTTGTAGGTAAGAGGGGAGAAGACAGGAATGGGAGAGAATTAAGAGAAGGTAGGGCGTGAATGTAATCAGGTTGCATTCAATACAAGTATGAAATGATCCAAAACAAATTTAATTAATTAAAAAAGTAAAAAGGAAGACGAAAATAAAATGAAATAACACCCTTTGCCAAAGACCACAATGAAATGGATATGCAGGATTAAGAGTAGAAAAAAAACTGGAGTTGGAGAGATGGCCCAGTGGTTAAGAGAACTGGCTGCTGGGTTCAAATCTCAGCACTCATGGTAGGTAACAACTGTCTGTCAGTCCAATCCATGGGGATCTGATGCACATTTCTGTCCTCCACAGCCACCCCATGCACATGGCACAGAGACATACATGCACAAAAAACACCTATACACATAAGTAAAACTCTAATTTATTAAAAAAAAAAGAGTAGCCAGGCAGTGATGGCACATGCCTTTAATCCCAGCACTCCAGAAGCAGAAGCAGATCTACAGAGTGAGTTCCAGGACAGTCAGAGTTATAACAGAGAAACCCTGTCTCAAACTCCAGCCTCTCCCCTCCAAAAAAAGAGTAGAAAGTTACTTGTAGTGGTCATCAGAATAAGAATTCCAGAAAGACTCAGAAAAGTAAGAAGGAAAAGAAACCCAGGAGGAAATGTTAAATTCTCAAGGGAAGGAAGGGATAAAAAAAGCCTACTACTAATAATTGTAGTAACCAGAGCAAGGATGCATACGTAGTTGCATGCACTATATAACTAAAGAGTTACAGGTTAGGAACCAAGCTAACAAACTTGTAAGATCCAAAATACATCTGCATGCACTATTCCTTATATTGGTAAACACAGCTTCATGATGGCAACCTTTTAAAGTTGGTGTGTTTGAATGTTAAACTACTAAAATTAATCAATATTGCGCTGACCTCATTCTTTTGATGGATTGGTGATATTTAGGTGAGTAAAAATAGAGATATAATTTATTAATTACTGCCTGTTTACTTCATGACTCTTTTCTTGCTTACATTTCAGCAATCACTAATCTCATTATTTTAGTCAATATTTTCATCTACTTTGAGAAAATTATATTATTTACACTAATGATCTAAACCAAAATTCTCTATAATAATTAATAGCTAAATGCAAACACTGGCATCAATGTTACATAGTTTATGTTACCGTGCACAATAAGGTTCTGGACTTCATCCCTAGAACCCAAACTCCAAAACAGAAAAGAAACCCACAAATGTCAAGTCAAATACAAATCACAATTAGTAAATATATTTTAGTAAAAAAATTTAGTCTATAAATTAAAAAAAATAAATCTAAGTATTTTAAGGATTTTAAAACTATTCTATCATTATATTTGGTTAGTTTTAAATGCAAAGAATTGATAATATACCTCACACATTATGTTTAGATGAATATATAATCAAACTTAATAATATGAATAACAGTATTGCAAAAATTCCCTTCAAGTACCATGTTGCAAATGCCAGGCTAATTGGTAATTATTCCTGAATTTTAATGACACCACAATGAAAACTATAAAATGGACCTTCAGTATTAATGGAAGATATTTAAAAGGCAACAAGTTCTGGCTGTGGATATGAGATGGATTGAAAAAAAATGCCTTTTTGTAGTGTTTCTGTCATTCAAATTCTTAGACATCAAAAGATGTATCCATTTCCAGTGTTACCAACAGCATAAACTACAAGCATAGAGATGGTTATCCTCACTTTTGAGAAACTGGGAGAAGATATATGGAGAAGCATAGCAGTGGACTAAAATGATGTCAATTTGAAAAACGGACACTTGCAGAGTGAGCTGTACTGCGCTTCCACAGTGGCAGATCGGGAGTGTGGGAGTTGCTCATGCTTATTTGTAAACAACTAAGTGTATATTTCAAAACATTTGTGTAATTGGTGTTCACTGAAGCCTGAGTCCCTGGCAAGTGACCCTCTTTCTCAGAACTGAAAATGAAATTTAAACACTAAGTGTTGGAGATGTAAAAAAGAGGACCCCTGAGAAAACAATGAAAACAGGTACATCTTCATCATCATCATTATTTGTTGTTGTTGGCCTAAAGATTGAAGCCATTGCTGTGTGCATGATAGCTCTATCGCTGAGCTATATCCTAAGCCCCAGATTTGTGGATTGGGAGGCTTTTTAAAAACTGGGAGATGTGCATTGTAAATAAATATGCAAAATCGCCTTCATATACATGTGACAGTAATTAAATAAGAAGAGGGCATAACCAATAACTTATTTGCTATTGATACCTGCTGAGAAAGGAAAAATTAGTTTTCTCCAATTGGTATATATCAACCCCACTACAGAGTAGAACTCTTACTCAAGAGTAGTTGGCCAACAGAAACCAGACTCCATGGTTTTGCATGTGGGAATGGGTGCGGTGTTTGTTTCATTTGTCTTGCCTTGGTATTTTTCTTACTGTTTATGGTTGTTTGTTTTCTTTTCTTTTCTTTTTGGAGAGAGAAGCAAGGGAAAGAATATGAATCTGGGTGTATAGGGAGGTGGGGAGGACTTGAGAGGAGTTGGGGGATGGTAACACATAAGCATAATACATTGCATCGAAAGTATTTTAAACAAAAAGAGGTCATCAACTTGAGGAATGGGACACACAGGAGGAGTTAGAGCAGGAAGAGGAAAGGAAAGGGATGATAACCGCTGTTAGATTGCTAGTTAGGGGCCTCATCCAGGGAGAAGACTGATTCTCCCTTTCTTAGTAGTTCCTATCGTGTTTCATCTAGAATTGGATTCTTGTGACAATTCCCTTATCCGTGTTGGAATATCAACTGGTGTTATCATTCTTCAGGTTTTGTTTACACAACCATATTGTTGAGATTTCATGGGTGCAGCTTTCCTGTCATATATAGAAGTAGCATAGTCTCTCACCAGATGTCCTTGTCCCCTAGCTCTTCTAGTCTTTCTACCCCTTCTTCCAAGAGTATTCTTAAAAACATATACATACAAGCAACACTAAGCAAGTTGTAATAGTATATTTATTTGCTTTTGTGTGTGTGTTGATCTAGAAAAGGAGTTTATAAGAGGCCATGGGAAGTTGGAGCAAAGAGAGGTAGAGGGCAATGATGCAAATATAGTACACATATATGAAATGAAAAAAAATACAATAAATACTTGCACCTAAGGGTGCAACAGTAACACTCATATCTTGGTAGTAACCAATGTTCTCTAATTGGATTTAAGGCTCATGTGACAGAAGGAAAATTATGCTTGGTACTGGAAACCCAGCCAACTATTCAGGCCTAGTAAGATCATGGATCTTAGAGGAGAATCTACTACCTCCATTTTACTGAATCAGTAAAATTCCTAACTACATTCTAAATACTTATCCCTATACCCACAGATAAGTGTAACTCTCACCACTTATCAAAGAAATTTATTTTTGCAACAGATGGAGGTCATTACAGAAAACCACAACTAGTCAAAATGCAGAGAACAATTGATCATGGAGTGACCAACCAGAGTTGATACGTTTACAACATAATCCCTGCATCCAAGGTTTGATGAACATAGCAGAAGAGGGGGTGGAAAGATTGTTAGAATAAAAAGGTCAGGATAACTGCTTTGAGATTGTGTCTCCTGGAATTGACAGGAAAGCTTCACCTCAACAATATGGCTGCCTAAAGAAGATCTGAACAAGAACACCAATAGACAGTCTAACATGCAAGGAGTAAAATCTCATGGAGTCCCACCCCTAGAAAAAGAATTACAGGCAACTAAGAAATTCTGAAAGCAGGAGAAATAGTCTTCCCCAAAGATGTGCTCCCTACTCTATTATATACATAAAGTATACATCATATACATAAAGTAACATCAAAATGACTCTGGAGGCTGTACCTATTTATTTATGTATGCATATAAATGTATGTATCAATAAAAATTAAAGAAAAAGAAGGCATGAATTTGAGTGGAAACAAGGGTTGAAGGGAGGGAAGAGAAGAGGGAAATGGTGTAAGCATATTTTAAATAAATAAAATAAAAGAATCAAATAAAAAATATCTGCTAAAATAACATTTTAAATAAATGAGTAGAATTACAACCAAAATTTTTAAGTAAATTTGAAAAATAACTTAGGAGTATGTGAACTCCTGAAAATATAGACTATTGATAATTGAGCACATAAGTTATATACATGGTGATCAATAAATGAAAATAATTATAAAAAAGATACATAAAATGTCTTGTATATTAATAAGCTGTATATATAGATGTGTGTGTGTGCAAATAGTTTCTCTTCTTTCTATTCTATATCTTAAAAAATTAATATAGGTAGATATCTATGGAATAACTCAAACTCACTAGTCTTAGTGATGTATGACATTCTCATGAGTATATTGACAACAAATTGCACATTCCTCCTTGATGGGCATTTATGTCACTTCTATTTTTTTTCACTACTAAAAGTGGGTCCTGACATAAATGTACTTCTTCTCTCTTTGACTAAATGTGTTAGTTTCTGTTAGATACAGCTTAAAAACAATGCTTAGGTTAATGATTATTTATATCATCTCTTTTCTAGACCATTACTAAATTGGTCAATTTGTATTCTACTGTCAGCAAATGACTCTTCATTTTTTCTTTATTGTAGCCCAAGCTAGGTATTGTTAAACCAGTGATAGATATCAAACCGTATCATTTCAGTTAGTACTTCCCTGGTTACAAGTGAGGATACTTTTCCTTACCAAATATCTATTAATCATTTACAGTTTCCCTTCTATGAAATGCTTCCTTAAATTCTTTATCCATTTAAAACATTTTATGTTCTTATAATAATTAAACTTTAATCAATTGTTCAAACTTCTCCTAACTCTTTGTATTCTTTGTTTCTTTTCTCCAGTGTTTATTTTAAATATTTGACAATATATTTTGCTCAAGATATATAAAATGTTATGCATGAGAAATCTCATCTTAATCTAGTCTAAATTCAGCACACTGCCGTGAAAGTCTCCATTGACAACCATTATCCAGTATACCAATTTGATCTTAGTTTATTCTTTATTAAAAATATATATATATACATACATATATGTATACACACACATATATATATGTATATATATATATACAAAAAGAGACATTTGTGTTGTAGTAATTATGTATTCTTTAATGAGGAAATATATAAATATACAGACATATATGTATACGTATATGTATATATATGTATGCATATACACATACATATATATGTATAAATATATATGTATATATGTATATATATACATATATATTTCTTCATTAAAGAATATATAATTATTACAACATAAAAGTCTCCTTTCTTCCTGTACTGATAGTATATCTTCTTCATCTCCAGAGGAAAACCTTACTATGCTTTGTTCTACTCTGACTCTTCCCCCTCCTTCTGCACTATTCTTCTCTGAGTTTCATTCTTCTCCTTCTTTTTCTGAAGGTCAGACCTAGGGATTAGGTCATACTTTCCACTGAGTCACACTCCCAACCCTCTACTCTCACACTTTATTGATAATATAGGAATCTACCTTGGAAATCTTTTTCCTTCTGTGTTTAAAATTTTTTATTCATTTCCTTCTCTTTTTGGTGTTGCTAATGGAATGCCTGAAGCTGTGTTGACTCAAGAGTCTTCAGCTGTGTTTTTTTCTTCCCTCTCTCTCAAATTCATTCCAAGATATATTTATTTCATTTGGTATGAGTACTTTATTGGCCATTTCAAATATACATTTATTTTCTGTTTAATATAGTTGAATTGTCTCATTGGTGAATTTCCCTTTTCCATTTTATATCTACCATCTTTCCTTAACTTTATCCACTTACTGCAATTACTTGGTAAGTCTGTCCAAGTTTGTTCTTTTCCACTCTAATTTATTCTTATTATTTCTTCTTCTCATCCTCCTTTTCATCCTGCCTTCCCTCCGTTTCTGGGAGAATAACTCAAGAGACTTGAGTTGTAGAACCAATATTGTTAGAGTTGTTATTCTGTATCTCTCTATATCACAGTTTCACCTTGTTCAAAAGGAAGAAATTTAGCTATATCATGTTAAACTTGATCTAATGGATAGGAAGGCAAGTATACTATTACCTAGGTACTCAGATGAAGGAATTAAATCTCAAAGAGTTTGAGTAAGGTCACAACTAGAATATCTTTTGCTGATTTCTTGGCTAGCGTAGATTTCATTAGGCTGTGTCTATTGACAGTAATCACACTATCCAATTGTTGAATATACACTAAAATAATAGTTGGGTTTTAGTTCTTCTGTACTATACACATATAGATAATCTTTAAATAATCAACCCATTTTAAATGCATTTTCTATGATAATTCTTGTAGGGGGTAGATACATTTGTATGTGTATGCATGCTACAGTATACCTGTGCCTGTAGAAGTCAGAAGACAGCTTTGGATGTCAATCATCACCTCCCACCTTGTTTGAGAGAAGGTCTCTTTGCTGTTTTCTGTAGGGCATACCAGGCTAATTGTCTCCACTTTCTATTCTCCATAGGAACATTGTGATTATAAATGCTTTGTGCCTTTGATCCAGCTTCTATGTGACTTCTGGAGATCTGAAATCACATCCTCATACTTGGCAAATGCTTTTACACAATGAGCCATCTCACCAGCCCTCTGTGATAATTGTTAAAAGATAGTATCAGCGGTAGATATAATAAATTTCTAACAAATGATAATTAGTTTTCACATTAAGTAATTAAACTGACACTTTAAGCACTCACGTTTCTCCTTGAATGAAATATGTTAAAAATCTTTAGAGGAACCAGAGTGCTTAAGATTACTTTTATAGCTATGGTCCCAAATCTAAACTATATTTTTATTTTAATTATTTAATGCAGAGTTTTATTCAAATCACTTTGATTATGGTTTTTCTTTACTTAAATGCTTGCTTTACATCTTCCATTTTTGTCTTCATATTTAAATGGTGAGATATACCACAAATACAATACACCATATAAAATATGCTTTAAGTTGAAGTGATTATGGTATGAAAATGCCTACACATCCATGATCTGCATTTACATGTAGAACATGGCCAATGACATAAATATGCCCAGTAGTTCTTGATTGTATTCTATATATCTCAAGATAAATCCATAATCCAATTTATTAGTTTACCATATTATTGCTATAACAAAATACCACAGCCTTGCTAGCTTAAATAGCAAACATTTATTGCCTTACACTTCTGGATCTGGATGTCTGAAATTAAGTTTTTTGGATTTTTTTTTGTATCAGGCTTACATGCTTTAGAAATATTTTTCCTTAGCTTACAAATAGCTGCCTCTTTGTGAGTTCACATAATCTTCTCTTTGTATTTGCATGCCTGATATCTATCAAGTTCTCTCTTTATAAGGACAGAAGGCTTAGGATCACCCTGACTAGTTCATTTAAGCCTAATGTCTTTAAAAGACCTGTGATGGTTAGTTGTTTTGTGTTAACTTGACACAGCTAAACCCATCTGGGAAGAGGGAACCTCAACTGAAAAAAAAAATGCCTCCACCACATTAGCCTGTAGGCAAGTCTGTGATGTATTTTCTTGATTAAGGATTGCTGTGGGAGGACCCAGCACTCTGGGTGGTGCCATACCTGGGCAGGTGATGGTCTTGTGTTGTGTAAGAAAGCAAGCAGAACAAGCCTCTGGGAGCAGGCCAATAAGCAATGTTCTTCCATGATCTCTGCATCAGTTCCTGCCTCAACTTCCCATCATGATGGAGTATAAGATGTAAGATGAATTAAGCCTTTCTCTGGCTGGCAAGACGGCTCAGTGGTCAAGAACAGTGTCTGTTCTTCCAGAGCTCCTGAGTTCAATTCCCAGCAACCACAAGGTGGCTCAAAACCATTATGGGGTCAGCTGCCCTCTTCTGTCACGCAGGTGTACATACAGATAGAGCATTCGTATACTCAAATGAATCTCTAAATAAATAAATAAATAAATAAATAAATAAATAAATAAATAAATAAAAGAGCTAGGCGGTGGGGGCACAGGCCTTAAATCCCAACATTCTAGAGGCAGAAGAAAGTATATCTCTGTGAGTTCAAGGCCAGCCTGGTTTACAGAGTAAGTGCCAGGACAGTCAGAGTTATGTTCCTCTGTCATGAAAAAACAAAAAATCAACAACTACAAAAAGACAACAAAAAAAATTTCTTAGGTTGGTTTTAGTCATGGTGTTTATCAAAGTAATAGAAACTAAAACTAAACTGGAGCAGGGTCCATCTTTAAATGCAATCACGTTCTGGGGAACTGGGTTTTGAGAACTCAGTGTATGAATTTTGGTGAAACAATCTAATAAACGCTGACTTTTCTGTGCCAAAATTTCCTTGGCTTTTATGTATATAGTTACATGTATATACTTAAATATTACTTAAGTTTATTAATTTTTGAGATTACATCAGTGCAATCATGATGGTATTCCACTGGATGTACATCTGTCACTGATAGATACACTTGTAAGATCCACCATTGATTTTTATCTTATTATACTATTTTCATTATAAGAATATAATGGAATACATATAATATATACTATAATATATGATATAATATACATGTAACAATATACAATACGTGGAATATAATATATTATAAACTGTTATATATAACGTTAATTATATAATTCTATAATAACATATATAATTATATATTATATAATTAATATATAATTATTAAAGTTATATATAACTTTAATTATATAATTATAATTATTATATAATTATAATTCTATAATTCTATAATAATATATAATTAAACTTATATATAACAGTTTATAATATATTATATCCCTATAATGAAAATAGTATAAGGTAAAAATCAATGATGCATCTTTCAAGTATATATATCAATGACAAATGTAGATGTATATATATATACATATATATAAATATATGTATATATATGCAATATATAACTATATATTATTATATATTATTTTATATACATTTATTGTATATAATTATAGTATATATAATATATTATATTATGTATTATTATACATTATATTATATATTCATATATAGGTGTATATATAATAATGTGTATATATACACTATATAATGATAGATTATTATATATAAAAATATATGATTATAGATTATTATACATAATATATAATATATAATAGTCTATAATTATATATTGAATATACATACATATATTATAAACACATATATATATTATATAATACAATATAGCACAGTTTATTCACGTATTCTTGTATTGGTAACATTTGGTTGCATGTAGTTTTTTACCTAAACACTTATATTACGAAAATCCTTGTATAGGCTTTCTTGTCAGTATTTTGAAGAATTTCTCTAAGGCCTTCATATAGTAGTGATACTGCTCAGTCACAGAATTTGTAAATTGTCAATTTTATTCAGAATACTTTTGTTTCTGGTCCTATTTTAATGTTTTCCACTCAATTCTGGAGGCTTCCAGTTTCTTCCAATAGAAAATCTCTTCAATGTGTCCTTCATGAAACTGATTTTTAGCTGGAGGCATGACCATGCAGAACAGATATTGTTATTACTTATTTTTAAATTAATTTAAAAATTTTAAATTAATATAGGGCTCAAAGGATGGCTTAGTGGTTAAGAGTACTTGCTTCTCTTGTGTAGACCTGGATTCATTTCCCAGCACCCACGTGGAGGCTCACAAATGCTTGTAACTCCAGTTCCAGGGGATCTAATGTCCTCTCCTGATCACCACAGACCCTTCATATACATGGTGCACATGTATACCATGTAGGCATATACTCACATTCATAAAATAAAAATAATTAAATTCAACAAAAAATTAAATTAACACAAGATAATGGGCTTCACTGTGGTATTTTCATACATGTACATCATGTTCTTTTCTCACTCCATTTTTCATTTTCCACACTTGATTGCCCTTCTCCCGGCTGAATGGACACTTTATTCTCAGCTGTCTTAGTGAATTGAAAGGCTAAATGTTCAGTGAGCCATTGGGGAAGGAAGCTTAGGAAAAGCTGAGCATCGCAAGTTTGCCCTTCCCTTATTACGAACTGGAATTAAGTTAGATACCTAGCAGTCACTCTAACATATTAAGGCAGAAGCATGCACTAGGACAAAAGAGAAGAGCAAGGGATTCTGGTTCCCTAAGGACACTGTCAACTTCCATATCAATTCCAAGCCTCCAGATTTCAGACTTCAATGTGAGAGAATAAATCCTTGTATATTTAAGCTACTATTTTTCAGCTTCTGAACTCATAATGAAAGAAAATTCCTAACTAAACCTACTTTCAAATTTCACTTGATAATCTGTATCTGATATCTGAGCACATTAAAAAAAATGCTTTGAGTTTTCATTTTATCTCTTGGGCTTGATAATTTCTGGATTTCTTTTAGAGAAAATCTTTATTTCAAAATGTCAATTGCTTCCCCAAGGAATAAGAGATCCTTGATAGGCGTGCATGATACTCCTGAAGAAACCACAGCAGCAATTCTCCATCTAACTAGAAGCCTCTGCTATTAACAAGTATTTATATGCAAAGAAGGATTAAAGAGGATGATATAATTATTATCTGAGAAGTTGTGATTAATCTTACTGCACACGTTTCCCATCTGCTTATATCTTCTTCCCATTCCCTCCCTTGAGTCCCCTTAGAATTAACTGCTATCATTAATTTTTGAATCACTTTATAGATTTAAAATATTATTTCTAAGCAATATATTATTAGTTTTACTTGTTTTTGAGTCTACAAAATTATGGCTTACTGTATTTTATCTTTTGTGATCTACTTTTTTTTCCCTCTCAAAATTAGGTTTGCAAGATTCATCCATGATTTAATGAGTTGCTGAAAGCATGGTTTAGGGTATAATTAGCTGTCATAATAGATAAACTTCCAAATTTCAGTATTGCAACTCAATAGTGTCTCTTCTGCATAAAGTTTGAAATGAATGCTGTGATAGCGGATGGCTCTCATCCAAGTGGCGAGTCAAAAACTTATCATGTCTTCATTTCGTCCTCTGCTGTCATCAACATATGGCTTCCTGCACTGCCACCCTTACCTACCTCCAAGCTGTGGGAGGAAGCTGTGATGATGTATATAGGAAGTGTCAAGCAGTAGGGTATGGAAGTGACTCACATGTTGTCCTCTTAGGATCCATTTATGTAAGTTCATGGTGTGATGATCATGCATCTCCCTCCAGCAGAGACACCATTGGAAGAACTGCAGTGAGCTAATAGCCTCCAGCTGTGGCACCACTAGGGCCTCACCAAGATTTTCCGCCCCAGTGTCTACTCAGGAAGCACAGCAAATACATCAGGGCCTGGGCACTTCTGCCCAGCCAAACATTCAGCCAAGGGCAATATTTGTGCAGGAGCTCGGCACTGAGATTTTCAAAGATTTTTCAGAGCTAAACTGCAGTCTGAAATTTTCGACACCAATCCTTTTGTTTGCTCTCTTTTCGGGGAGGAAGTCAGACTAGCATCTCAATTGGAGCTCTCCCCATCTACTCCTGCTTTCTCTACCCTTAGTTGTTCATAGGACTTACCCTCAAAACTCTCTTAGTTCTGATTCTATCCAAACAGGCAAGCAATATCATATAGTATTTATGTATTTATATAAAAGAGACTGGGATACATTTACTTGCACACTCAGGAAGAATAGGAACAAGGTACAGTGAACCACCAACCACCTGCCATTATCTAGTCCATTTACTTTTATTGATATGTGATTGTTTGTCTATTTTATTCATTCTGTGTTAGTGGAAGTTTAAGTAGTTGTGTGATTTGAGCTTTGTTTTTTTTCTCCATTACAAACATTGTTGTTTTAATGAATTTTATGTACATTTAAGGCTGAGAATTTCCCTTGGTTATTTGTGCTTGCATGTGGGACCGTCACACCGTAAGATGTTCACCTAATGAGTTTTCTGAGTTAATAATAAGTTCTCTAAAGAAATCATATGCCTTAGCACTCATGCCAGCAATGCCTAAGAGCTTCCTTTAGCCCTGTCTTCATTTTTTTCCTTATTCTTCTTGGTTTTTGTTATCTGGTGAGATCAAAGGTAATATTGCATTTAAATACTAGACATTCTCTGTCCTCCAGCTTCCAGAACAAAATACAAAGGCTTTGCAAGCATCAAGCCTTAGTATAGACTACTACCCCATCCTGAATGCATTTTCCTTCATTGTCACCCTTCATAGTCTTTTGCATTCTCATTCAGAGCCTTTAACTTTTACTTTTTTAATGCTCCCAGATTTTCTTATTATTAAAAATTTCATCTGACATTTTATTTTGACTAATATGAATCTCAGAAACTTTTTATTTAAGAAAACACTCCAAAAATGTGGAGAAACTGGAGAACAACTGTGAATGTACCTAATTCATACAAGCTAGTAAAATTTCATAGCTTTCCATTGCACACAACTCACTGAATGTGTACACACATAAACACACATATGAATACATGATTCATATGTGCATATATGGCATGTGAATATACATATATTCATACATAGTCTTATAGCACATATAAAATATTTTTGTTGTATTTTTTTGCTGTAAATATGCCTTGTGTGTGTGTTCACGGCATCTAACACAACATTTGAATTATTGAGAGTGCATTAAAATAGTATTAGATATTAAGTATTAAAATAGTATTAAAATAAACTTTAAACTATACAGAATTCAAATATGTTAACTGAGAAGCACAGGCACAAAGCTTCATGTTTCTTAGAAACACCCACTCCAACCAGATTTTAGAAGCTGCTACTTTCTTATATTGATCAGTTGTGCCCTTGGGCAAAATGACTACTTTCCTCTTCCATCTGTCAAAAAGAGATGTAAAGGAAAAGATTTTTTTTTGGTTAGAGTTTTATGTGTATGATCAAAGTTATTTTCTTCACTTCCTAAAGAGCCCACATTTTGGGGTCATTGAAAGAATTAAAAACTACGCCATGGTTAGAGACCATCACTGAACGTGATGACATTCATGAACTTTGGTAGAATGTAAGGAAAGCAACTGGCCTGGGGCACCAGTATAAGAGTGAGCTCTCACACAAGTGTGGCTCATGAGAGCTACTCTCTCCTCAGAGACCTAAATCAACAAGCCAGAGTAGCCATTTTAACTAAGCAAGTTGAGGAGAGTAACATGACCATAGACTATTGTGTAATGGCATGTGATGACAGACTGTTGTGTGAGGACATGATGTAATTTTCCTGCTCTTCTCTCTGCAACTTCTAGCAAAGAAGGCAGAATGAAAGGTGCTTGTAAGAATGCAATCCCCTCTATTCAGGCTAAGAAAACTGCAAATTTATTTTTTTTTTACCTCTGGATAAGAGAAAACCCTTGGACTAAATATAATATTCAATTTGTAAAATACACAAGACCCTTCAGCCTGTGGAAACAGAATCAAGCTGCTCTAATAACTGGCAGTGGTTGGAAAGACAGGCAAAAAGTACAGTCATGTGTCATAAGAGTGTTTGAATCTGAGTTAAGAACAGATTGTGTATGTGACCGGCATCCCATAAGAATACATAGCCTAGTAATATTGTAGTTTTATTAGTTTGCGTAAGAACATTCTATGATGTTCATATAACAATAAAGTTTCCTAATGATTCCTTCCTTATACCATATCCCTGACACTGACACAGGGCTGAATTATTAAACTCAGCAAGAAAGGAGGGATTGAAAACATAGTTGGAAACAGTAATTGAAAAAATCAAAGCTATTTTATGTTTTTCTCTCAAGGTTTGAGAGCCTTCATTGGATCCTTAAAATGTTTCTGTGAGCTCAGAGTAAGTTAACTTACCAAGTTATATAGTAAGGGACATCAGTGCTTTCAACCATAAAAAATGGTATGTTCATTCACTCCATCAACACGTACTGAGCACTTTCTCCATGTCCAGCACTCTCCTAGGCAATGGAAGCACATTATGGAGGTCATAATCATTTTTCTAATAATCTGTAATTCACTTACTACATTTTATGGCACATATGTAATTGAAAGACAAGTGATTCTGTGACAGTCACAACTCATGACCCAGTCCTGATTGTGAGGTAGAGAGCTGATAGTAGAAGCTGAGAAGTCTGTAAGCTACTGCTAGCTGCAGCAGGTCGGAGAAAGTCCTATTTTTAGATTTAGAAAAGAAATGTAAATGAGGACTTTTCCTTGCAGATATGTGTGAGTACTTGCATGATGTGTGCTGTAACCTTAGAGTAGAGGGTACAGACACATGTGCCATTGAGTGGGCTACAATCTAGTGACCTTATTCAAGAACAAGATCATATTGGAGTCAAATGGAAGAGAGCTGGCACTGGAAGGTTCTAGAAAACCACAGACCAACAGAAAAGCAGAAATGTTCCTCACATCATACTTGCAAAACTGAGCTCCAGAATACTATATTCATCAAAATTAAAAGCTTAAACTTGCTCCTTAAGCTCTCCCTTTTGGTTTTCCAAGGATCCCTATTGTTTTTTCCCCATTCATAAAATGGTAGATATATAACAACAGCACTTTTGTTTAATATAAAGTCGGGAAACACAGAGGGATCGCTTTGCCTGAGGAGTTAAATAAACAGATTTTGTTTTATGTTTTAGAACAAAATGGAATGGTTTAAACTCAGTCATTTGAAGTCATTTTATGTTTAAAGGAAATGAGGGATGGATGTGGGTGGAGAAAATAACACCTAATCCCAGGGAATTCTTATAGGAAAAAATATTTTGCTGGCACCCAGCTCATCTGGGAAATTGCTGTAAAACTAGCAAAATATTGGGTTTGTTGCAGCTCAAGTTCTCTCAAATCATGAAGAACAATCTAGTTTTTAAACTTAGGTTCCCTTTATATGAGCAGCTTCACCTCAGTTCTGATGTAGGAAAGCTACACAGCCTACTACCTGGACTCTGTGGTTAACTCACAGGGACAAAACAGACCCCACCCCAATTTAAGTAAATGATATGACACCCATGGGTGTGTTCTTAGTTGGCTTGGGCTGCCATAACAGAATATCATAGAGTGGGTTATAGATTGAGCTCAATGGAAACCTGGTTTTTGATGAATATAGAGGCAGGAGTTTGAGATATGATTGCCAGAATGGTTAGTGTGTCAAGTCATTTTTCTGTCGTAAGGAAAAATTGAAGAAGGAAGTTTTTATTTTTAGAATATGGCTTATGAATTACATTTCATGATTGACGTGATCCTTTGCTTTTAGACCCAAGGTGAAACAGACTATCATGTCAGGTAGTCCCAAGAGAGCAAAGCTGCTCCTCTTACAGCAGCCAGGAAACAGGGATATGGAGGGAAGGAAGGCAAGGGAGAGAGGGATGGAGGGAGACAAGTGTGTGCATGCGCGCATGCGCACACATACACACACACACACACACACACACAGAGCACACATACACAGCACACACAAACACACACACACACACACACACACACACACATAGGCGGGGGAGGGAGGGAAGAAAGGAGGGAAGGTGGGAGAGAATTTCTTGGCATTGTCATAAGTTCATGCTTCTTATCATGAAGTTCCCAACTTCATCATCTCATCTAACTCTACATCTTAAAGGCATCATTTGCAAACACTGTCACATTGGGTGGTACGGATTTAACATATGAATTTCAAAAGAACACAATTTAATCCATAGCAAAACACCTGCTTTGTTCATCTTTATCTACAGTTAAATGGAGATGTATTCCTTATGCTTCTTTTGTCTTACTTTTATTAAAGTATAGAGATTTACAGACACTCCAGACATGCCCAATGCTATGCAGAAGGTACTTTAACTTAGGATACAATAATAGAACCTGCCTTACTCTGCAGTCTCAAATTTTAATGCAGTTTTACGACTACCAACTTCTCACCAATTTTGTTTACATCATTATATCATAATGAGTGAGAAATTAAAGAATAGCCTGACATCTAGAATTGATTTTGCATTCACAGCCATACTTCCATATTATGTATAAGCTTCTTTGACGTCTATTTTGTTGAACACCTACAGTTTCCAGAATTCCAAATAGACAAAGTGACTTTGAGATTATGATAGAAGTAAAAACAAAGCAAGATGTTTCTCTTCTCTTTATTTCTTTTCTTTGTGTTGCCAAACAGATGAAATGTATTTGTTTTACTTAAAAAAAAAAGAGATGAAAATTTATTTTAATTTATTTTTAGTTAATGTACAAAATAGTGGGCTTCTGAATATGTCTTTTAGTATATATACATCATTGTAAGAAAGCTATTTTAGTATTCCCCCAAACAGACAAAATCAAGCCTATTATTCCACTCATGAAACGCTGTCAATCATAACACTGTCAACTTTCTCTCAACATCCAATGTTGGATGATCCCTTGCTTCCTTAGAGCATCCTCTCAATCATCTAACTCAAACTCAAATTCTATATGGTGTCCTGTTGCCCTTATCCTGATTCCCTAGGGTATGTGTGCTTTCTCACTGCAAAGGATATCACTTCTGTATGGAACCTTTGTGAGCTAGTGTGCTATTTCTCTTTTTAATCACATGCTCCGATTTTGCTTTAGCATTTATGCAAGTACCTTCACTCCAACTTTGTTACCAAATTAGGATGACATAGATCAAAACCCTTTGCTGACCTATGGTGAGCAGGAAATGCTGATGAGAACCTTTACTGGTCTAAGCCTTAGGGATCTGGAGCATATTTTTCAGTATGGCATAACTTACCTTCCTCACATAAATGGTGATGTGCTTATAGTCACCTACACACACAGACACACACAGAGGCATACACACATGCATGCATGCATGTAGGCATGTACACAGAAAGAGGGGAGAGAGAAGGAGAAGTTGAGGGAGAGGGATAAAGGGAGGGAAATTGAGCTGCTCATAGTATTTACTCCAAATGAAATAGCATTGTCTAAGTGGCAAATTCTTCCTTCTTGTTTATATTCTCCATGCATACCGAAGTGCCAGGCAACTCTAATTTAAGCATAGAAAATGCTTACAAGTGAAGATCAACTTGGAATAGATCCCAGCATATTAACTACTGACAAATTTGTTGTTTGTAAAGCTCCCTGGGTGCCTCAAAAGGTTACGGAAGGGGAAAATGAGAAAAACAGGCAGTCTGTTTATCTCCTGCAAAATGGCCTCTTCTTCTAGTTCAAAACTGGGCTTGGAAGAGCCAGGTTCTGCATAATATGCTACAGTCAAATTTGAGACGTAGGTTCCTTTTTTATGAAGGTACCGATGTTGGATATCACAGCCCCTTGGTTCACACGGTCACTGCCTTGGCACTACACAGAACCACAATAAGCAGTGCTGCTTACTCACATTTATAAAGATGATGCACACATCAAGAAGGATTTCTATCTTTTTTTTTTCTCCAATCAGAGCCTCAGCCCTCCCATTCCTCCTACCGCCACTATGTAGTTAGAACAAACACTTTTATTATCATTATTTACTATATTTACTTTGACTTGATCAAGGAAATAAATAGATAGACTCATTACATCAACAAATTCATACAGAATATTGGTTCTCAATCCTGTCTACATATCTCAATCATCATGGATGCTTCAAAATTATGGATGTCTAGGCCCTTCTCTAAGATGAGTCTTATGTGTGTGATTGATTGGAAAATTTTCTTTGAGAGCTCCTTAGATAATTCTAATATACTGGTGTCATTGAGAAAATTGTGTGGGGTTCCCTCCAAGGAACACATTCTAATATGGACATGTGTATTTTTACATTTTATTGAAGAGGAATGTGGTGCAACACCAGTAGGGGAATGATGAAGCAGGTTTGAAAGAGGGTGAGAATGAATTATGAGGAAGCCATACCAAAGGGCTAATTGGAGTCCCAGAAACTCCAGTGCCAACATCTTTAGCATTGTCCTGAGTTGGAGCAAGAAGACAGTAATTAGTTCCCCAAAAATTAGGTTTTTGCCTTTTCTCAGAAAAAAAGAGGCATGGCTTTGAGCAATAGACAAGAATCTGTACAGAATCTTTACATTATGAATTTTACTCAAAAGTCGGGAGAGTTGAAAATGAACATATAAACATAGAAACAATATTTAGTGAGACAGGTCAATACTATGGTTAAGTTTGAGATTAGAAGAAATGAAATAATGTCTTGGTTAAGAGCTTAGATTCTGGAGACTGACTGATACTCACACCTTCCTCTGCTACTACTTGCTAAGACCCAAGCAAAATAATAACAGTATTCAGCACCTTTTTATAATTTCCTTATATGTGAAATCAGAACATCAGTAGCTACTTTACAAAGCCATCGTGAGAACTAAATTATTTAATTGGATATTTTTGATGTGATTTCAATGATTCTTGGCACATAGTGCCCAGAAATTTTAGCTGATACTGTCATTGTTCCAGAGTAGGGATCTGGGTAACTAGAGACTACCTTGCTGAGATGATGACATGCTATCACATTCTTACTATCCAAATTGAAGAATGAGGGAAAAGATGTGTCTAAAGATCTAAAATGTCAACCAAATCTCAAAGTAGGGAAAGAATATGGCATAGTACAGGAATTGACAGAGGACCAGTGTGTTCAGAGTATAGTAAAGCAAGAAAGAGGTTTGGAGTTTGACACAGACATTAAAAATATGTATCTGGTCTTTAGTTGTAATCCCCAATATATATCACCTTTTTAGGACCAATTTACTGAGTACTAGGAGTGCTAAAAACATCTTGTTACCTCTAACAAGCACTTTTTGAATTGTATTTGAGTTTATGCTAATGATGCTAATGATGTGATTCTTGGTGGGAACCTAGATACATTGTGAGAAGTTATCAAAGCAATTCAAGGGTTGGAACTTTCAGCCCTTTTTCTTACCAAAGCACGGGGAGTATTAACCACCCCTGTACCCGCAATGTGGCAAGTTCACACTTCATGGGGTCAGAAGCTTTTGTTCTTGGGACTTTTCTCACCTTGCTCTATGTGTCTCTTTATTTAGTTATACAGTTTTTGTTTGCTTGCTTGTATTGTTTGACAGAATTTGAGTCTGTGTGTGTGTGTGTGTGTGTGTGTGTGTGTGTGTGTGTGTGTGTGTGTTTGTGGGGCAGAGGTAGACAACAGGCATCTTCCTCTATTGCTCACCACCATTATCTATCTATCTATCTATCTATCTATCTATCTATCTATCATCTATAATTATTTTACTTTTGTTTTATTGGTATAAAGAATTTAATGATATTTTCTCATTGCTCTTTTAGTGTGATGATGACTCTTCAGTCATATAATATATTTTGATCATGTTTTCCCCTCCCTCAACTCCTCCCAGATTCTACCTACCCAACTTTATGTTCTCTATCTCTCTCTCTCTCTTAAAACAAAAACAAGGAACAAAATCAAAAACCCACTCCACAAAACAAACAAAAAAACAGTAAGACACCCCCTCCAAAAAAAAAAGAGGCTAAAACAAAACAAAAAACACAGTAAATACTTGGAGTCTGTTTTGTGTTGGCCAACCACTCCTGCACATGGGACCTGGTTTGGAGTGGGATTGATATACCCAGTGACACTCCATTGGAGAAAACTGATCTTCCCTTTGACAGCAGGTATCAATTGCAGATAGCTTCTTAGTTAGGTGTGGGACTCCATGTCCACCTCCTCCTCTCAGGGCTGGGACTCTATATGGCTTAAACCTTTGCTGGTCTTACATGTGCTTCCACAGTCCCTGTGAGTTCATATGTGCATCAGTTTTGTTGGGTCTTTTCTAGAATTTTGGGACTGTGTCCTTTACTGAACCTAGAGTTCAATGAGAGCAGTCTTGTGAGATCATGCCCTATAAATGTATACCATCTAATGCTCATGCTGGGTGGTTAGAATTAGAATTGAATTCAATTGTGGGACACTCAGTTGGTACCCAGTGGGACTGAGAACTAGTTTTGGTGAAGAAGAAAAAAATACCTCATATTTAGTGCTCAATGTTGTAAAAGCAGGCCAATAGGCACTGAGAAAATCTGATTAAGCAAGCTAAATTCTTCTCCTTCACTTACATGTTCAGACCATTATGATCTTTCTATGTCAGGTAGTGATTACTTTTAGAAATGGACTGTAGTAGATGTTGTTGTGGCCTACAGAACTGCTCCCCTTTAAAACTGCTGATCCTCAGCTGCTAAGGGTGCTGGTGACCCTTCAGCTATCAGC
Source organism: Cricetomys ansorgei (assembly GCA_026225945.1). Lineage (NCBI taxonomy): Eukaryota > Metazoa > Chordata > Mammalia > Rodentia > Nesomyidae > Cricetomys > Cricetomys ansorgei. The sequence goes on from JAMJFZ010000736.1 coordinate 129,268, forward strand.
CTTCTTTCTGAAAATTTTTATGGGCTGAGGAGAAGTATATCACCTGAGACTACACCTCATTTCTGTGAACAGCCTACATCCAGTGATAGTTTGCTACAATAAGAGCCAGTCTCACTCACCCCAACTGGGACAACCCCCTGAGGCCATTTTAGATTTAGAAGTCTCTGACAATTTTTCTTCTTCTTCTTCTGCTTCTTCTTCTTCTTCTTCTTCTTCTTCTTCTTATTCTTATTCTTATTCTTATTCTTATTCTTATTCTTATTCTTATTCTTATTCTTATTCTTATTCTTATTCTTATTCTTTTTTTTTGTATTTTTGGAACAAGATCTCATGTAGTCCCAGTCTGACCTTAAATTTACTATATAACCAAGGCTGGCCTAGGACTATTTAACCTCCTACTTCTACCTTCAAAGTCCTGTGTTTATAAATGTCAGCCATAATGCTTGGTTCTAAGGCCTTTCTTGACACTACATCATTATATATGTATTATATATATTATAACTACTGCCCTTTGCCAAATTCTGCTTATTCCGACTCCCCACCCATAGACACAAAGCCAGTGATTGTTCTCAAGCAAAGTTAGTGAACACAAATCCCCATCTCAGAACCCTCAGAACCTCTTCTTGGGGCTACACAGCTAGCAGTAGGGAGCATTTTCTTATGTCTGAGCATACTTTCCAAAATAAGGATTTTTAAAAATATTGGACAAATTAATAGATACATGAAAGAACAGAGTGTAAATGGGTGCTAAGATGGATTTCAGCTCTCTTGGTGGTGGCATGAGCAATACAGAGGAGGAGAAATTATGAAGGTTAGTACACAGTTGGTATAAATCCATAAGAGGGAAGAAGTTTTCTTTTTTCTTTTTGAGTTCTTCAGAGAGCTTAAGATGCTTACTGGAGCTACCAGAGCAGAATACACACCCCTATAATAGAAAATTAAACATAAGGCCTTCTGCACAATAGGCTAAGCGAGTGTTCTACCACTGAACTATATGCCCATCCAAACTCCCAGAGAGGAAGACATTAAAGAATAAAACACAAACTTGCATCACGTTGTTGGGCATTGTTCATATTCCTGCTCTAAAACACTGACAATCAGGTTGGTTATTTTGTTACTTGGGCAAATTCTTCCTCTTGAACTCATTTTACAAACCGCAAATACTGAGTTATTCCTATAGGGTTGCGAACAGGTGACTGACAGTGAATTCCAATAATCTTGAAGATTCTGTGAGAGTGCAAACTGAGTCTTGGTGCTGCTATTCAGCTGATGGTGGTAAAGAGATGGCACACAGAGTGGTCAAAAAAGGGTTATCAACACAACAAGGTGTTCAGTGGACTTAGATCGTCACATGGATGGAAGGGCTGATTAGAAAAATCACAGAACTATTATTGAACTCATGCTCTACCCTGGACTATGGATTTCCCTTACATGCACCACTAGGACAGATCCACTAGTTACAGCTCAAAGCATAGCAATGGCATCCTGAGAAGCACACACTGTACTCTACAAAGCTCTGAGTAACTGTTAGAAAGCTGGCCTAGTTTGCTTTATATTGTTCAGATAAACACTATGACCAAAAGCAACCTGAGAAGGATAGTGTTTATCTGGTGTAAACATCCTGGACCACAGTTCATCACTGAAAGTGGCCAAAGTAAGAACTCAAAGCAGAAACCTGGATGCAGGAACTGAAGCACAGTCTGTGGAGGCGTGTTCCTTACTGGCTTGTTCCTCATCCTTGGCTCAGCCTACTTTTTTTGTACCTCCCAGAACCACTTGACCAGGGGTGGCACATCCCACAGTGGTCTGGACCCTCCCACAGCAATTGTGAATCAAGAAAATGGCACACAGATTTGTTTACAGAGCAATCCGGTGGGAGCATTTTCTCAATTGAAGTTCCCTATTCCCAATGACCCTAGCCTGTGTTTTGATGACAGAAAAACTAGTACAAAGCAATTTATGCAGTTATTCTGGCAGCCCTGAGTAAATCTCTGGCCTGCAATGGATCAAAACTTTTTCATTTGGTGTATTTCACACAAGATCTGGGATTACACATAGTTCATGGAATGAGACATAGAAGTGAATACTGACTTGGTCAAGGTAGCAAGATATGATTATACATAACTCAGTTCTAGCACCCCAGTCACTTCCTCATGTTTTCCAACATTCAGAAATGCCACCAGGTAACTTTCTTATGCACTCTTTGTGCATAAGATTTCTTTGCAGGAAGCAGTTTTTCTCTCTCTCCATATATACATGCTCAAATATCCCTAAAAGTAAGCCATGAATGATGTCACAAAACCCTCTATGTAATTCATAAAGAATAAACAATATGCACACTTTTACATTGTAATAAAATCAGACAACAAAACATCTTTTCCCTTGGAAATTTCAAAATGCTATAAATCATGTATTTGCAAAAGGGAAAAATAAAACCAAAACTGTAGAAGCTCTCAAGCATAATGTTAATGAAAACATTATAAATCAGGATATATTCGAGCTGGAGAGAGGGTTCAGTGGATAAGAGGATGTGTATTGCTCTTACAAAAGGCTCAAGTTTGGTTCCCAGAACCTACACTTGGTGGCCTGCCTGCTATACTCATAAAACAGAGACACACACACAAGTACATATTATTAAAATTAATAAAAATAAATCTTTAAAATAGGAATACATATTTATAACTTAAAATATGTGGGAAACACATAGTGATTTGTTTTTAAAAAACATAGTCTTAAATACTTAATAAAATAAAATTATGCACATTCTTATATATAAATAGCATCATAATTGAAAAGATAGAATTCTGAAGGCTTGGCATGGTAGCATACACTTGCAATTTCAATGCTCAGAAAGCTGGGTCAGGAGAATTATAGGCCAACCTGGGCTACATAGCAAGACTCTGTCCAAAAAAAAAATAGATAGATAGATAGATAGATAGACAGACAGACAAATAACAGAGTAAAAGAATTAAGAAAGATAAAACAGGATATGAGTGGTTTAGACTAATATAATAAAACCTAGTAGAAATAAATCAAAAATCAACAAACAGACAAAGATTAACTTAATTAAGGAAAAAGAGAGAACCTATGATCAGCTCCCAGCATCCTTGTTATCAGGTGGCTCAAAACCACCTGCCACTCCAGCTCCAGGAAATCTGACACCCTGTGAAGATACCTTCACACACTTGGCATACACTTACAGAGAAACGCATACTTGTGTGGGGCGTGTGTGTGTACACGCCCCCCCCTCCCGAAAACATACAATCCTTTTCATAAGTGAAAAGGGAAAACTTACAAAATACTAAATATCAAATATACAAGATAAAAACATTCCACAACAATGTAGAATCCTAGAAGTTTTCATAGAGGAACTTCTACCAGACCCTCAAAGATCTGATACTTCAGGTTTTGCATATATTTCCCAATTTTATTTTAAAGGCAAGTAAACTTAATACAGAATGTACAAATAGCTATGGACAGCTCTAATAAATATCAATGCTCTTTGCATTAATAAAATATTACCATATAGCATTCAAAGCTCATTTGAACACACATTGTACACCCTAGCCAAAATGGACTTGTTTCGAAATTATAGCATTTTGTGTCTAAAAAAATCCATTAATATAATTCATGTTATTAGAACTATAAAGAACACTTACATGTTTTTCTTCACAGATTGTTAGTGAATTCCAGATAATTGGACATTGATAATGTTTTTCTGCTGTCCAAAGATATTATGAAAAGCTTGATAGATGTTTGGTTTCATTTGGTCCTGTGCATTAGCAAACCTCATGATTGTTCCACTTGTAAATAATTTTGCTAGTGTAGTGTTAAATTGTGTTGTAGAGATAAAGCATTTTTATTGGCTTATACAGAAAAGGGTAATTATTGTAGAAGCTCATTTTTAGTTGTGTTTAAAATAATTGTTTTGAGCAGAGCAGTGGTGGCACATGCCTTTAATCCCAGCACTTGGGAGGCAGAGGTAGGCAGATTTCTGTGATTTCAAGGCCAGCCTTGTCTACAGAGTAAGTTCCAAGACAAGCAGAGTTACAACAGAGAAACCCTCTCTGGAAAAACAACAGAAATCAAACAAAATAAAATAAAATAAAATAAATTGTTTTGTGCACTGTTGAATGAGGGGCTGCCTAAGTCTCAGCATTTTGTATTGTCTGCAGGTATTGTATTATGTGGGGGGGGGGTGTTTGCTAATGACCTATACGTGATATCATTAGAACACCTGAGGTGTTCTGGATCAATAAAAATACCTGAGCTCAGACGCTCAAGGTTCCACTGTCGAAGATGATGCCTGCCACAGCAGTGGTTCCCTCTGGTGAGGTCTAGAAGGATTTGCACCAATGAATATGCCTCCTTCTTGTCCTTGCTGAGCCACCACAGTACATGTACTACAACAGATCTTTGGCAAAATAAACACACATTCATTAAAAGATGATGACAACATATATATGTGTATGTGCATAGTGTGCACATACTCCTCAGATGACAAAAATATGTGTGTTTGTGTGTATTTTGGGGTGTGTGCATGTACTGGCTTCAAGCAGTATATAATAGGACAATAGAGATATTCTCTCAAAGATCAGAATTGAATAAAACAATAATTCTTATTGTCTTCTTTCCTGATTTACATTATAATTAATATAAGTGAAATAAAGAAAAGAGGAAATCTAGAGACATAAATGGAATTGAAGAATGAATAAAATATGATAATATAGTATACCTGCAAAACCCAAAAGAACTGCTGATAAAAATAAAACAAATTAGCAATTTAGTAGGATATGACATTTCAAAAATCAGCATCCCTCATATATAATAACAACCAGAGAAATGATATAATGGAAGAGATAATGCAATTTATAATAACAAAAAAGATAACTTACTTTGAGCATACTTAATTAAATTTCACAAAATGAAATATCAGAAAGTATTAATTAATACTCCCAGAGATACACAGTTGATTTACAAATGCAAAGATAGAGGACATTCAATGTAATAAATAAATCATTTCCTATATAAGCATATATACTTTAAATAAACACATCCTCTTTTTAAAAGCAACCCATTTAGAAAAATACAGTAAAATACATTCATAATTTAAGAAAATGATAAAAATGAAGAACACTGAAGGAGATACATCATACTTGATATTAAGACATCATAGTCCTTCTTTAATTAACAGTGTTACTACCAGCACATGAAAAGCTAGATCAGTAGAACAGAACAGAAGAATAGTCCAGAAATATACCCAAGAACATGTGGGAATTTAAGCTGATAAAGGTAGCACCTTGTTTCACTTGAGAGAAAAATGAACAAAATTCTGTCATAATGAATGGATAGTCATTTGGGGATGGGGAAGATCAGCTAGGTTTATACGTGTACCATATACCAGGATTACTTGTATGTACAGGATTGTACCTGTACCATACACTTAGATGTTTAAGCACAAAAAGATAGAAATTGTACCAAACAAATTCCATAAGAAAACAAGCAAAATTTAACCTGATTATTAAGTTGTACGATTTACAACCAAAGATCAAGTGTTTGTTTGCTTAGCATGGTTCTATCTCTAGCTATATCTAGTTCTATCTCTAGAAGGACACACACACACACACACACACACACACACACACACACACACACACACCAGCCCCAAAAGGAAAAGAATAAGGAAATCCTGTAACATAGGAAACACACAACAAGCAAAGTCAGAGACAATGAAAATGGCAGAATGTTATGCCTCATGCTGGCAGTGTTACAGTGATGATATTCTGCTGTTTGGACAGTTTTTAAAAAATTTTTATATGAATTCTGATGAAGCTTCGAATTAGATCATAATTTTCCTGACCTACGTTTTTATTTTTGAGCATAGTCATCAGCTTTGTCTTCTCTGCAGGAACTGAAACATTTTAAATCTTTAAATTCTTAGCTCATCTCCACAACTCGCATTGTCTTTGTAATATTTATTTGGGAGAGCAGTTTCTAACTCCCTCAAATTTACTAAAGAACTGAAGTTGTTCTTTTTTTATACTTTATTTTTAGTGATTATAGGTGATCCCAATTGAAGTGATCATTTGCTTCAAGGATCTATGAACTGCTAAACTGCACCTCTTAATATCAGCCAAGTGTTTCAGTAAGCAGATAAAATTAGATATACAACATATTTGGCCGACGTAGAGGAGTGAGCAAGTGTTAGCCATCTTTAGACTCCAAGAAAATTTCCACTAGACCAATGAGGAATCCTTGGGGCATCACGTGGTGCTCAATGTCGGTGCCTGCTTAACATCAACTGGCCAAGACATTTTCTCTGCTTTCCTTTATGTCATTCTTCCATGGTAAATGCTTCCCAGTGCTAGTTAAGGAATGCCACACAAATGCTAAGCCATATGCTTTTCCCTGACGTACACACGTTTGATTACTTCAAGACATCTTCTTTCCCATGTCCTGAAAGCAATCATTATCACTCACATCAGTGATACTGCTTCCCCTCTTGCTACCACATTCCTGATAGCCTTGATGAAAGAGAACATCAACCCAGCCCTCTCAAGAAATGGTCCTCTACTGGGTCTTCTGGCTTCAAATAATATATACATTTCAGTACGTCCATTTTCCTCAGTCTCTTTCACTACTACTGTCTTCTATAACAACTCAGACATTATTTCATTATTTCACCTACTATGTCATTGGCCATCATCCAACGTAGCTTCCAAAGGCTACGTTCCAGAATATTTGCCGTACTCTTGAATTCCCCACTCAAATTAATTGGTTTCATTTAATTATTAAAGCCTAACCCCTTTCAAACATCTTCAAAACACAACCAACAAATATTTCCTGGTTCTTATTGATGCATACTAAGTAATTCTCCAGGCTATCATCATATGGAACCTCGTTGTTTGATTTAGGGCCTGACAATCAGGAAATTCTGGAATGTAACTTTAGTTTTCAGCTCAGTGACCAAGTGTACAGGTCAAACTGTTCCTGATGTGGGAAAGCTTGTGATATGAACCAACTGCCAACTGTTGTCATGCAGGGTGGAAGCGTGTAGCATCTTCCCATATGTGGGAAAGTTCTAGCTCTTTCTGAAGGAATAGTTGCCTCCAAAGCTCTGAAGATTTGGAAATGTATGTAGAACGACAACCCTCAAAGGCATCCATTCTGGTGTCCTTAGTATATGTTTTAAAGCTCAGATTTTCTCCGCCAGGGTCTTGAACTTGCACAACAGGGCCTGCTCTGCCCTCAACATTTGAATGTTGTGGACCTCTGTTGCTCAGTCTGGTCTTTGTGCTTATCCTTATCAGCGCAGTGTCTGTTCTTTAGGAAGTTAAACTGCAGGGAATCACTTTGTCCCTTATACTCTTTAACTGCTAACAGCTTGTAGTCCCCTCTCGTCTCTACACAGGAAGTCAATAGAACTTAGTCACAACCACCCAGCTCCCTGTCCTTATGGGCTCTATTTCACTCGTACCTCCCATAGGTCCGAATCATCAAACCAATTAAGGAATTCTTTCACATTGGGAAATGTTCCTAGGTAATTACTGGTGGAATAGGCTGCCCCTTAGCAGGTAGGTGCTGAGTGAGCCAGTCCAGATTCCTTTTTACATGTTTTTTTTTTCTGGCCTTTACCAGTTACCACCTAAGTCAGCTAGGTTCTTTGAGTGGCAGAGGCCAAGATACAATTAAATGTGAGAGGTTTATAGCAGGAACTGTCCAGGAAGCGTTCAAGTAGAGGGATAGAGTATAGGCAGGAAGAACCTCCGATTTAGTGTAATAAACTAGCAAAGGGAAGGAAGAATTTGGGAAGAAGACTTTGAGGTGGCAAGGCAGTTCTGATAGGGTTTTCCAGACCACAACTTGTTCCTCTGAGAAATCCTGGCCGGAGGTAGCTACATAACTGACTCCAATGCCTCAGCTGTTGCTCAGATGCTGCCTAAGAGGAATAACAGCTGGAAGCTGTCAATCACTGTGCTCTCTGCTTCACACAGCCTGTTCTCCTGAAGGACAGTTGAGCAGCATGTTTCCATGGCTGCTGCACTACATAACCAATCAAAATCTCTCTTATTCCCCTAGGGTTCTGTTGCTTGCAACGCTTTCTGGTTCCAATTTCTATATTTTTCCGTATACTTAGCTGTATATACCAGAAACAGACTGGTTTATTAGGTGGAAAGGAATCTTTCCTTTGAAATTTTCAAAAGAAAATGAAATGGTACTGGAGATAGCTCATACAATTGTTGAGAGTTTCTTAGGCTACGTTCCTGTGATCGATTGCCAGAAAGCAACCTGCAGAATTAGAGGACAACAACATGGCTGTAGCCCTGCTATTACCAAATCCTGGGTGCTGTAGCCTGAACAGCTGATATCTCCTCTTCTAGACCAAATGGCTGTTGCTGTTTGCCCAAAACTCGCTTCTGCATCAGGAGCTCAATGTTCCCTATCTCCCTTGACATCCAGATGGCTGACCGTCCTCAGGAAAGAAAACTAAGCTTATATAAATCGTTCAAGTGCCACCAGGATTCATGGCAAGGGAATTGAATTTACCCATTGAGTTATTTTATTGCGCCAAGTTTGATTATTCTTTATTGGAAAACCATGCTAAGTAGTTGGGACAAAATAAACAGCACACATTCACCTTTAATTTCCAACACCATTTACTATATAAATCTATTATAAAAGGATGGGCATTTAAACTATTTTTTATAGTTCCCTCTCTCTCTCTCTCCCTCTCTCTCTCTCTCTTTCTCTCTTTCTCTCCTACACACAGACACACGCACACACATACACATACACACACACACATACACACACACACACACACACACACACACACACACACACACACACACGAAATGCAGATAAGGCCTCCGACACATAAACCTTTGGAGAAATACCCCCAAACCACATCTAAACCACAGATAGTTTATTTATTGGTCAGGATTAATATTTCAAAATGCACATTTTCCCTTTCAGTGTCAATAAATTTTATTAAGACACTCCCATGTATAGATGAAATCAGAAGCAGTTCTGTCTCATGTTTCTTTGGACTACACGAGTTACTTGTAGCTGCAAATAAAGACTGTTATCAATGTCCACTAGATTCCCAATTTAATCACTGGCCTCTGTTTCTCTGTGAAGTTTATCCAGCTTAGAAGCCGAGGCTTTCAAATCACAAACAGAACCTGGGATTATAGGGAGATTTATGATACATGAGACAAATTCAATCATTGAAGAATGGGATGTGTGATAAATACTGTAGACTTGAGCCAGCCTCCTCCACTCCACTCCAGTCCTTGAGAAGTCTATACTAAATGATGTTTCAGAGGTTTCTACCAAGGTTTTTAAGATCCAGTTACCTACAGTTTTGTATTCTAGTTTCTTGCAGATGGAAAGCATACGCTTTCATCTCCCTTCCTCTCCTTCCATCCTTTTCCTCCTTCCTTCCTTCTTTCTTCTGACAAGATCTTGCCTTGCAGGCCAGGGGATTCTGATCCTCCTGCCTTCCAGAGTGCTGGGATTACAGATGTGCACCACCACAACTGACTTCATTTTGTCCATACCTGGCTCCTAGCTTCTGTTCCCTATGTGCTCTTCCAATGTAAAGAAGTTTCACTCTTGTCTTCATCTCAGCTTTCTCATGCCTGAGAAGACATCAGATGATATTTTAGTGTAACAATCAATATTTAGTATTATAGAGAAAACACAGAAACATATCTGTAGCAGCTACTGTTAAGGTGTGGCCCTGGGAGATCTATTTTCCCTGTAAACATTCTTCAAATTCGAAACACTGTGCCCTCTTCACTGAATGGATAAAGGGCCTGTCTCAACCATTAGCATCAGTCAATCTTCTTTCTCGAAGATGTGAAGATCTCTGAAAAGCGTAAAAGGCAGAGAAAATTTACTTGTTTGAACAGATCCACCAGATGAGAATAGCCTGGTTGCAATTGCTAACAGCCAGAGGGTTCCATGTGGTCTAGGCCTGAAATAAGTTTGGGAGAAGAAAGAAAACTTTGCCCTTTTGGGTTTTAAAATCTTCAAACACAATGGATAGTGTGTGAATGTCTGACTACTCTCTTAAGCTTGAGAGACAACTTAGAGACTGCTATTATAAAATCAGTAACCACTGGGGGAAGGGGGATTCTGAGAAGAAAATCAAATAAAAAGATAGTAGCCAATATTTGCAAATGTTTTCTTGGCAGTGTGATTAAATTTATGTTCTATCTGCTTCTTACTCTGTTACATATCCAGTATCCAGGTCAGACACTTGCTTCTAACTGGAAACTGTACCTCCAAAAGTCAGGAAGACTTTGGCTCAAACATGGCCACAAGATTTGAAATGATGGCAGATGCCATTTCATTCCCATAAGTTGCCTTTAATTTTGAAACTATTTTTCCACTATTTCTACACTGAAAAACTTTCAGTGTGTCTGATTTAACACACAAGTTAAGGGTTGGGGTTTGTGGAGAGAATATATGCTTTGAAGTCCATGCCAAGTTTGATTTGGATTGCAATGCCTTCTCCTAGGCCTTCTGTTTTTCCTTCTGCCAAGGTAAGCTTACATTTAGGAACTCCGCAAACTTATTTCAAAGAACTTTTTCACTCCCTGGTACTAGTTTTTCCCCTTAAACCAACTATTGTCTTACAAATAGTGTTTAGTGAGGATAGTCAAAGCAATACTAACAGATTTATATCAAAATCCTCAATGTTTTAAAGTCTAGAAACTTGTATAGTGTTCTTATAGTCAGATCTGATAATGATCCATCATATTATTGGAAATAAAACATGTAAATTTCTCTGTATATCTTGCCACAGCCATTAAATGTGAATAAAATTCTTTTGTATCACAGGATATATACAAAGCCATCCTTATCTTCAGCTATTTAAAACATTTATTGAGTGTCAATTTATGAATGGAGCCAAGCTTGATAGAAAAGAGATAGAGCATAACTTCCTTAGGAATGTGGCTAGTTTCTTTCAAAGGGACCACAATGATAGAGGGAATATATTTATGACAAGCAGATAATTGAACAATAAACATTTATCTGAATGAATATGCATAATGATCAGGTGTTTACATTATATAAAAATAAGGAGTCACTGGATTTATATAAGAATTAGTGAGTGGGAACTAGAAGTACATTTTATGTTTGGACATGGTAATGGGAAAATGTGTTTATTCAGACAATTAATCCACAAGAGCTCTATCGAGTACATGGGTTTTTCTAAGCAGTAATGACACTTGGCAGTGATGGGATGAGGTAAAATGGCACTTTTAACTGAGAATGATAGTGAAAACAATGACTCCTTTATTTCTCTAATTCCATAAAATATTTATTAGGGTTTTATATATAGTAGGTCCAACTCAGAATGGGGACTTCAACATTATGAAGGGGCAAATATTCCAGCAATACTCCCCGGTCAAGCTAAAAGTAGGAATAAAACCAAAGGGAAGGAGAATCTTTTTATTTTTATACTTTGTTTAATACATTAGATGCCTCTATTTTTTTTTGTTTCAAAATGAATTCATGTAAACATCAAGCCACATATACCAAACAAGTGGTTCAAAATCTTAAGAAATTACTAAAGTGCTGTCTTAATATTGGTCTGAATTCTGAAAGTATCACATTTTTAAAAGATGAATTCAAACTCTTTAAAAAACAAGAAATTTACATAACACTAGGCCTAGCATGGAGTATGCTAGCATGTCTACAATCCTAGCACTCAGGAAACTGAGGCTAGCCTAGGTTACATGAATTAATGTAGGATGTACAGCTTAATCATGGTTGCTTAGGTCAGAAGACAGACATGCATAGCACTGTCGTACATTTTCTTTGTATATTGAGACTGCATCCAAAAATTGAAAATGCAAGTGAAACTTCATCTCCAACTTCCCTGCTCTCAAGCATCCTGGATAGGTAGAATAGATATTTAGATCAAGACCAAATATTTAGGAAACAAGTCAATGATTTTAAGTCTTTTGTCTTAAGAATTAGAGGACTGAGTGAAAATTGTTGGTAGCACTATTGGTTATAAGAATATAAACATCAATTCTATCTTGTTTCCTTTCCCCTGTTCAACATATATTCTTGTGAGCTTAACCTAATTAGATGTCTATATCCAATGCCATAAGCAAGCTATCTGATGATAGTTCTATCATCCATTAAAAAAGATTTTGTTACAATTCTGCTCTCATACATGACTTCCCTTGCTAACTTCTAGAAAGCAACTGTCTGTTTTTCTTGGTAGAGTTCATTCTAAGTATGATGATGCAGTGTGTGGCCTTCAAAGATTTGCTTAATCCTAGCTTATCGTCTTAGGATTCATTGATGGTGTTTCTGATGTTGATAGTTTATCCCTTTTCCTTGATGAATAGCATTTCATTGCATGTGTGTATCATAGTTTCTCTAGGTTTATAGAATATATAGAATATATACATAATATAATGCATAGAATGTATACATTATACAATATATAGAATATATATAATAAAATATATAGGATATATACATTATACTATGCGTAAAACAATACATCACATAATGCATAGGATACATACATTATATAATGCATAGAACACATACATGAGATAATGCATAGGATATATACATTATATAATGAATAGAACACATACATGATATAATGCATAGGATATATACATTATATAATACATAGAACACATAAATAAAATAATGCATAGGATATATACATTATGTAATGCATAGAACATATACATGCAGTAATGCATAGGATATATACATTATCTAATGCATAGAACACATACATCACATAATGCATAGGATATATACATTATATAATGCATAGAATGCACACATGTGATAATGCATAGGACATATACATCATGTAATGCATAGAACACATACATCACGTAATGCATAGGATATATACATCATATAATGCATAGAGAACATACATGAGATAATGCATAGAATATATACATTATATAATGCATAGAACACATACATCACATAATGCATAGGATATATACATTATATAATTCATAGAACACATACATCACGTAATGCATAGGATATATACATTATATAATGCATAGAACTCATATATGTGATAATACAGAGGATATATACAATATATATGGATAGAACTCATATGTGATAATGCATGGGATATATAAATTATACAATACATAGAACGCATACATGTGATAAGGCATATGATATATACATCTTATAATCCATAGAACACATACATCGCGAAATGCATAGGATATATACTTCATATAATGCATAGAACACATACATGTGATAATGAATAGCATATATACATCATATAATGCATAGGACACATACATCACGTAATGCATAGGATATATACATCATACAATGCATTGAACACATACATGTGATAATGCATAGTATATATACATCATATAATGCATAGGACACATACATCACGTAATGCATAGGATATATACATCATATAATGCATAGAACACATACATCACGTAATGCATAGGATATATGTATCATATAATACATACGACACATAGATCACGTAATGCATAGGATATATACATCATATAATGCATAGGACACATACATCACGTAATGCATGGGATATATACATCATATAATGCATAGGACAAATATATCACGTAATGCATAGGATATATGCATCATGTAATTCATAGAACACATACATTACGTAATGCACAGGATATATACATCATATAATGCATAAAGAACAAACATGAGATAATGCATAGGATATATACATTATATAATGCATAGAACACATACATCACATGATGCATGGGATATATACATTATTTAATGCAAAGAACACATACATCACGTAATGCATGGGATATATACATTATATAATGCATATGACACATACATCACGTAATGCATAGGATATATACATTATATAATGCATAGAACACATACATGTGATAATGCAGAGGATATATCCATTATATAATGCATAGAACTCATATATGTGACAATTCACAGTATATATACATCATATAATGCATAGAACTCATATGTGATAATGCATGGGATATATACAATATACAATGCATAGAACACATATGTGATAAGGCATATGATATATACATCATATAATGCCTAGAACACATACATCAAGTAATGCGTAGGATATATACATTATATGATGCATAGAACACATACATGAGATAATACGTAGGATATATACATCATATAATGCATAGAACACATACATCACGTAATGCATAGCATATATACATCATAGAATGCATAGAACACATACATCACGTATTGCATAGGATATATACTTCATATAATGCATAGGATATATACATCATATAATGCATAGGACACATACATCACATAATGCATAGGATATATACATTATAAAATGCATAGGACACATAAATCACGTAATGCATAGGATATATACATTATATGATGCATAGAACACATACATGTGATAATGCATAGCATATATATATCATATAATGCATAGGACACATACATCACGTAATGCATGGGAGATATACATCATGTAATGCATGGGACACATACATCACGTATTCCATGGGATATATACATTATATAATGCATAGAACACACATCACGTAATGCATAGGAGATATACATCATGTAGTACATAGAACACATACATCATGTAGTGCATAGAACACATACATGACATAATGTACAGGATATATACATGATATAATGCATAGAGAACACACATGAGATAATGAAAAGGATATATACATCATATAATGCATAGGACACATACATCACGTAATGCATAGGATATATACATTATAGAATGCATGGGACACATACATCATGTAATGCATAGGATATATAAATTATATACTGCATAAAACACATACATCACATAATGTACAGGATATATACATCATATAATGCATAGGACACATACATCACGTAATGCATGGGATATATACATCATATAATGCATGGGATACATACATCACGTAATGCATGGGATATATATATCATAAAATGCATAGAACACATACATCACGAAATGTACAGGATATATACATCATATAATGCATAGGACACATACATCACGTAATGCATAGAATATATACATCATATAATGCATGGAACACATACATCCCGTAATGCATGGGATATATACATCATATAATGCATGGGACACATACATCACGTAATGCATGGGATATATACATTATATGATGCATAGAACACATATCACGTAATGCATGGGACACATACATCACGTAATGCATGGGATATATACATTATATAATGCATAGAACACACATCACGTAATGCATGGGACACATACATCACGTAATGCATGGGATATTTACATCATATAATGCATGGGACACATACATCACGTAATGCATAGGATATATATAGCATATAATGCATAGGACACACACATCACGTAAGGCATAGGATATATACATCATATAATGCATGGGATACATACATCACAAAATGCATAGGAGATATACATCATGCAATGCATAGAACACATACATCACGTAATGCATAGGAGATATACATCATGTAGTGCATAGAATACATAAATGACATAATGTACAGGATACATACATCATATAATGCATGGGACACATACATCACGTAATGCATGGGATATACACATTATATTATGCATAGAACACACATCACGTAATGCATGGGATATATTCTTTATATATATCATAAAATGCATAGAAAACATACATCACATAATGTACAGGATATATATATCATATAATGCATAGGACACACACATCACGTAAGGCATAGGAGATATACATCATGTAGTGCATAGAACATATACATGACATAATGTACAGGATACATACATCATATAATGCATAGGACACATACATAACGTAATGCATAGGTTATATACATTATAGAATGCATGGGACACATACATCATGTAATGCATAGGATATATACATTATATACTGCATAGAACACATACATCACATAATGTACAGGATATATACATCATATAATGCGTAGGACACATACATCACATAATGCATAGGATATATACATTGTAAAATGCATAGGACACATACATAACGTAATGCATAGGATATATACATTACATGATGCATAGAACACATACATGTGATAATGCATAGCATATATACATCATATAATGCATAGGACACATACATCACGTAATGCATAGGAGATATACATCATGTAATGCATAGAACACATACATAACGTAATGCGTAGGATATATACATCATGTAGTGCATAGAACACATACATGACATAATGTACAGGATATATACATCATATAATGCGTAGAGAACATACATGAGATAATGCAAAGGATATATACATCATTTAGTGCATAGAACACATACACGCGTAATGCATAGTACATATATATTATATAATGCATAGAACACATACATCACATAATGCACAGGATATATACATCATATAATGCATAGAACACATACATCACATAATGTACAGGATATATACATCATATAATGCATAGGACACATACATCACATAATGTACGGGATATATACATCATATAATGCATAGGACACATACATCATATAATGCATGGGACACATACATCACGTAATGCATGGGATATATACATCATATAACGCATGGGACACATAGATCACGTAATGCATGGGATATATAAATTATATAATGCATAGAACACACATCACGTAATGCATGGGATATATACTTTATATAATGCATATAACACATACATCATGTAATGCATAGGATAAATACATAATATAATGCATGGAACACATACATCACGTAATGCATGGGATATATACATAATATAATGAATAGGACACATACATCACGTAATGCATGGGACATATACATTATATAATGCATAGAACACATGCATACCGTAATGCATAGGATATATATATCATATAATGCATGGGGCACACACATCACGTAAGGCCTAGGATATATAGATCATATAATGCATGGGATACAGACATCTCATAATGCATAGGAGATATACATCATGTAATGCATAGAACACATACATCACGTAATGCATAGAACACATACATCACGTAATGCATAGGATATATACATCATGTAATGCATAGAACACGATCATCACATAATGCACAGGATATATACATCATATAATGCATAGGACACATTCATCACGTAATGCATAGGATATATACATTATAGAATGCATGGGACACATACATCACGTAATGCATAGGATATATACATCATGTAATGCATGGGACACATACATCTCGTAACGCATAGGATATATACATCATATAATGCATGGGGCACATACATCACGTAATGCATAGGATATATACATCATATAATGCATGGGACACATCCATCATGTAATGCATAGGATATTTACATTATATGATACATAGAACACATACATTTGATAATGAATAGCATATATACATCATATAATGCATAGAACACATACATCACGTAATGCATAGGATATATACATCATATAATGCTAGGACACATACATCACGTAATGCATAGGATATATACATCATATAATGCATAGGACACATACATCACGTAATGCATAGGATATATACATCATATAATGCATGGGGCACGTACATCACGTAATGCATAGGATATATACATCATGTAATGCATGGGACACATCCATCATGTAATGCATAGGATATTTACATTATATGATGCATAGAACACATACATTTGATAATGAATAGCATATATACATAATATAATGCATAGGACACATACATCACGTAATGCATAGGGTATATACATTATATAATGCATAGGACACATACATGTGATGATGCATAGGATATATACATCATGTAATGTATGGGACACATACATTACGTAATGCATAGGATATATACGTCATATAATGCATGGGGTACATACATCACATAATGCATAGGATATATACATCATATAATGCATACGACACATACATCACGTAATGCATAGGATATATACATCATATAATGCTAGGACACATACATCACGTAATGCATAGGATATATACAACATGTAATACATGGGACACATGCATACCGTAATGCATAGGATATATATATCATATAATGCATGGGGCACACACATCACGTAAGGCCTAGGATATATAGATCATATAATGCATGGGATACAGACATCTCATAATGCATAGGAGATATACATCATGTAATGCATAGAACACATACATCACGTAATGCATAGAACACATACATCACGTAATGCATAGGATATATACATCATGTAATGCATAGAACACAATCATCACATAATGCACAGGATATATACATCATATAATGCATAGGACACATTCATCACGTAATGCATAGGATATATACATTATAGAATGCATGGGACACATACATCACGTAATGCATAGGATATATACATCATGTAATGCATGGGACACATACATCTCGTAACGCATAGGATATATACATCATATAATGCATGGGGCACATACATCACGTAATGCATAGGATATATACATCATATAATGCATGGGACACATCCATCATGTAATGCATAGGATATTTACATTATATGATACATAGAACACATACATTTGATAATGAATAGCATATATACATCATATAATGCATAGAACACATACATCACGTAATGCATGGGATATATACATCATGTAATGCATGGGACACATTCATCACGTAATGCATAGGATATATACATTACATAATGCATAGAACACATACATCACGTAATGTGTAGGATATATACATCATGTAATCCATAGAACACATACATGAGATAATGCATAGGACATATACATTATATCCTGCATGGAACACACACATCACGTAATGCGTAAGATTTATACATCTTATAATGCATAGGACACATACATCATGTAATGCATAGGACATATACATTATATAATGCATAGAACACATACATCACATAAGGCATAGGATATATACATTATACAATGCTTGGACACAAACATCACCTAATGCATAGGATATATACATCATATAATGCATGGAACACATACATGAGTTAATGCACAGGATGTATACATTATATAATGCCTAGAGCACACACATGATATAATGCATAGGATATATGCCTTATATAATGCATAGAACACATACATCTCATAATGCATAGAATACATACATTATATACTGCATAAAATATAAACACTATATAATATAGAATGTATATATTATTAAATAAAGAGAATATATAGATGATAGAATGCATAGAACATACACATAATATAATGTGTAGAATATATACATTCTCCAGTGATCAGAATATACATTATGGAATATATAGAATATACACACTAAATCATATGTAATATATGTGAGGTAATATATAATATATACATTATATAATATATTGAACGTATACATTATATAAATATAGAATACATACACAACGTAATACATAGTACATATACATTATATAATGCATATAATGCATACATCATATAATATATAGAACACATACATTGTATAATGCATAGAACATATACATTATATGATGTAAGGAATATATACATTACACAATATATAGAATATATACATTATAGAAGGCACAGAACATATACATTACACAACACATAGAACAAATACATTTTATAATGCATTGAATATATACATCATATAATATATAGAATATGTACATCACAGAATGCATAGAATATAGATTATGTAATGCATTGAACATATATTTTATATAATGTAGAATATATACATTAAACAATGCATAGAATATATATCATATAATGCATAGAACATATACATTATAGTGCATAGAAAATATACATTATTAATCCATAGAATATATACATGAGCTAATGCAGAGAATATATACTTGGTATACTATATAGAATATATGCACTATATAATATAGAATGTATATATTATAAAATATGTAAAATGCATGCGTGATATAATGAATAGAATTTATACATTATATGATGCATAGAGTATATACAGTACACAATATTTTGAATATACACTAAGGAATATATAGGATTTAAACACTAGAAAATATATAATATATACATGACATAATATATAATGTATATAATATATAAATGATGTATTATATAATGTATACATTATGTAATGCATAGAATATATACACAATATAATGCATAGACTATACACATTATATACTGTACAGAATATCTGCATCACACAATATATAGATTATATACATTATATAATGCATAAAATATATACATTCTGTAAAATATAGGATATATACATGACATAATGTATAGAATGCATACATTATATAATATTTAGAATATATACACAGCATAATGCATAGAATATATACATTATATAATGTGTAGAATATAAACATTACACAATGATTACAAAATAAATTACAGAATATATAGAATAAACACACAAGATAATATCTAATAAATTCAGGATATGATATATACTTGCTAACTTCTAGAAAGCAACTGTCTGTTTTTCTTGGTAGAGTTCATTCTAAGTATGATGATGCAGTGTGTGGCCTTCAAAGGTTTGCTTAATCCTAGCTTATCGTCTTAGGATTCATTGATGGTGTTTCTGATGTTGATATTTTATCCTTTTTCCTTGATGAATAGCATTTCATTGCATGTGTGTATCATAGTTTGTCTAGGTTTAAACATATATATATATAGAATATATAGAATACATACATAATATAATGCATTGAATGTATACATTATACAATATATAGAATATATCATATAATATATAGAATATACACATTATATAATGCATGGCATATATACATGAGATAATTCATAGAATACATACGTTATATACTGCATAAAATATACACACTATATAATATAGAATGTATATATTATAAAATATATAGAATATATGCATGATATCATGCATAGAATTTATATATTATATGATGCATAGAGTATATACATTACACAATGATTAGAATATACATTATAGAATATATAGGATATAAACACTAGAAAATATATAATATATACATGACATAATACATAATGTATATAATATATAAATGAAGTATTATATAATATATACATTATATAATGCATAGAATATATACACAGCATAATGCATAGACTATACACATTATATAATATATAGAATATATGCATTACACAATATATAGATTATATACATTATATAATGCATAGAATATATACATTCTATAATATATAGAATATAAACTATATAGTGCATAGAATGTATACAGCATATAATATGTAGAATATACACACAACATAATGCATAGAATATATACATCATATAATATATACAATATGTACATTATACATTATATAGAACATATACATTACAGAACATATAGAACATATACTTTAATGCATTGAACAAATGCATTATATAATAGATAGAATATATACATTACATACTATGTAGAATATATACATTATATACTGTAAAGAACTGCACCTTATTTACCATATAGAATATATGCACATACCATATAGAATATATGCATTATTTAATATGGAATATATACATTATATAATATAGAGCATATATACATTATGTAATATACAATGCTCATTATTTAATATGTCATGTATATATTATGTAATATACAATATACATCACACAATATATATAATATATGCATTACATAATATAACATGCACATTATATAATATAGAATATATACATTATATAATATGTATAATATGTATTATAGACTATAGAATATATACTATAGATATACTATATATGCATATATACATATATATACATGTACATATATACATATATTCATATATATACATATTTGCATATATATACAATATATACATATATACAATATATACATATATACACACATATATACACACACATATATATACTTATATATATGTGTGTATATATATATGTGTGTATATATATATATAGTTTCCAGCCTGGGGCAATTAAAACACAGCTCTTCAAGCCATGGAAGCAACTACCAGAGTGAAAAGACAGCCCGAGGAATGCAACTTTTTGCCAGCAATACATCTGATAGTAAATTTATAGTTAGTATCTGTAAAGGTCTCAAAATTTAAATATATCCAGACTAAATCATCTAATCAATAAATAGGCAAATGAGCTGAACAAGTAGTTTGCAAAGAAACAACAGCATAAGTGTAGGGGGAAACATTTAACATTTAGACATTAGCAAAATACAAATGAGAACTACATTGAGATTCTTTCTCACCCTAGTCAGAATAACTATGATCAAGAACACAAACAAGAAATGCTGTTTAGAATACAGGGTGTGCGGTAGGAACTCTTATAAACAGGTGATGGGAATGTAGCCACTATGGAAATTAGTATATGGAGGTTCTTTAAAAAAATCTAAAAATAAAACTACAATATGACCCAGTTATAGCACTCTATATTACAGAAATACACATATATTCATGTTTATTGTGGCACTGGTTGTCCTTTAATAGATGAACAAAAACCAAAAATGTGTTGTGTGTGGAATTTGATTCAGCAATACGAAAAAATGAAATTATGTTATTTGCTGGGAAATGAGAGGAATTAGAGATCATCATACTGAGTAAAATAAATTAGGTAGAGGAAGATAAATATGGAAGGTTTTCTTTTGTGTGAGGGATCCAGATTTTAAAATGTATGTGAAAATCATGAAAGCAGAAGTAGGATTCTAGAGAAAGGGGGCAGAGATGGTGATAGATCATTGAAAATGAGCAAATGACATACACATTTATGTTAATATTTGATGAAACTCATCAATTTGCACAATCACTATGTCAATTAATATAAAATAAACTCCATAAAATAAGGAGACATTATGTGGTAGTTTTTGTATGTACATAAGAGTGCATTTTGCTAGGATAGGTACCAAGTAATAAAATTGGTGGGTTGTGTATGTATATATTTAATTTTAAAATAAACTGCTAATTCTATTTCTAAGGTGGCTTTATCAATTTGTATTCCTACTAGCAAGCAGGGTGTGAGTTTTCTAGTTGCTCTACTGCTTTCCAAGGAGAATGAATATCCTTAGATATTGGATTGGGAGTGTTATTGATTTTCTATCCTTCTATAATGTGGGATCATGAGATTGAACTCAGGGCATCGGACTTGTGATCAAGAACCTACACCCACTAAGCCATGTCACTAACTCTCATATGAATACAATGACTACTATTAGTTAAGAAGAATGGTCTTGAATAGATTTTTAACTCACAACCATATGAAGAAATCAACCCTGGTAACACCTTGATTATAAACTTCTAATTCATAGAACTTGAGACAAGAAATTGTTGTGACTTAGTTTGTGACCTGAACCAGATAATACAGTGTCGAAAATACCAAAACCACGGCAGTAGGTTTCCAATCAGGCATCATTATGAGAATTCAGTTAACACATTCCATTTTCCTGTGGATTACTCTAGTCTCTTGAGGAAAAGATACACAGAGAAGCTGCTGGAATGATTTCCCTACAGTTTTTTTTTCTTGTTCAGGATTGAATGAGACTGAACTGAATAGCCACTTACCCATCTGCTACAGGCTGCCCTACAGCACTTTACCAATGACAACTCAGAATCCTATGGATAATAAAGCACTCAGAGAGCTTTTCTTATCTTAACCTCTTCTGACTATTCAATAAATTAATCTGTTAAAGTTCAAAGGAAATTCTAAGTTGACTATCTGCAACCTAAAGAAAGATTAAAAAGCCCAAGCAACTTTGGTGAGGCTTGTCATGTGTCCATCAGCAAACTTCATGTTATGCAATAGATAGAGGAAACAGATATATAACCCAATGTATACATACATAGCTTATCTCTATACACGAAGAGACAGTTAACTTGTACCTAGGTTGGGATGACATGTGTAAGGAATGCCTGAAATTCTGGCTAAGATAAGGTTTAAATTTGATACTTGATGTTCTATAGTGTGTTGCTTAAAGTTCAAAATTCCATTACTGACACCTTGTGCTGACTCATACTGTTTGGGGATATACAGATTGAGGATCTGCACCTGGTTTAACCATTTACAAAGTCTGGCTTTAGTAGTGACCAGTAGAACATAAGAGATTGCCCAGAAGGGGTAATAGACCCTAAGGGACAACCCACCACTGCTATTTTCCTAAATCAACATAGTTTCTAGATGTATTATAAACACTTGTCCTTTTAGCCACAGGTAAATGTACTCTCACCTCTCAATTTTGAAACAGACTGGGAGCTATCAGGGAGCTCTACCGCTGCTCAAAATGTAAAGGATAAATGACCATAAAGTCCAGCCCCATTTGGTATATCTATAGAGCAACTCAACCCCTAAAATGTTCAGGAAACATTGAGGAAGGGGGACACAGAAAGATTGTAAAACTGAGGAGTCTAGGAAGTCTGTTATAAGATTGTCTTCCAGACATGACAAAAAAATGCTAAACCCATGAAATTACAGCAGTATGTTTGTTAAAGAATTTAAATTAATATTAATGGCAGTTTTGAAAAACGAGCCATGACAATTTTCTGAGATGGAAAGCCGGGATGGCCAAGGCAGAGGATCTCACCTCTTCCTCCTTCCACTGATCCCGCCCCCCACTTCCCCTGGCTTCTAGATATTTTATTGAAAGGAGAAAGCACCACCTACCATTACACAGGCTTTAATCTTTAATGAACAGAACTTTTACAGTGCACCAACCTCCAACTTCAGCTGGCTGACATCATGCCATTTTGCTGGCCAATCAAGTCCCCATGCAAAGTCTTCCCTAAATGGTGCTTAAGTTGACGGAGTCCCTCGTAAATTTCCTCCATTAGCATTAATACAATCAGATGTTCAGTGGGCAGACAACATTAGAACAGACAATTGTTCCAATCAAAGGCCATTGAGTCGACAATTGCTGGTGCTCCAAATTAGCATGCTCTCTGCATTCCAGATTCCACTTCTAAGAAGCTGTTTCCAATAGCTAAGGAAGGTTGACCTTTTTTGCAGTGGTTCGGGCTGCTAGATAAACAGCTTAATATTTGGGAATAAGTTCAAATATACCTAACATATGTTTGCCTAAGCAAGACCTGAATGACAATAACAATTGACATTCCAATGTGGACGGGGGAATTCTCACAAGGCTCCACTCCTGCATGAAAGGCAATCAATGATTGCTGAGAAATGAAGAATCAATCCTCTCCAGGGACAAGTCCCCTGATAAGTTAGCCAAGTTCCATGTTCTCAGCCCTAAACACAAGCACATATGAGTAACACCAAAGGGACTCTGTATCCTGGCTTCCTTTCTTGCATCTGTGTGGATCATGACATAAGCATAAAGCACATTCTCTGCTTCTGAGAAAGGACCCAAAGCTCCTTTGAGACTCATCAAATTTCACTGTGACTGCATTTTCTTCCTTTTGACTGCTTACCTTTGATACAAAAATTTGTATGTTTGAGGAAGGGTCTGACATGTGGGTCCTCTCAGATAAATGCCATTAGAGGGCATTTAATACCCTGGAGCTGGAGTTAAAAGCTGTTGGAAGACACCTAACATGGCTGCAGGGAGTCAAACTTGGGTCCTCTGCAAGAGCAGCAAGAGCCTTTAACCACTGAGCTACCTTGCCAGCCCTGAGTGCTAACTTTTTTACAAACTTCATATGTGATGTATTATATTTCCTTTCTGTTGTCCTACTCTGTGGTTGTTGTATCTTTGTGCCCTAAGGCCTGTCCTAAATGTTTCTGGAGACCACATATTAAAAAAGAAAATGGCTAAGTGTTTTCTGCTTCAGGCAGAGATCAGAGATTATGAAATGCTTATGGAATCCCAGACCATAGTTCTGGGTATAAGTAAAGGGAAGTGAGGGTATATCATAGGCACAGCATAGAAACAACTGGACTACAGGATACAAGCTTTCCCACCTCTGGCAAAAACATAATTTGGAGTTTGGGAGGGAATGGCTGAGCTTGCAAGGGAAAATAAAAATGGAGTTTGACAGTTATTTCTGCTGGGTATCATGAATTCTATTTTTCTACAGACTATCTCTGGGACAAAGTTCATTATATGACACATGGAAGTAAACAGTGCAGAATAATGAAAAGTGCACAGTTAAATCAAGGTCGTTCACCAAAGATGCACAATGTAAACAACTGCTACATTCATTACTCACATAAACTAATTTTTTTGTTTCATTGGATTAAATTAGTCATAGACAGTTTTATATTATATTTATATTTAAATATTTTATATTTATATTATATGCTCCAAATGGGATCTCTATGAAGAAGTATATGTGAATGAAGAAAATGGTTATGAACTATAAGAGAACAGTGGAAATATTTATATACAAAACTGCTTTGTGACCTTAATTGGGATTTAAAAAGGGATTAAGCTCTAGAAGGAGGTCTAACCCTAGAGAAATGGCTTAATAAATTATGAGACATCTATATAATGGAGTATTATTCAGGCATTAAAATAAAATGATAATTAAGATTATGTTGGAACATCAACAAGATGTTTTATATCACATAAAGCAAAAACAGCCAAACACAAAATTATATTTATATAATATTTATTTATTTACATGCATGTACAATTAACTGAAAAGAGTATTATAGTAGCTGAGAGTGGATCAAGTTTTAAATTAAATATACTATTATTGAGACTATGTATAAATATATATTTATTTATGTTTGTACATGAATATATGACTATAAGACAGTTGTGAGCATCAACTCTGAATTGTTTGGATACTATCTCATTTAATGGAACACTTTCTAATAGAATTTACTGGAATGGTAGAAATAGTCTTTAAGTCTATGCCATCCATGGTATTAAGACACTAGCTACATGTTTTGATCATAGTGCAACTGAGGAATTTGGTGCTTAGTTTTTCTTTTAACTCATTCAAATTCAAATTCAAGCACCCATATATATCAAATGGCTTGCTTACTGTGTTCTACATGAATGTGAAGTGCCAGAAGATGGATGCAATTTTACATTGGGTGCAGAGGTCTAGATTCCTGTTTTGGAGGTTTAGTTCATCAGATTTGCTACATCAAAAATCTTCCCTGGAATAACAAATGTATTGGAGACCTGTGGTTATGCAAACAGTTGCCCCTTTCTAGTTCAAGGCAAGCTGGTATGGCAGTGGGTCGCTGTTTGTTATAGGATACTTTCGGTTTGAAATTCTCTCTTTCCCTTGGTCGGCGGTGGGCCTAGCTTCCCTCTCACCAGAAGTATCCTGGACATAGGCCTTGTGACCTGGCTATTCTGTGATTTGCTAGAAGAAAGCTCAGGAGGGGTCCTGGATCAGATGCTGGCAGCCGGAACCTCCAGGACCACCGGTCAATGGTGGCCAAAAGGTCATTTATCGCAAGGGCTCAGGCATATTTATTGTGGTACAGGGACAGGGAAATACATAGGTTTAAGACAGGTATACAATTCTGCCAATTGCAGGTGGCCCTCTCGAGGGGGCTGGGACTTGGGCGGGGAACCCTGGTCTGTGATGCAGGAAGGAGGGACCCATGTTCGTTTTTGACTCAGAGAGCAAAAAACACTAATGCCCTCTTTAACGTCTCTGCTTGACTTTACCAGGGTCCCACAGGATACCAGCCAGGAAGTTGAGAGAAAATGTGTATAGGATGCATGGCTATGCTGTAACCCACAGGCTCACCCCCAACAGCCTACTTCATAAGCTAGGTCTTACCTCCTAAAGGTTCTACAAACACCCCCAAATGAGTTGGGGACCAAGTATTAAAATACATGAGGTTGTGGGGGACATATCACATTCATAGGACAGTGACTAATTCCTGGTTACTTCACAAATGATATTAATATTTCTGAAAATATGCTTGGGCATTTCTCTGACAGACATAAACAGAAGCTTCAAAAAGTGGTGACATTGTTCATTAACTTACCTGGATACCTGCCTGATGTCAGTATAAATATCTTTGAATATGTATTAGTGTGCATTCATTGTCCATAGCAATGAGTTTTGTAAGAACATCTTCATACAAGTATACATTGTACTTTGACCATGTTTCCCCATATCTCTCTTTCCTCCCTCTCTTGTTCCTCCTTCTAATTAGTTGTTTTTGTTCCCCTAAATAGTTTCATTTCTATTTTCATGTCGTGAATACATACATGATTTTTATAACTATATAAAACTTTAAAAGCTCAAGTGGGAGAAAGTAAGTGATTTTTGTCATTCTGAGTCTCATTTCTCATGATAATTTCCAGTTGTGTCCATTCCCCTGAAAACAACAAAAGTTTGCTCTTTATAGGTGAATATAATGTCATTGTTTACATAGAGCATATTTTTGTTCATTTTTTCCATTGAGGGAGAGAGCCATAGCAACAAAATTGGCATGGTCCTGATCAGAAAAAGACACATAAATTAATGAAATAGAGCAGAGGACTAAGATATAAGCCTACACAGCTGTAACCACCAAAATTGTTGACAAAGATGCTAAAACATATATTAGAGACAGGATATCTTCTCAGACTAATGGTGCTGGGACAACTGGATATCCACACATAGAACAATGAAATTATATCCATATATCTCACTTTCCACAGCTTAAATACTTTATCTAAAACTTCATTCTTATCTTGTACCCAGTAAAATGATCATTTTCTAATTAGTCTTTTCCTTGCATCTTTACCAAGAGTGAAATAATTTATCTGTGCGAGTTTTCTACGATGAAATTAAAACTTTCTGGTAAAATAAACTTGTCATATGTGATTTTAAAAAGCAATCTGGGGAAGGGATAAAGATAACTCAACTCAGAATCTTAGTAACGACAACAGTGGAGCAAAATAGGTCTAAGTCAAGTAATACCATCCAACAGTGGCACAGAGCGCTTCATAGTTCCTTGGTCTTCCTAATGTACAGCTGCTCCCTTTAATCAATAATTATTTACATGAGATGCGGCAGTTGGAGTTGTTTCTGTCTAGAGCTTTTCTTTTCCATATTTTGAGACTGAAAATAACAAAGCATAGTTTTGGAAATAATAATTTTGTCTTTACAGGATACTGGGAATGACATTGCTCTTATGGTTAGAATATGAATCTCCTCAAAACTATTAATTTTCGGAGTACTAGTATCTCGTGCCTTGGGAAGTTAAAGTTAAGCGTTCTCTTTGGTGCTCTCCTGTGATTGTTGGGAAAGGTGCTTGATTTCATAGAACAGAAGGAAATGTGCAGTTGGTCTGGAACTGTTGGCTTTTGCTCAATATATTAAATTGTGTTCCTAGGGAAAACCAAAACCCCTAGCAAAGATATAATGGGAAAATAATAATTTATTTAATTTCAATACAGGAAAATGTTTTGTGTTTTTTTCTGAAGGGACTTTGAATCTTAATATTCTTTTTCTTTTAGCTAAAGTCATATAACTGTCCCAGTAATTCTTTACATATTGGCCAATGTGGACAAGTCGTCATTTATAATCTTTGTATTTTAGGCAAGAATGATTCCAGCTACCTGCTATTTACAATAAATCTGGGCAATCGAAAGTAATTGATTGCAGGAATTGGTCATTTGTGCACACCATTAGAACCTTTGGCCCAAACAGACAGATCCATCATGAGGTGAAGCAATAGGAAATCAGTTCAGCTAATGATACAAAGTATAGTATTTTCTGTGACATAAAGAAAGAATTTGCTGTGCTAGCTAGACACAGTGGACTGAAGGACAAGACTAATAACCAGGATGGACTTTAGAGCTAGGAACAATATTACTAAAGGCAAAATACCTACTTTTATTAAACCTAATTTTATAGGTTAGGATATTCTAGAGATATGATCTGGGCTAGAGCTTAGAATGAAGAATATTTGTGAAGAGAGAAATATCTGTGGGAGAAAAGAAGCTGTAACAGGAGTGGGCAGAAGAACACAGCCAAAGCAGTCTCAGTATAGCCAAGGTACTGGACAACTCTACCAGGCACTCTGTATATAGAATGGCTGGCTCTTCAGAATTTTTTCCTGATGGAGCCAGCCAGACACTGGTGGCCCTATGTAAATCAGCATTAGGTGGCTCCCTGTGGCTGAGGGTTCCAGGACACCACCTGAAATATTGGAAATAAAGCATTTTTCCTGAGGAAGGATCCTGGTGGAAGTTAAAGGAATTTATTTATTGGAGAGATTAAAAAGTGGTTAAACACATTTAGAGGGGCTCATATTTAAATTGTTCTATGAGCTAGGCTTATATATGTCTAAGATGTATGATTTTTGTGAGTTCTCACCAGAAAACAACAAAAAAGAAATAATGTGCTCAAAAGGGAAGAATTAAGTCATAGGAGATGGATGACTTTTAGGTTACTAACAAGCAAAGATATGAACATTGATATCAGCCACTCTGAAGAAACTATTCCAAATGGAGAGCTAAAAGCAAAACTCAAAGAATCTTAGTATTATCTGCCATTGCTATGAGAGAATTATACAATTTATTGTATTACTCTACAGCAAATCATCTGCAAATTAAATTGTTTTGTCAAATGTGTTCTAAAAGAGAGTGCGGTGGTTAATGCTGATTGCCAATTTGAGAGGATCTGGGAGACCACCAGGAGAAAAGCCTCTAGGTATGCCTGTGAGGGATTATCTAGATTAGTTTAATCAAAGTAGGAGGACTCAGCCCAAATGTGAGCAGCACCAGTCCATAGGCTTGTGGCTGTGGCTAAATAGGGGAGAAAATGAGTTGAAAATAGGATTCATCTTTTTATTTTTCTGCTTCCAGCCTACGGATATAATGTGTTGTATGTGCATGTATATGAAAGTCAAAAGACACCCTTGGATATCATTCCTCAGGAATTGCTCACCATTGTTTTTAATACAGGGTCTCATACTGACTTAGAACTTGACAAATAGAGGAGGCTAGTGACCAGCAAGCACTGGGGACCTGCCTGTCTCTGCTTTCCCAGTGATGAGATTAAAAGCTGATACCTTCATATGTAGCTTTCTTATTTTACATGGCTTCTGGGGATGAATCAAATTCAGGTCCTCATGCCTGAAAGGCAAACATTTTACTGGCTGAACTAGCTCCCTAGCTCCTAATTATAATATATTTTATTATTTTACAAAACAGTTGGAACTTTACTTGTTTCATGGAGTTAGACACATTACTTTTTAAACAGATATATTTTTTAAGGAATACACAAATATGGATGTTGAAATAAATTTGAATTGTAATAGCAATATTCCTCTGATACTGTTTGTTGTTGTTCTTATGAAATCCAAGGAGTATATCAGAGTATGTAGAGCCCAGAATCACTGAACTTGTACCATATGTGTAAGATTTCAGGTGTTAAAGTTTTTTGAGTAGTTTTTTTTTTTTAAATATCAATAGCGACTTCACTGTTGTATCATTTGTAGCAAATTTTAGATCTTGCAAGTATGGTTTAAAAATCTCATAAATATTATACTGTTATAATTAATAAACTTTTGATATTTGAAAATATTTGCAAGAACTCAAAGTTGATGGAGATTTAAAAAACAGATTACTTGGTCACCCAATAATAATTTTCACTTATATATTCTCATTCATACATAAATATATTTGATAATGTAGACAAAACCCACTTTCTAATATGTTTACAATGTTAAATGTTGAAGCTTAAATTTTCAAGTAGTGGCACAGTCTATCTTTTAAGTATTATATATGCATATATAATATGTATATTTATTTATTCAATTATTTTATGTTTAACTGGGAGGGGATCCCAGTACCTCAGAGAGGGAAATTAAATATGCTTTAGGGTATTGCTTATTACAAATGTGAGACAATTACAAGTTAGTATTTGCTTTCAGCATCCTCTAAGCAGATGGCAAATAATCTTCTCTTTGCCCATCTTGGCTGTGCATTCTCAAAAGAATTTCTTAATTTTTTTGCTTTTATCTGCTTTAGGGAATTCTACAACTGTAGACAACTGTAAGCAAACTGACAAACAAACTCAGTTCCTAATGTGCACTATGGAGACACTCTGTTATAGTTGTTTGAAAGTACAGCTACCTCTCCAGACGTTAATTTATCAATTCCTCTGATGACAACATATTTTTTTACCTTCATAATAGTCAAGAAAATCATTATGAAATATTGCAAGGAAACCCACATGCTTCAGAAATATATCTCAGTGAAAGAATTCACTTCTGCATCCTTATGATTTTTCCCTGCTTTAAAAGATCAGTCTACTTACCAATTGAGGATATTTTTTTTCCTGTTCTTAACTCATATCTACAGATATGAGTTTCATGTTGGCAAATATTTTTGAAAGAACTGTGAAAAATGAGAGTTTTGGTGTTTCCCATAGCAGATATTCTTGACTACAGGTTTTGATTTGTCTTATTTGTTAGTTTTTGACTTTGTTTGTGGCAGTGCTGAGGATCAAGCCCAGGGCTTCACATGTGTTACACATTATTGAACTCCACCTTCAACCTTTCTGCCTCTATTTGCTGTGGTAATGTAGGTTAAGTTTGAGGAAACAGACTCATGGACATATGCTGGTGTCATCTTTACTGTCTGGCACCCAGGAGACTCACCTTCTAGAGAATTTAAAACACAGGATTTGTAAGACTAATTTTTACAGAAGGAAATTGTTGTGGATTTGTGAAGCTAGACCCTTTCATTAGTCTTAGTGGAATAGGGTAGAAATGAATAACACCAATTATAGAAATCTAAAATAAATAATTTTCTGTAAAGATATGGTACATAATAAGACATTTATCAACAGGCTTATGGTGAAATGTCTTTTGTTCTATCTCTAGTTATCAATGTACTAGAAATTACTGTTCTCTCTGCAGTTTAAAACTCACAATTATCAAGAAATGGCGATGATCCAACTAGAAGTCTGCATGTAGAAGAATCCAAATAGATCCATACTATCATCCTTAAAAACAAATCAAATCAAATCAAATCAAATCAAAACAAAAGCTAAAACTAAAAACAAACTCAATTCCAAATGGATCAAAGACCTCAACATAAAACCAGATACACTGAACCTGATAAGAGAAAGTAGGGAATAGTCTTGAACTCATTGGCACAGAAGAAGACTTTCTGAATAGAACATCCTTAGCATAGGCACTAAGGTCAACAATTAATAAATGGGACCTCATGAAAGTTAAAGCTTCTTAAGGCAAAGGACACCATTATATATACAAAGTGGTAGCCTACCAAATAGAAAAAGATTCTTACCAACTCCACATCTGATAGAGGACTAATATCAAAATATATAAAGAACTCAAGAAAACTAAATATCAAGAAAACACATAACCTAATTAAATATGGAGTACAGATATAAACAGAATTCTTAAAAGAAGAAACTCAAATGAGTGAGAAGCACTTAAAAAAATGTTCAACATCTTTAACCATCAGGGAAATGCAAATCAAATTACTGTGAGATTTTATCTTACTCCCATCAGAATGACTAAGATCAATAACACAAGTGACAGCTCATGCTGGTGAACATGTGGAGCAAGGGAAATGAACACACATCAGTTACTGGTGTTAGTACAAACTTGTACAACCACTACAGATATTAGGGTGGTGATTCCATAGGAAGATGAGAATTGATATACCTATACATTCTTTGGCATACACCCAAAGGATGCTTGATCCTATCAGAGACACTAGTTCAGATATGTTTATTGCTGCTTTATTCATAATAGCCAGGAATTGGAAACAACCTAGATTTCCCTCAACAGAAAAAATGGGTAAAGATAATGTGGTACATTTAAATGACATCATGTAATTTGAAGACAAATGAATGGAACTAGAAAAAATCATCCTGAGTGAGGTAACCGAGACCCAGAATGATGAATAAGGTTTATTTTCACTTATATGTAGATATTAGCTGTCAAGTCAATGATATGCAAGCTACAATCCATAGAACCAGAGCGGTTTGGGGTTGAGTAAGGGACTAGTTAGGAACAGATAAATCTCATTAAAAAGGGAAATTGAATAGATAATTATGAGTGGATGGGAGAATGGTATGGAATGGGGGGATCAAATGGGCAAGAGGAGAGAAGAGGGGGATGAGGGAGGGAATATAGAGAGAAGCAGCTAGAATTAAAGGACATTTGTGGGGTAGTATGGAAACATAATACAGTAGAAGATTACTATTATACATATATATATATATATATATGTATATATATATATATGCAATCTAATATATATGTGCATGCATATTCCCAATATATACACATATATGACATATACCTGATATATACATATATTCATATTCCTAATATATTACATATATGTGTATATATATATATATATACTAAAAGTCACCAAATACTGGGGAAGACAAAACCCAACTGGATATCTCTTGTCACCAAATGAAGCTTCACATAATGGGAAGAGGTTACATCTAATTGAGTTGTTGACCAAATGGGTCCCATTGGAATGCTGTAACAACCCAAGGTTGCTCTCCACAAACTGACAGCAAGGCTCTATTGCTGAAGACAACATCTACTCATTCATTAAACATGGAGAAGATGAGCTGGTGCCTGCCTAGAGCCTTCACACCTACAAGCTAGCATATTTGGTATAGGAAGGTATGCTGCAAAATACCACAGGAGAAACATAAACATCAACCCAGCTACAAACCCTTTGATCTACAGTGCTGCCCTGCCTGCAAGATATGTTAGTGCAATGGTGGCACAGGAATCGTGGGAGTAAACAGCCAATGGATTATTTGAATTTAAGACCCACTCCATGAGATGGAGCCCATACTCCATGCTTCTTGAGTGATCAAGAACCTGAGACTAGATAGCCCAGGGTCCTAGGGTAATACCAAATATTGCTGTTTTGCTAAAGAACATAGCAAAAAAAAAAAAAAAGACTCCTACTGACATTCTAGTATACTCATAGGTCAGTTCTTCCCTCAGCAATCATCAAAGGAACTTCCTCCTGTAGCAGATAGGAACAAATACAGAGACCCATGGCCAGATAATATGCAGAAAGAGACCTCAGAAGACTCAGCTTTAAACGGGAGTTTCCATCAAATCCCTTCTCTCAGGGCTCAGGGAACTCAGCAGAAGAGGAGGCAAAAAGGATGTAAGAGCCAGAGGAGGTAAAGGACACTAAGAAACAAGACTTTCTAAACATAGCAGTGCCAACACACAAATGAACTCACAGGGATGAAGGCAGCATACACAATGCCTGCATGAGTCTAAGCCAGATAGGGTCCCAGCGCTGAGAAGAGAAGTGGACATGTGTTCCTACCCTTAACTCAGTAGCTATCTCCCATTGATAAACCACTTAGAAATGGAAATTTAGTTTCCTCCAAGGAAGCCTCACTGGGGAAGCAAACTACTCTTAACGGTAGGCTGCATGCCCAACAGTAGATGACGAAGAGGAAACAAACTCAATGGCATCTTTGGAGGTTCCATGTCTTATAATATCCTGTCAGGGCCTTTTAAAAATATTTTTGTTTATTTATTTTATTTTTAAAATTTTCTCTTTCTTAAAAAAAGGAAAAACCAGAAACTAAAACCTCACAATTAAATACTAAACTAGGGCTTCCTAGCCATATTTGTAATTTTATGATTGGCCTATTGTTTAATCTATGTTGGAAAAAATGCATAAGTAACTGGTACCAAATTGGAATGAATGGAGCCTTATTTAACCTATTACTTAAAACTATTAAATATATGTATGAAATACACTAAAGAGAAGTTTGGAAAAAAAGTTTATCCTAGTCAGTGAGGGTGAATGACAGCGACTCAAAGAGAAAGGAAATAAGAGTAGCATAAGTTCCTTCAGAAGATTTAGGCTATAGCTTACAGAAAAATAACTCAGTCAGAACCCACAGGTTCACTGAGTAACTGGGAAAAACAAAGTGCCTCTGAGTTAGCAGGACAGAACAGTAGAAAGCAGAACTGTACAGAGATCTACAAGGAATTGAACACATCAGGAAATGAGTGTTCAGAGTACATGTAAGAAAATTTCCTGAGGACAGGGAATGAACTAACTAACTGATAGGATTACAGGGAAATGTTCACATAACACCTACAAATAGTGCTCTATATCAAGATTCATTTTGTATATCCAAATATATTAATGTATAATTACAAAGAAGAGCCTAGCCTCAATAATGGGCCTTTGTTCTAGAAACACCTACCAAATATTAAATCAGGTCCAACAATTCCTAAGTAACGTACATGATCCCAGAAACATATTTCAGTACAGTCATAGGAATACAAAATTTTAGCACTCAGTAAGGTAAAGTTCACAATGTATAACAACTGAGCTAAACAGGAACCATAGACATGCCAAAATGAACAGGAGAAAGACTACAAGACCTCAACCTTACACAAAAAACTACAGGCAACTAAGGACATTGAGAGTGGGAGAAATAGTCTTCCCCAGGGAGAAATACTTCAACTGATTCTCTCATACCAAATGGTCAGCCCTGAAAATATATATGCAAGTAACACTATATAGACAGAGCAGGCTATATTTAGAAATATATATGTATGTATACCTACTTATTTGCATGCAATAATGATTAATGAAAAAAGAGAGCATGAATTTGAAAGACCAAGAAGGGGTGTGGGGAAGGGTTTGGAAGGGAAAAATGCTGTAATTATCTCATAATGTCAAAAATAAATGAAAAAAAATCTGAAAAAATAGTCTGGCACACAAAGAAAGCTAACTGAAATGAACATGATCGAAATGTAAAACTTCTTTATTTTTCCCCTTTTAGTGAAGATAGATTCTTTTCTCATATAATATATGCTGATTATAGTTTCACTCCCTCTAATCCTCCCAGTTCCTTCCACCTCCTCTCCTATCTGGATCTACTCCCTTTCTGTGTCTCTGAGAGGCTTCAAAGAGATTACAACAAAACATAACAAAATAAAATATAGAAAGATAAAACAGAAACCATCACATTAAGGCTAGACATGGCAACCCAACAGAAGGAAAAGAGCCCAAGAGAAGGAACAAGTATCAGAGATCCTAAACTGAAAGCTACAATATATAAAAAGAGGACCTGGTACAGATCTGTTTTTTTTCCCTGTACATTCTGCTACTGTCTCTGGGAGTTCATATGAACCTTACTCAGTTGATTTAGAGGGCATTTTTTCTTCTGGTGTCCTCCAGCCCCTTTGCTCTTACATTTTTTTTTTTTGCTTCCTCTATGGGTTTCCCTGAGCTCTGAGGGGAGGGATATGATGAAGACATCACCTTTAGAACTGTGTATTCCAAGACCTCTCTCTCTTATTAATGTATGGCTGTGCATCTATTATTTTTTCCCATTTGCTGTAGGAGGAAGCTCCTCCAATGATGGCTGAATAAGGCTCTGGTCTATGAGCATGGCAGAATATCACTAGCAGTTATTTTAGCATTATTTTTTTAGGATGAGTAATGTTCAGTTTTACCCTAGGTCACTAGGCTATCTAGTCTCTGGTTCCTGGTCACCCAAACAATGTCAGGTATGGGTTCCATATTGTGGAGTGGGCCTCAAGTTAAATCAGACATTGGTCAGCTACTCCCACAAGCTTTATGCCACCATTGCCCTAGCATATTTTGAAAACAGGACAGAATTGTAGATGAAAGGTTTTGTGGCTGGGTTGTTTTTTTACATTTTTATTTTTGTAGCCTGCAGAGTGCCTTCCCACACAAAAGAAAGAGATTGGAATATAGGGGTGAAAGCTGCATGTAGGTACCAGCTCACTGCATGTAGGCACCAGCTCACTGCATGTAGGCACCAGCTCTACTTCTCCATGTTCAAGGACCTGTGAAGATGATGTCTTCAGCAATGGGGCTTTGCTGTCAGTTATAGACAGCAACCTATTGTCTTCGCAATACCCTAGATTGATTGGGGACTCCCATTGGGCTCCTTTGGCCAACAACTAAAATGGATGTAACTCAGTCCTGTTACTAGAAGCTTCATTTGGCAACACAAGATGGCCAGTTGGGACTTTGCCTTCCCCCATTATGTGACTACTTCATCAGGATCACCTTCATATATTTTAGGAAGTTTTTACTGCACTAGTTTTCCATACCACCCCTAAAATGCCCCTCAATTCTAGCTGTCTTCCCCACATTTCTTCCCTCAACTCCCTCTCCCTTCCACCTCCCTAGGTAATCCTCCCATTCCCATCTGTACCCACCCCCAGTCCACCCATAAAATCTAGTTTTCTCCTTAGTGCTTTCCTTAGTTCCTTCCTCTATAGGTAACCTCTCTGGGTCTATGGATTGTTGCCTGACTATCATTTATTTAAGGACTAAAATCCACATATATGCAAATACATAGCATATATATCTTTCTGGGTCTAGGTTACCTCACTTGGGATGATTACTTTTAGTTCCATTTATTTGCCTGCAAATTTCATTGTGTCATTTTAAACAGCTGAGTAATATTCCACTGAGTAAATGTGCCACATTTTCTTTATCCATTCTTTGTGGAGGGACATCTAGGTTGATACAAGTTTTGGGCTATTATGAATAGAGCAGCTATGAACATGGATGAGCAAGTGTATGCCCAAGAGTGGTACAGTGGGATCTTGAGGAAGATCAATTCCCATCTTTCTGGGGAACTGTCATATTGACTTCCACAGTAGCTGTACAAGTTTGTACTCCCGACACCAATAGAGGAGTGTTCCCTTTATTCCACATCCTTATCAGCGTGAGCTGATCCAGAGGAGATGTGAAGATCTGTAGTCAGCCCACCTGCTTCCTTAGCAAGAGTGGCCTGTGGCTAGCAAGGAGTGCCTCAAGACATAAAACTTCTATACTTCAAATAACATCATCAAGAATGTTATGGTAACCTGCAATAGGAAAATATTTTCAATTTATATGATTATGGCTTTGTTTTAGAGTCTATAAAAATAATAATACAAAGATAGCAAAAGTGAAAAATGAGCAAATGATGTGCCCAGTTTTTTTGAGAAAATGTGCATATAGAAACACATAGAAACTTTCTCATATTATTAATTTTTATTATACAAAATCAAATCACCTACCCCTTGTGATATCAATATCCGTAAGATAAAGCAAATAGGAAGAACAGATAGTGTTTCATTTTGGATAGAATATGGACAAATCAAAACCTTCATACATTGCATATACGGATGGAAAAGGGTGCAATCATTTTGGAAAAGAGTTTAGTTCCTAAAAATGCTAAACATGAGAAACAGTTCTCTTACACACATGCATGAAACAAACAAAGACATACATCCACACAAAACCTACATCTAAATACTTAAGCTGATTGTTCATATGGCCCCAAAGTAGAATAAATCCAATATCTACAAGGTCATAAATGCATAAGTAAATTACTAGATATCCATATAATACATTGTCATTTAGCAATCAAAAGGAATGAAGACATATCGATCTACAATGTATGTATGAAATTTGAAAACTCCACTTACATGAAGAGTCAGGAATGAGATCAGTGAATAGTAGGCTGGTGTTTCCCTATGCCAGCTGGAATCAGGAGAAACTGATAATGATAACGTGTACAAGGTTTCATTTTGGAGTAATGAAGAAGCTCAAAAGTTAATTGTGATGATGTCCATACACCACCATAAGTACACTAAAAATTATTGAATCATACTTTAAGTGGATGATTTATATGATTGGTTTATTATAGTTCACTAAGTTATTAAATAAAGGTAAAATTAAAACTAGACATAGAAAAAACAGAAAGAATACATGATTATCAGATCCATAAAAGAAGTTAAAGAAGTCCCACAGGAAGATGACAAATTGATATACAATCTGAGAATTATAAGTAACAGTGTTTTCCAGACACAATAGGGCATGTGAACTCACAGAGAATGTGACATCATGTAGAAGACCTGCAGATGCTTCAGCAAGAAAAAAAAATTCCACCATGAAGAAGGGGAGGTGGGTACAAAATCCCACCCCTGAGGAGTTACAGGAATTTGATTGCTATTGAGAGAGGGAGAGTCGCTTTGTTTTAATGGTTTGATACGTGGTATGGTATATCAATTACATTCTAGGGCTGATCCGACAATCAGGAGTAGTTGGCCATCATAAACTAACTCAGCTCTTTATAGAGACAGACAAAAAGACATACAAAGACAGACAGATAAGGAGGGAAGAAGGGAGGGAGGGAGAGAGAGAGAGAGAGAGAGAGAGAGAGAGAGAGAGAGAGAGAGAGAGAGGGAGAGAGAGAGAGGGAGGGAGGGAGAGGGAGGGAGGGAGGGAGAATATAAAGTTAGGGAATAGAGATGTGAGGGGGATCTTGAAAGAGCCGGGGAAGGGAAAATATAGTAAAAATATATTTTATGAAATTTTCAAATAACAAATTAAATTATCTTGAAAAGCAAACTATATGAAAATAGTACAGAGATCAGGAGAGGAGAAATTAAAGTGTACTATTGTGAGATGCTTGTACTGAAGAAACTGGTACACTATTAATTGAACATAGACAGAAAATATGAAGAAGCATATTAAGACTCAGAAGCAATCTCTGAAACAATCAAAATGGAGCTAGAGCTAATGAGCTCACAATGAGAAAAAATGAATCACAAAATTTATTCAGTTACATTTCCACTTCTGGAAGGATGAAGGAGATACACTTTATTCTTACCACTACGTACAAATACAATTCCTGGGCATTTTGTAGGAGGCAAGCAGAAGAAAACTCTGAAAGGTGGAGAGAAGTCAGATTGGGTGATGCCCTCAGGAAAAGGAATGATGCAGAGGGGAGATTTTTCTTGTTCAGCTCATATTTTCTAGATCAAATGCTGGAGATGCCAGCAAACAAAATCACCAATGGGCAAAAACAAGATACTAAGCAATGTCTGGTTTTTCTAACCCAGGGACAGGAGATTTGCAACCTAGAAAGATAAGAAACACTTAGAAAATAATTGCTTGAGTGAAGAGGCACACCCCTGAAATCTAGCCCTTAGGAAATGAAAGCAAGGGTATTTGAGGCAAATCTGGGCTATGTAGCTGTACACCTACTGTGGTGGCTCACCCAAAAAGGACAAAGGCATTTTCATAGATGTAAACCCTGTCAGATCTCAGCAAAGGGAACCACTATCATGACAAGCACCATACCAGACAGTGGAACCCTATGGGTTTAATCTCAGGGGTTTTTATTGATACCTAAGCTCCTCAGGTGTTCTGTTGATAGCAAGTGCAGATCATGAACAATCAAACATATTTTCCATAAAGCCAACACCTGCAAATAATACAAATACCAAGGGCTTTTCCCAACAATGCATAAAA
Source organism: Cricetomys ansorgei (assembly GCA_026225945.1). Taxonomy (NCBI): domain Eukaryota; kingdom Metazoa; phylum Chordata; class Mammalia; order Rodentia; family Nesomyidae; genus Cricetomys; species Cricetomys ansorgei. The sequence goes on from JAMJFZ010000736.1 coordinate 170,455, forward strand.
CAACCATTTAAGCATAACTAAAATTAAACTTCTGCATCAGGGCTACATAGCGGGGGCGGGGAGTATGAAGAGGAGGAAGAAGTAATACAAATATGAACACTTACTCTACTAAATACCCCTCAAAATGTGCCTGATCATCTAACTATGGCCAGAATGGCCATGTCAGTGTGTAGATTCTTATTTGTGACTAATTCTTGCCATGTCTTCAGAGAGATGAGGCTGCTCCTTTTCTTCCACACATGCTGAAGACACCTCTGGAATGAAGGTCTTATGGTCTATTTTAACTGAAGTTCAACTAGGTGTTGAGAATCTGCTTCAAAATCCAAGGGCAAGTGCCCTTTCAGCCATTTTCTCACATGTTAATGTGCCATATTTTGGTGCAGTGTGTCCTAAGCCTCATTAAAATAAACACACTACTGGGGACAAGGAAGAAAAGAGCTGACCTAATGACTTCAGAAAAAAAGAATTTTGACCCTAAGGATAAATAGAAAACATGTACTTTTGAAAAAAACTCTTACAGACGCTTTGAGTATATAGTATGGCTCTAGTTTTGTATTTTTATGGCATTTCTGGATGTGCAATCCTGTGTGTTTCTGAGATTTTTATTTGACTCCTTTTTTCTATTTGTTTGTTTTGTTCTGTCTGGCATGTTTGTTTTTATTATATTTTACGTTATTTTAAATTTTAGATCCCGTTATTCTAATGAGAGACAAATAAAGGCTGTGCATTTGGATGGGTGAGGAAGTGGGAAGGATATGGGAGGGGTTGAGAGGTTAAGTGGGTACCCAGCATCAGAATACATTGTATGAAAAAGATATTTTCAATTAAACAGTAAAATTAGTAAATAAGTGGAATCTTAGAAAGATTGAGTAAACCAGACATAGCTTAAGAAAAATACATTACCACAATGCATTTCAAAATCTCCAGCGAATAATCATCATCTTTAATGGAATTCTTCACTTCAGATGCAGGGAAGTTAGAGTTACAACCGTGAAGAAATTCTTCACATTACCTTTCTTCTTCAGTCCATTGGTCAGGACCATAAATAATTTTTTTTTGAGACAGGATCTCCCTATGAAGCTCAGGCTGGCCTCAAATGCACAGCAGTCCTCCTGCCTCATTCTCCCAATTAAAGGTGTGAATGATAGCATAAGCATCTTTGTTGAGAGATCTCTACCCTTGCAATTGCTTGCAACTTCTGTTTCATTTATTGGGCTCAGAAAGTGATCCAGCAAAATCTGCTTACTCTAAACTCCAAAGATGAGAGTCCCCAGGGAACACCAACTGCAGAGAAGGGCTTTCTCCTACTTACTCATCTACCTCAAAACTGTGCCTCTCAATGACAATTGTCTCCTAGCCCATCTCTGTTATTTCCTTGATCAAAGAAGATTAAACTGTTGTTCCAGGGAATGTATGAAATATCAATGTCCAAGTCCTGGCAGGAGAGAAAATATCTTGAAGACAGAAACAGATGCCCCTTTCTTTCCCTCTCAGTTTTTAAAACAATGGGCTCCAAAGAATTTAACTTTCCAGAGGAATCCCAGGCTACGGAATGAGAAAGGTTGAAGCCCTTGTGTCAACCAGAATGGGAAGTTTGTCCAGGAAAAGTTTTCACACACTTCTGACAACTTGTCAGTTTTCTCTGCAGAATAGACTGGAGCTAGACAATGATGGGTTAGTGAAGGGTGACCTTGATGAGAACTGCTAGGCTCTGAATACCCTTTGCCCACTATTTAAACCTGAACCACATTTCAGGATATCAGATGGGCTTTGAGGACATTAGACTCATTAGTTTGGTCCTCTTTCCAATGTGACTAAACTGAATAACTCTCCTTTCTCTGCTTTGCACCATTGCCTGTCATTTTAATTGGCATAGAGAGATGGCTGCCTGAGCCTAGCTCTTGGTGTTGTCAGGATCCAGGCTTATACCCTTCAAACCCTAGCAACACCAATGTCATACTTGTGGTCAACATGTACTTTCTTGGTGACCACTGTCTGTTCTTTGAAGTACATCTCCCCTAAAAATCATTTATTCTTCCTCCCAAGTTTCTCACAACCCACATTTCACTCTCAAACACATAAGCTTCTGAATCTCAGTGCGTTAGTTGGTGTCCAGTTTCCCGAGACAACCTTGTGGATATAATAAATGTGTGTGTCTTTTTCCCTGTTAAACAGCTTAGTGCCAGTTTACCTCTAAGTTTCAAGTATCAAACCCATGAAGGGAGAAGAGCATGCTTTTGTCCCCAACACATTTCTATTTAGTAGTAATCATGAGGCTTTGCATTATTTTTCTGAAAAAATGACTTTATGAATAAAGAAATCTTTGAATTGTTTGCTTAGAATCTTGAAGGAATCGTGATTTAAAACCTTTACACATGCTTATAAATTAAATGATTTTTCAAGTGTTGCAGGCATATGAAAAAAACTGTCAAAGAGGATTGGATATGGACAAATGAATACAAGATCCAATATATCAGAGTGCAGGTATATCTACCACCTCTTATTGCCTTTATACACTCACTCCCAAGAAGAAAAAAAAAGCTTTTCATTTTCTGAGTCTATCTGCTTCTATCTTTCCATGGAAAAGGATCTTTTTTTTTTCCTGTGAGGTCATAGGACTTCTACAATGCAATTAATTCATGCACATGTTCCCAGAGAACTCAACTGTCTGTTCATTTGCTGAATGCGGTTTGCATAAATAGCATAGGGAGTGAAGATAATATATGTCTCTGTGACTCATTACAGAAGAAACATTGATACAGCCCATTTCCTAAATTTATACCTCCCCTCCTTCATTCATGCTCTTCATGTACTTACTCAAAGGGAGGTACTGACAAAGTACCTTTCAGCAGTCAAATCTCCTTGCCTGGTTAATCAGAATTTCGAAGAGCATCTATAATAGTCATTGCTCTCTTGAGAATGTTTAAGAGCCTACTCTCTTCTACTCCCCAAATAACTTTTATTTTATATTAGAGGACAATAGAATTTTTAGGTGGACTTTTAATTGTCTAATATCTTCACAAAAGAAAAAGAGTAGCTTGATGGTAGCTGATAGACAAAGCAGGAACCATATCATAGAATACCTTACCAATTTCATTAACTCATGCATTTAAAAACATGTATTGAATGTTAATCTATGGTAGTACTATGTGGGAAGTAAAGTAACCCTTAAAATACTGAGCATCCATTTCTACACCATTACATTGAAAAAGCATATGTAACATTAATGTAAAATGATCCACTTTAAGGAATTTCATCAGTATGGAAATCACTAACAAAATAGAGTTTTTTTTCTGGGCCAAATGTTGGACAAATATAACAATATTGCAGAAAAGGAAATGATAATATCAGGTTCTAAGTTGACGTTTCCCTTAAAAATGACAGATGTACATGAGAATGTATAACAAATACCAGGAACTATGCCAGGAATATCTTAAATGAAGACCCAGACAACACTGTATTTTTTTGTTGCACGCTTGATTGTGTGCTTTTTGGTGAAGAATAGACATTAATGGAGATGTAAAGTTAAACAGGATCATGATCTATTCATGGTAATGCAATGGGGAGAACTGAGCAAGCCTGTTTATTCAAGTTTTCTCCTGTGTCTCTTCATGACATACTTCTCCCTGAGTACAGGATAAAACTCTTATAACTTGATAATCTCTATAGGAGAAAAAAAGTATTTTAGATAATGAAGTCTCTGGATGTTATGGCTTTCTTAAGGGGGATGATTCTAGTTTCTATGGCTTCCTTTGGAGAGGAAAAGAGGAATGATCAGAGAAACTTGCTGCTTTTGAGGAGCTTCCAATGTTCTCTAGTTTAAGATATTCAGCATCCCACTATGCCTTATCCGGGATATCATGCTCTGAGACTCAAAACCTCTGTTAATAGGCACATCATTAGCCAAGTACCAACTAACATCCTATGTCTCAAAAAGAAGTAAATTTCAAAATTAGAGATGTAATTTCAGAAGTAATCAACAAAATAAAACTCAGAGTTCTTAGTTCAAGCCACCTTGAATATAAACAGGGGACTGGGTTAAAAAAATAGGTCAAGAATTCAAGCTCACTCTTTCTGACTTTGATAAAGTGCAGACAGAATTGTCAAGCTGATATGTAACTCACAGAAAGCCAAAGAAGTTACTGTTGTCCAATAACATTGGTTATATCTGATATATCTCACACTGGCTTTAGTGGGTTAGTCTTGAGAATAATAAAAAAGGCAGAATCTTCAAAACCAGAAGAGATAGTGTAGTCAGTGGGAACACACTTTACCAGAAGTAAATATGTGTCAATTTCTTACCCTAGAGGCTTGCCACTGATGAAGAAAGTGTAAAACCAATCCCTGAGAATGTTTAATTGCAACATGAATCATATAAGTACTTAAAAAAAGCTTGAAGCCATAAGGTTAACATTGTTGTGAGCTGATAACACCCATGCACATCCTTTACTGTATGAATTCATATTCATGCTGGACATCAAAGATGTCATGTAAAATCTCTTTCAGAAAGTAAGCACCCTATACCAAATGTGTAACTAAATAAATAATAAATTCACACACACACATACACACACATACACACACACACACATACACACACACACACACACACACACACACACACACACACACATCAGACAAAATGAACAAGAACGATGTAACTATAAACAGACTACTCCAACACTGTGCCTTTCCACCAAAACTTCAGATTGTGAAATTAGCAGAAGCAAACTATAAAATAATGTATGGAAAACATTTAAGAAAAGACAAACTTGAGCTAGGCATAGTGGTGCACACATTAAATCCCAGTACTTGTGAGGCAGAGGCGAACCTATTATGTGATATCAGGGCCAGCCAGGCCAGCCAGGCCAGCCAGGGCAACATAGTGAGACTGTATCTCAAAAAAGGAAAAACAAAACAAAACAAAACAACAAAAGCTTGTAAACAAAAGACAAACTTGAATAGTAAAGGCAGGGCACAGGAACATTTTTTTAAGTCTAAGCATGTTTGTGAATGATTCTACTGGAACTTCCAAATTGAAAACTTAACATATGAAGTTGAAAACTAAATAAATGAACTCATTAGCCTATCAAATACAGGTTAAAACAGATTTAGTGAGATGGTAGATGAGTGAAAAGAAATACCCTAGTATGAAGTACAAAGGGAAAAGAAATGTTGAATAAAAGAGAGCTAATAGGAACTTCAAAAAAATTCTAGTCAGGGTTTTAGGAGTAGAGGAGTGAGAGTAAGAAAGGCTTTATCCTTGAAGAGATAAAAATTATTAGTTTTATGGAATGGTTTGAATTAAACAATATACAAATAAAGGAAAGGCTGCAAAGGACAATATCAATATCTAGCCTTGAGACTCTATGAAATACTAAAGGAAAATAATTTTAAAAACAGCTGGTGGGGGAAATTGTTTGACAAGTACTCTGTTAGTGGTTTCTTCAGAGCAGATTTTTCCCCCCCAGGAAAGAAATAGGAAAATTGCATTTCCAATGTAATGTGATAAAACTAATTTCCAAAGAAGTATTCTATAAGAAGTGAAAAATGTATTTCAAGAGTGTGAAAATGTAAAGAAATTTCATTTTTAAAAGAGGGAAAAATTTCCAGGAAGTAGCCTCTTGCTAGTGGAAACTCAAGAATTTATTCTTTCAGCTGAGGGAAAATCTACTTTGGTAGAAGGTTTGAGCTACAAGAAGGAATGAATATCGACAATATGGTTAAATGAAAATAAGCATTGGCTGTATAAGGTACCACATTCCATAGGACTCCCATACTGAAGTCAACTAGAACTAGGAAAAAACATTTAAAAGACAAGGAAATAAAATAACAACTAAAATGTGTCATTTGAGAGAAAGATAAACACTTTGACCACATTCATACTGTCTTTTCAGTATTCTCCGAGAATTTTTTTTGTGTAATCAATAAAAAAAGACACAGAGTTTGACTTCTACACTGGAATTAAAAATGATGAATCTGGGAATGTGAATTATTCTGAAGAAAGAACATGAGAATGAACAGATAGAAAATAAAAAGAAACTAGGGTTTGTCAGTAAGTATGATTTGCATTAATGAATATTAAGTGTTTTAGTTAGATCGAAAAACAGAGAAAATACAAACACATAGAATTTATTAGAGACCACAACTAAAAGAATTTGCTTGGAAATAAAATATTCAGGACTAAATTATGATGTAACTCTGATATTTACAAAACTTCTGTGATATACTGGAGCTCTACTTAGAAGAAAACTAGCCATAGAAAAGAAAAGAAGAACGTAGAAAATTTAAGATCTAAATGATGGTCCCAGGTAATCCATTATGAAAGAGATGATAGATAGATAGATAGATAGATAGATAGATAGATAGATAGATAGATAGATAGATGATAGATAGATAATAGATAGATAGATGATAGATAGATAGATAGATAGATAGATGATAGATAGATAATAGATAGATAGATAGATAGGTAGATAGATAGATAAAGATGAGAGAGAGAGAGAGAGAGAGAGAGAGAAAGAGAGAGAGAGATGTGATGGGGCACTTTCAGAGGGTCCTAATTTGGTTCCCAGTCCCTACATGGCAGCTCAAAACTGCAATTCCCTTTTCAGAGGATCTGGTGCTTTTTCTGACCTCCACAGGCTCCTGTATGCAAGTAATGCACATGCATACAAACAGGCACACAGATATACACAAAATTAAATATTTCAAGTCATGAAAACCTAAAGAATATAGAAATGAATTAAATTGTTAATTTGAAAATTAATATATAATGTTAATATTAATATATAATAAAATTTAATTATATAAGAATTTAACAGAAATTAAATGATAAAGGAAAGCAGACAAACCAAAGATGATGAGTCAAAAATTTGGGCCTTGAAAAACAACTATTAAGTTGGGCTGGAGACATGGCTCAGTTGGTAACATGATGACTTCAGTTTGATTCACATGGTGGAAGGAGAGAACTGACTTCTCAAAATTGTTCTCTGATTTAAAAATGTGCACCATGGAGAGTGTGTGTGTGTGTGTGTGTGTGTGTGTGTGTGTGTGTGTGTACACATGTGTGCAAGCATCCTCAAAGGCTAGAGGAGTTGAATCCTCCTGTAGCAATTGCGAGCTGCCTGACATGGTACTGGGACCAAATTTGGGTCTTCTGGGGAATATGTACTTTTAACTGTCATTGTTTTGCCTCATTAATGCATAAGAAAAACAAAATAAAACAGTAAGTTCTATAAAGTTTGTACTAAAGAATAAAAACTAGAAAGAAAAATAATTGCTAACAAGGATGAAATAATATAAAAAACAGAAGTATTCCTACATAGCATATGATTATCAAGAAATAATAGATCTCATAAAATTTTTTACAAATGAAATTGGTACCTTATGACAGAACATAAATTCCTAGGAATATTAACATAAAGTAAGGTAGTTTGGGCTAACTTTAGATGGTTTATGTTAAAGTCACAAACATCTCAGACATTTAGCACATCAAACATTTTTGTCTTGCTCATGGCATATAACTCTGGAGTGGACAATGCCCTCTGTCTATCAGTCTCAGGCTGTCCAAGAATCCATTTTTTCCAGGAAGGTAGAAATACAATCAAGTCTCACACTGGAGACTTTCTGTTCACATTTACTTGGTTCAGCAAAGTACAGGACCATATCAAATTTCAAGGACAAGGTACACAGGTTTATATCAGATTTCTGGAAGAAGGACAACTGCACTGTTTGTAAACAGCTTTAAAACTAACTCTGCAAAGCTCACTCTAGAAAATGTAGGAAATTATTGCTGTGATCTAAGATTTGAAAAAAACCAGGTCTGGGTGGTTTGGACAGCGAATTCTACCATATAGTCAAATAAGAAATACTTTTTATCTAATTCAAACTCTTCTCCAAAAAAAGAAATGCAGGAATTATTTTTTTACAAGGCTTGTGAATGGGTGGAAAAGTGTAATCCCCTTCTGTCTTAGTTGTGCTTTCTGTTGCTGCAATAAAACACCGTAACCAAAGCATCTTGGTATTTGTTTGGCTTACAGATTACAGTACATCACAGAGAGAAGTCAGAGAAGGAACTCAAGACAGGAATCTGGAGGTAGCAACAGAAGCAGAAGTCATAGAGGAATGCTGCTACTCACTTGCTCCTCCTAGATTGCACAGTTTACTTTCCTATACACCTCAGGATCACTGTCCAGGGATGACACCCATGAGCTTGGCCTTTCCAATCAGTCATTAATCAAGAAAATGTCCCACAGGCTTGCCTACTAATGTTCGTCTTCCCAGATAACACTATCTTGCGTCAAGCTGAAAAAAAAAAAAACATAATCAGGACAGCATCTACATCTATCAGTTCACTATTCACAATAGTCAGGAAATAAAACAGTAAGTAGAAAAATTGATGAGAAAATGTGGTACATATAAACAATGGAATTCAATGCAGACAAATGGGTTCAAATGAAGATAATTATATTAAGTGACATAAGCCAGATGCAGAATGACAAACATCACATTTTTCTCATATATGAAGCTTTCTTAATATTAAATGTGTGTATTTTATGCATATATGTTTTCAGGTCATGAAAGTAGAAAGGGGATCATGGGAGGCAAGAGAAGTGGGAAAAGGGGGAATACATGTTTTAGGGAAGCAGATGTTGAGATTAGGAGTAGGAAAAAGGACAACCAGCTGGAGAAAGGGAGGGATCACTGGAGAGAGGAAACAAATAAGAGCAAAGTGTGATACATATGTTTACAGATGCCACAATGAGACCTATTAATTTGTATGTTACCTCAAATTAATTTTTGAAGTGAAAAAAGAAAATAAAATGATCCTATAACAAAACACAGTAGTATTGATCAACAGTTTAGAGAGCTTGAGGAATACAAATATGTATAAAAATAATTGCATTTAACTGTGTAAAGGAGAAAAAATAATCTTTGCCTTCTACTGTGAGATAACCCTGTAAGAAAAGACAGATTATTAAGAGGAAAACATCCAGATCTATGAAAGAAATATATGACATAAGTATCCTGATAAGGAAATGAAGAGCCAAACAACAGTCAAACTTGAATGGCATAGGACCTAGGAGTACAGATCTTTAAATCCCAACACTAAGGAGACAGAAGCAGGAGGACCATAAGTTCAAATCCTGCCTGGTCTATAAAGGGAGTTCTAGCCCAGCTAGAACAAATAAAAAGAAAGAACAAAAGCCCACCCCTAGAAGCCTTGTCTGATTACAGAGATGGCCTATTTAGGCTCCCTATCCTCCATTACTAGGAGTCCTTCATAGATTCCAGGAAGTTTCCACTGCAATCTCCAGATCACCCCATAGACATTCTCCAATTCCAGTCTATATTCTCTTTCTCCATCTCTTTCCCCACACCTGGTCCCTCCTGTTCCCATTCCTATCAACCCCCAGCCCTTCTGCAAATGTTCTATTTCCCCTTCCCAGGGAGATCCATGTGTCCCCATTGGGGCCCTTGTTGTATATCTCTGAGTCTTTGTATTGTAAATTGTATAGTGATTATCCATTATTTAACAACTAATATCCACTTATAAGTGAGTATATACCAGATTTGTCTTCCTGGCTTTAGGTTACTTTGCTCAGGACAATTTTTTCTACTTCTGTTCCATTTGCCTGAAAATTTCAGGATGTCATTGTTTTAGTAGCTGAATATTACTTCACTGTGTAAATATACTGCCTTTTCTTTATCCATTCTTCAGTTGAAGGGCATCGAGGTTGTTTTAATTTTCTGGCTATAATGAATAAAACTGCTATGAACATAGTTGAGCAAGTGTCCTTGTGATAGGACAGAGTGTCCATTGAGTATATGCCTAGGAGTTACCACTGGGTCTTGGGGTAGGTTGATTTCCAATTTCCTGAGGTATTGCCATATTTATTCCCACAGTGTCTGTACAAGTTCCATGGAGTCAACTGACCAGCACTCTTAGGGACTCACAGAGACTGAAGCAGCAGACACGGAGCCTGTCTGGCTCCCTACATATATCATATATAAATATACATATATATAAACATATACACATATACATATATCAGTTTGTTGTCCTTACAAAACTCCTACAAGTGGGGTGGGGTGGGGGTGGTCTCTGACCCTTTTACCTGCCCTTGGGACCCTTTTCCTCCTGCTGGGTTGCCTTATCCAGCATTGATGTAGAGTCTCCTGCCCAGTCTTGTTCCATCTTGTTATGCCCTGTTTGAGTGGTAACTCAGGGAAGCCTGCTCTTTTCTAAGAAGTGGATGAGGGGTGGATCTGGATCTGGAAAAGGGGAGAAGATGGAAACTGGAAGGAATAGAGGGAGGAGAGGATGGGAGGTCTGGATGTATTATACGAGAGAAGAAAAAATAATAAAGAATAAAAAAACAAAACAAAATTACGTAATAAAAAAGAAGAAAAAGTCATGAATATATCCCAGTAGTAGAGCACTTGCCTAGTATGCAAGAGGCCCTGGGTTTAATCCTCAATACTGCAGAAACTAATGAGAAAAATTTGTTCATGAAGAATGGAGTATTCTGGAAAACATGATAGGTTAAAGGTTGGGTGCCTTAGGAGCACTATCCCTCAGAAAACTTAGTAAATCCTGTAGGTTCAGGTATCCTTCAATGTTCATTTTCTTTCAGAGATAAGGATGCCCCTTTCCTCAAGACACAGCAAAGGAGAAAAGTACCTGCCTACATTCTTAGTTTGAGTGGTTTTCTGTTGCAAAAGGCAAATTATCATGAGGAAAGTAACCTGAAATTTACTAACATTTATACATGGGAAGCAGATTGGGATTAGTATGGCTTTGGATTCCAGTTTGAATATAATTTTCAACAAATAATAGTAAATTTTTCAAAAGATACAAAACAAAGGGAAGGACTTTGAGTCATTGCAGGGGTAGTGAAATGGGAGAGAAGACAAATAAATGATAGAGAAAAGCTGCTCATACACACATTTCTATGGTACCATTGCCAAACCAGTGATGCTGTCTTCAATAATTATTTTTTATTCTGCTTGGAAGATAATAGCTTTAGACTTCAGAAATCTGTATTGCTATTTAAGTAAAGAGAAGGGGGGGCAAGAACCCTCCTTCATCAGCTTTTTGTCTCCAGCTCAATAATGCTTTGACTTGTGGGCTAGCACATTCTGGTGTTCCATAGAAAAATTCTCTCACATGAGGCCAGCTTTAGCGGTAGGTCACAAAGATCTTCATGCACATGCCATCTCTCAAATTCTTTCAGCTTAAAACATTCAATAGTTCATGATGCCGTAGTTTGAAGTGTGGTGTCCATATGAACTCATCAGCTGCAATAGTTAGATAATGAATATTGTAGTCATTTAATAGAATATCATGCAGGAGTAAAACTCCAAACGTACGACTGATGCATCCAACATTAACAAATATATTTTAGACTTTTAAACTTTTAATTATGTGTATGTGTCTTCTCTCTTTCTCTCTCTGTCTCTGTCTCTCTCTGTCTCTCTGTCTCTCTGTCTCTCTGTCTCTGTCTCTGTGTGTGTGTGTGTGTGTGGATATGCATGAATGTGCACACCCAGGTATGTGCGGGTGTCTATGGAGGTCAAAAAAAGTGCATCAGATACCCTAGATCTAGTGTTACAGGCAATTGTAAGCCACCTGGTATGGGTGCTTGGAATTGAACTTGAGTCCTTTGCAAGAACAGCAGGTGCTCTTAACTGTTGAGCCATTTTTCCAGCCCCAATACTGACAAATCTTAAAAGCATTATACTGACTAACAAAAGTTAGACAGAAATGAATGCTGCACTAGGTAACTATTGCTGCATAATATGACAACTAAAACTTAGTAGCTTAAAGCATTTAATACCTTAATTTGCTGGTTTGGGAGTCTACAGGTGTCTTAGGTATAGAGTTCTGGCTCAGAACATGTCTTGAAGTTGTAATCAAGGTTCAGTTGGAGTTGTGGTCCTCTGTGATTTGACTGAGGGTGGAAGATCTGTGTCCAAGTTCAATCTCATACACGGCTTTTGGCAGGAGTCTTTACTTTCTTGCCAGATGAATTCCTTCATAGGACAACTAACTATTTTTTGTTGGAACAAGTAATAAACTGGAACAAGTTTTCTAAGAGTTTGAGTGAAAGACACTGTCTTAGTTAGGGGTTTTTTATTGCTGTGATAAAACACCATGGCCAAAAACAACTTGGGAAAGAAAATGTCTATTTCATCTTGCAGCATGAGGTCCCTCAGGAACTCCAGGCGGGAATTTGGAGACAGGAACTGATGTAGAGGCCGTGGATGAGTGTTGCTTACTGACTCTATCCTCATAATTTTCTCAGCATGCCTTCTTATAGCATCCAAGATCACCTGCCTAGGGGTGACATTGTCCATACTGACCCTTCCCACATCATTCCTCAGTTAAAAATTGTACCACAGGCTTGCCCACATGCCAACCTGGGGGATGCATTTTCTCAATTGAGGTTCTTTCTGCCAAAATGAGTCTAGCTTATGTCAAGATGGCATAAAACTAGCCAGCATAGGTACCGAGATATATCTTTTATAGTCTATTTTCCTAAATGCCATGTAGACACTTTCTACATGCTGTTCGTCAACATGGCAACTGGCTGCAAAAGGGTGTGGCTACTGAAAGACAGTTGTCATTGTGAGCCATTTTGGAGGATGGCTAACCCAGGTATATATTTTATGATTTTTAGGTGTATAAAATTCTAAAACAAACAAAAATAGTGACAGGAAATGGTTTAATGATGCTCGTTAGAGACACATACCAGCAAAGGGAAATAACAGCAGTTTCTAGAAGAATTATTGTCATTGCTGTTTGTGTGTGTGTGTGTGTGTGTGTGTGTATGAGAGAGGGAGGGAGGGAAGGAGGGAGAGATAGAGAGAGAGAGTACAAGTAGAGTTCAAAGGACAAGTTTCAGGAGTCAGTTCTTTCCTTCTGCTTTGTTGAGACAGGGCGTTTCTTGTTTCTTGTTTCTGGCCTGTGAGCATCCAGGCAATCTCCTGTCTCTGTCTATCTCCCCACAGGAGTACTTGGATTTACATGGGTTATGGTTACATACATTTGTCAAAACCCATTGAACAGCACATGTATGCATCCTGTTTAAGTAATTTATATCTCAAACAGTTTACTTTGTTTACAGGGGAAATAGAATTTAAAATGCCATGTACAATAGAGTAAATATTAAAGCATTCAGGAATGTATATGACAACCTAACTAGTAATCAAGGAAATGCAATTTAAATCTTACAGCTTATTGCATTTCAGTTAATAAACCCTGAAAGTCTGATAAGAATCAGACTAGTGTGGAGTAATGGGAATCCCCAACTATGGCTGGTAGGAATTTAAATTGCTATTACTGCCTTTGCCACAGGTTGGCATTGTCTAATAAAACTGAGGTTGTATCATGTTTCTAATGATGCATTTAAGAGACATCCTTTCATATCTGTACCCCAATATAAGAACTTTGAACAATACTGTGTCTCAGATGAACATTTGGAAATTATTTCCTTGTACCTCAAAAGTAGAATGAATATACAAACTGTATTATAATCAGGAAACAGTTTTCAGAAGTGAAATTAAGAGCAAAATGGTTATACTCATCCATCACAAACATGAAGTTAAGGGAAGAAGTACCCCCAAATACTAACATGAATTTATTTGTATAAAAGATCAAAACAACTACTATTATGTAGTGACCCATACTCAAGTTAAAACGCTCTAGGGAAAATTTTAAAAAATGTATTCCATCAAGACCCTGTACTGTGAGAGTTTCTCCCCTGGGAAGATATAAACAATGTTTATCCCTTTCTCATAAGATTCCAAAGACAAACCAAAGTACAATCCACTAAAGTTCACTGGGGAACTCATGAGCTCATTGGGATTACTTATGGAGCCTGGGTGACCCCAGAGCAGCTATGCTAGAATGTCTTCACCCTGCATGGATGCTAGCTTCCCTCAGCCTTCTCCAGACTGTAAACTCTCAGATGCCCCCAGTTCCAGAAACCTCCTGCAATTAGAGCAGCATTGCATGCAAATGTCTGAGGAGCTGCTGGAACTTCGGATGTGAGTCCAATGACCTTCTCCACTCTCCCATGTGAGGGAGCATCAATGCTTAACAAAACAAGCCCAGTTATGATGACATTCTGCAAGCAAGCACAGCTTATCTGATGAAGATGACTGCTCTTTTGTTTAGAAAGTGTCCCTGTACAATACCATGGTTGTTAATGGAAGTGGGAAAGGGAGGGAGAAAGTGATGGGAAAAGAGATGAAATGTTTCTTAAGAAAAGACACAGATTTACTTTTTTAATTCAGGTGATAAAATAATGGAGCTCAGGTGTGCTGTTATTTTTTCACAAGTGCATGTCTTTTATGCACCCTTGAGTCCATTTCCCTTCCTTTCTATTTCAGTTAAATGAGGCAATGATTTCTGCCTTCAGTACCCTTTCCCAGAATGGTAACTAGTTACTGCTCCTGTTATAATGCTGTGTCCATAGTGCCTTAGCAGAGTTGACTGTGTCTGGCACTCTCATCTCTAAAATCACAGAGGCCTCCTGTAATGGTGTCTTCCTAAGGTCATCTTGCCTCAGGGCCCTCAGTCTTGAATTTTGATTTGAAGGTAACTTTCTGAACACATGATGTTTTGTTGTCTAGGTTGAAAAGGATGGACCTCAATAAGCAGAATAACAACTCAACAAAAGAATAAAACAACCAGGACACTTGGAAGAAGTGAGCCAGCAATGCTGTTGCAATAAATGTAGTTAATACTTCAGCATGTCAGTGTCTTTACACGTTGCCTCCTAATTTCTCCCATTGGAACTTCCTCACATTAGTCCTTAGGCTTGAGTACCTTAAAGCTGGATGGGCAGACTGACTCAGGACTGAAGGAAGGGTCTCTTTTTCACGATTACCTTTTTTAAATCACAGACACTTTTCCTTGCTTATGTGACTCTCCTAGCCAGGGTTTCCCAAGAGGCAAATAACCTCTTGTAGTTGCTTATCTCCCCATAATTGTCTCTTAAGAAACTCAGATACACCCATACCTATAGATCCTACAAAGAAAGGAGATCTACAGCCTGTCTACCTGCCAAACACAGGCCATTTTACTCGGACACTATGACAATTTGTTACTGCGTTTGTAACCTATTTTGAAATATTCTTCCTGATTCAAGTAACCTATGAAGAAGGTTGGATGTGGAAGAAGAATTCTACGTCTTCTTTGGAGTAGGTAAAAAATGAATCAACAAATGAAGCTTACAAAATCCAAGGGTTCCTTGCCAGAAGCTTGACTCTAGGAGCTTCAGCCAACTGGATTCAGCCACCGATCCGTTGGGAGTAAGATGAAAACACTATAAATAGGACAGTGAACTTATATATAGTTTGACATAGACTGAAAAGACAGCTGACCTGCCTTTCTGAGCCCATAAAAATATTAGGATTAATTAGGAAGAAGAGCTTCTGCATACTTAGATGCATAGCCTATGTGGAGCACAAAATCTGTATTTTGTATTCTGTTGGCATCATTTTGGTGCCAGTGGCCATGACTTTGGGGAGCAATGTTCCATTTAGCTTCCATTCTAGCATGAGGTGGTTCCTGGCAGGGAGCTGGGACAAATGGAAGCGTAACTTCGAGAGCGAGTCATCAAGATAATGACTTGGCCTTTTAAAAATATATAAATTCCAATTCGAAAAGAGCAGTTGTTATAGTGGCAGGGAGATATGTAGAAATATGGTATTATTAATTGGAATTTCTGCATACATAATTAAAAGCTTAATAAGATTTAAAATTGTTCCTAATGTTTAAAACATTATGTATCTAAAATAATGAATTTTGACAACTTCAACTTTGCAGTATTATCAAACATAAAGTTTAGTCTTCAATTATGCCTGTGTCACAAGTCAATCAGAGTTCAAATTAAAGAAGGAAACAGAACTAGGGTCCATTGGGTTCTCTATGACATCCTAGTATGGACTGAGACACCGGAGACCAGCCTGAGTTTCGGTGACTTGGGAGCCTATGCTAGATGTTGTGGCTGCAGTGCAGAAGGCTAACACAAACCACCTAAGCTTGGAGAGAAGCTAAATCAGCAAGTTGTTATTCCATCCCAGTGAAATTCTTTTAGAATATACTTGACATAATGATGTCATCACTATACAACTGGATCTCTTTGAATATTTTTCAGTGCTGTTTGCCACCTTCTTATTTTTTGTTCTTAGATAGAACATACCTATGATTCTGTTTGAATCCTTGTCCTTGGATTTGCTTTGCCACAGGAGCAAACAGAAGTACCTGCCAATTGGCATGCCCCTTCTACATCAAGATGATGCTTAACCATGATTGCCTGAGATTCTGTTCAAGGTCAAGATACAGTGAAGACTTGGTCCAAAATTTCACCTTTGCTTACTTCTCCTTTCCATTTTTTCTTCACTACCCTGTATTCCCTGCCTTCCCTTCTTCCTCTAAACATTTCTTTCAACAATATCTTATTCCTTGTCTCAGGATTTGCTCTGGGTAACTGGCTATTTCAGTCAAGTGTTCAGCCAATATGTTAGAAAGTCACTCCTTCCACTCAAACAAAATTCTAAAGGGCTAGACATCATAGTTTGGTGGAAGAATGCATGTGTCTGGCCTTGGCTTCCAGGTTCGTCATGGCCCACATGAAACAAAAGAGAAACAAGAAGCTTGAAGTGCCCAGATTGCCTGTCTTTGAAATTTCTCTAAGTTGGAATAAAAATAAATATTAGCAAAAGGAAAAGTTGGATGGGTATTGAAATAAGCAAATTCCATTTCCTCTGAATGCATGTATATTCAGAGGTGTTAAAAATCACATTTCATAACTAGATTAGCATTGGAGGAGAAGTGGGACTCAGTGTCTGTCCATTAATAAATGCATGCATACTAGTAACTGCTTGAAAACAATCAACTTCAAATCAGGCTCAAATTGGCTGCTGCTGAGAGAGTGGAAATGAAATTCATTCCCTGAGCCAATACATAAAATATTCTGCTTCTAGTTGGAGTCAGAGGAAAAAAGGTGGGGGAAGAAAACTTAGCTCAACTATGTTTCCTTTCTTCTCCCTTTTAGAGTTGGCTTAAAACACAAAACACGGTTCTGTTAAGTAAATTCATAGATACGCTGGTAAGATTTCTGTTGATTAAATTTCAGTCTCCCTGCAACAATGTTTGACATAAATTGACTTCATGTTTCAGTGCACAGCAAGATTTGTTGTTCATTTGGAATTAATGTTATTCTGTACTATGAGAATGAACTATAAGAATGGCCACTGAGAAGCCAAATCAGGAAATCAAAATGAAAAAATAATCCATGTAGAGGATATTTCAGATTTCATGTTTTGGGAATTCTAAAAGTTTGGAACATCTGAATTTGAAGAAAAAAATCTAATAGCCTTCATCTGTTCTTCTTGGATGATACATGATATTTTTGCATTTGGAGCATACAATTTTCTCAAAAAATTCTATTCTGAGAAATCTTTTTGAATTAGCCACTTTGGGGATATCTCCTCAGGCCATGAGATAAATGATTCCTTCCCTTCAAAAACTATTTGTAGTAATTCCTCAAGAATTTCGTACAATGTATTTTGATCATGTTTATCCTCTTTCCTCTCAATTCTCACAGATCCACTCCCTTCCCTACCCATATATTTTATGTCCTCATTTTTTGTTAACCGATCATGTCCAACATGTGCTTCCCATGTGTTGTTAGGTGTAGGGACATCCACTGGAACATGATGGACTTAACAGCCTTCCAGGGACCACGTCCTTAAAGAAATCTCACTCTGCCTCTCCCAGCAACTGGCAATTGATGGCTCCTTCCGTTTTTGTGGGAATGACTTCCTCTGAATCACAATATGCATATTGGTATGTCACACTACCTAGATATAATTATAGAAATGGGATGATCCAATCAGAATCCATACTCTGTTATTTGGAACAGAAACTAATAGAGTCCGTTGTCAGTCTGTATTGGTTTCTTAAAAGGAAGAGTAGAAACATGGGTTTTGTTTAAAGTGTTTATTTCCTAGGATTATTATATCAAAGTACCCACAACTAGGTATCTTAAAGCAAAAAAGATTCATTCTCTCTCAGTTCTGGTTGCCAGAAATCCAAAACCAAACCCCTGTTCTAACTGATCTCTTTGAAATCCTACCTTTTGTGCTGTTTACTGGCAAACCTAGACATTATTTCACTTGTAGATGTGTTACTCCAGTTATAGAATCTATGAATGAACCCTGTGTGTCTTTTCCCTATGAATGTCCAAATTTTTCAGTTTTATAAAGCACTAGGCATATTGGATTAGGGCCCACTGTAATTGCTTCACATGGACTAATTATAGCTGAAATGACTTCATTTCCAAAATATCTATTTTGGAGAACACAAATCAACCTATAGCAGTTGAGCTCCTTTGAGATGAGGCTAGTACCTGAGCCTATAATCAATCAGGGGTTGAAACTATTAAAACAAACAAACATGATCATATGAAACAAATTGTAATTGAAACCAATCAGGTGGTTTCTACATGTTGCTCTATATTCTCTTAATATAAATGTAACCTGTGTAGGAAATAGGGCACGGCATTTCATGCTGTTTTGTCATATAGATACTCAATTCTGGAATTGAAATTAATGACAAGTAATATCTGTACAACTAAGCATTCTTTGATAATATTGTGTTTTAATAGGTTAAAGCTCTGGCAAATGCTGATCTAATGTTTGATCTGAGACTGCAGACTTTTCTAGTAAGTTTTCTGCTGCTCTGAATTGCTAAAGCATGTAGAAACAAATGGTTTTCACTGTCAAAGTCATCCAATGTGCAATCCCTCTCCATGGCTTGGGCTCTTACGCTTCATATAAGAATTTGTCCTGCATTTGGGAAGTTGAAATTATTGTCCCTTTTTGTGTTCCAGCGTAGCCAAGTATAAACCAGTAACCTAGATCCTGACATGAAATAATACATTTTGAGTCTAGAGAAAGTAACACTGTGATACAAGTAGAGTTATAACACACTGAAACCATGACATCAATAGTGTCAAATGTCAGTAGTGTCCACTAGATTGACAGCCACATCCTGGCCTAAAAAACTTATAAGCAACTTATATATGGGATTTTTTTCTGGAGAAACTTTAATTCTTTAGGTTTCCTGCTTCAGGACTATTATTAAATAACAATATTGCTTAAGTAAGAGCCTATGTATTAAGATTTCTTGAGTATTTGAGGGTTTTTTTTCCTGACAAAGGTAACACAGATCAGTTGTCTACTCTACTACAGTGCCCACCTGTTTTCTCCTGAGGCAGTTTATTCCAGGACTACCTTTCTTAAGTTCTGTGTCAGAAAGCAGCTTTGAAAAGTCTCATCATAGACCAGGCCCATACCAGAGCTTTCTTTCTTTTTTATTGAAAATAGATTTTTCTTATATAATACATCCTGATTATAGTTTTCCTTCCTTATACTCCTTCCAGTTCTTCCCCACCTCCCCTCCCATCCTGATCCACACACTTTCGGTCTCTCATTAGGAAAGGCAGAGCTAAGAACCAATCATGAAAAAATAAAATACAATAAGATGAAGCAAAAACTGTCCTATCGAAGTTGGACAAGGCAACCCAACAAGAGGAGAAGAGTCTCAAGAGCAGGCACAAGAGTCAGAGACTCACTCGTTCACACAGTCAGGAGCCTGATAAAAATACTAAGATGGGGAAGTGCCATGGTGGATCTGGGGTAAAGGGGAGATGGGAGGAGCTGGGAGGCAAGAGAAGAAAAATAAATTTTAGCAAAAAACAGGAATTTTCTCTAAAAACTTACCAAGATAATAGAATAGCTGTAATAAATATGAAGAGGGCGTGTGGAGACCCATGTAGGCCCTGTACTTGATGCTTTGGTCTCTGTGTCTTGCTTAGTTGATTCAGAGGACCTTGTTCCCCTGATGTCTTCCATCACTCCTGGCTCTAATCTTTCCACCTCCTCTCAACAAGATTCCCTGAGCTCTGAGTGAAGAGACTTGATGGAGACCTCCAATTTAGACTCTTCCTCTCTGCATAATGTCTGGCTGTCTTGCATCTGTTCCTATCTACTGCCAGAGAAAGCCTCTCGGGTGATGACTGGATAAGGCACTGATCTATGAGTATAGCAGAACGTCATTAGGAATCGTTTTGTTGTTGTTACGTATTTATTTTTTTAACCATTAATGTTTGGTTCTATCCTAGGTTTTTGGGCAGTGCTGGGTATGAGTTCCTTCTTGTGGAGTGGCCTTAAGTCAAATCAGACATTGATTGGCAGCTTTCACAAGTTCTGTGCCACCGTTGTCCCAACGTATTTTGCAGGCAAAACAGATTGTAGATCAAAGGATTTGTGGTTTGGTTGGTGTCCACATTTCTCTTTTAGTAGCCTGCAGAATATCTTCATGCATCAAAAGACTGGAATGTAGGTATGAAGTCTCTATGCAGGTACCAACTCAACTTCTCCATGTTCAATGAGTTGTGTGAATGTTGTCCTAGACAGTGGGGTCCTGCTGTCAGTTTGCAAAGAGCAACCTTTTGTCTTAGGATCAGCCTGGGTTGTTTGGGGATTTCCATTGGACCTTCTTGGCCAACAATTCAATTGAATGCAATCAGTCCCACCACTAGAAGTCTTGTCTGGCAACAAGAGATGGCCGCTTGAGACTCTGTATCCCCCATTACTAGGAGAGTCCTCAATAGGATCACCTTCATAGATTCCAGGAAGTTTCCACTGCATTAGGTTTCCATACAACTCCCCAAATGTCCTCCAATTCCTGTCGTCTCTCCCTGTCACTCTTTCTCCATCACATACCCCACCCTATTCATCCTGCTTCTATCCCTACCTGCCCTAGTCCACCTGCAAAAATCTATTCTATTTCCCCTTCCAGAGAGATTCATGCATCCCCCCTTGACCACTCCCCTTTACCTATCAATAATGAATCAATAGATTGTAGTTTGGTTATCATTTACTTAATTGGTAACAGCCACTTATAAGTGTGTGGGGGCCAATGATTTAAATGTAGTAGTGTTTCTTTTACAAACTTGGGTGCATTTGTATTTGGGGAATAGATGTGAAGAATGGAATGTCATCTTGGTGGATTTTTCCTTTGATGTGTAAATAAATAGTGTCCTCCCCCATCTCTTTTGATTAATTTTGGTTTCAAGTCTATTTTGTTAAACATTAAAATGGCTACACCAGCTTGCTGCTTAGGTTCATTTGCTAGGAATTATTTTTCAAACTTTTTACTCTGAGGTAATGTCTATCATTGATGTTGAGGTTTGTTTCTTGGAATAAACAGAAGTCTGGGTCCTGTTTCACATCCATTCTGGTAGTTTGTGTCTTTTTATTGGAGAATTAAGACCACTGAAATTGAGAGACATCAATGACCAATGATTGTTGATTCCTGTTATTTATTTAGTCATTGTTGTTGGTAGTGGTGGTGTGTGTGAGTGTGTGTGTGTGTGTGTGTGTGTGTGTGTGTGTGTGTGTGTGTGGTGTGTTTCCCTTCTTTTGATTTTGCTGGTGTGAGATTGTTTATTTTCTGTGTCTTCATGGGTGTAGTTAACCTCCTTAGGTTGGAGTTTTCCTCCTACTACCTTCTGTAGGCCTGGATTGTAGATAGATATTATTTTAATTTGACTTTATCACAAAATATTTTATCTTATCCAACTATGTTGATTGAAATATTTGTTGGGCAGAGTAGTCTGGGATGGCCTTTCTCGTCTCTTAGAGTCTGAAGCACATCTGACTTGACCTTCTGGCTTTTAGAGTCTCCACTGAGAAGTTGGAAGTAATTCTAATAGGTTTGCCTTTGTATGTTAATTGGTCTTTTTCTCTTAAAGCTTTTAATATTCTTTTGTTGTTGTTGTTTTGTAGGTTTACTGCCTGGATTATTATGTGTCTAGGGGACTTTCTTTTGTTTAGTCTATTTTTTAATTTTTTACCAGCAGTTCTGAAAACTAGGAGATCCAGCGTAAAGTGCTGAAGGAACTTTCTTGTTCAGTCACCTTGTAGAAAGCAGTAGGGACAAGAATTACTGGGCTTTTTGAAGAATACTCATTTATGCAGAAGCAATTTAGGTGCCTCAAGTTAATTTACTAATTTGTTTTGGATTTTGCTTTTGCTCTTCCTTTGTTTGTACATTAAAAAAAATCCCTAAACACTTATCTTATGAAAATGCTATCCAATTTGAGGCATAAATGATATAATTGCATATCACTTTCAATAATTAATGAGTAATAAACAATGTCATAGTTTAATTTGCAACAATGTAAAGGTCCAGATCCTTTTCTCCACCGATTATGTAAATATAAAGGGATATGTAAGACAAACATTTATCTCTATTTTCCTAACTGTAACTTTTTCCCAATCTATAGAATTTCAATACTTTAAATTTTAAAATTGAAGTTAATTTTATGTGTAGGAGTGTTTTCTCTGCATGTATGTCTGTGCAACAAGTGTGTGCATGTGTGTCTGGTACCAGAAGAGGGCACTGGATCTACAGTTGTGAGCCGTTTGATGTGGGTGCTGAGAATCAAACCCAAGAGCAGCCAGTGCTCTCAACTATGTAGCTCCCAATTGTATCCAGCTCCCAATTGTATCTTATGTAAGCACAACAAATGTCCATTTTAAGCTCCCTGTGAAATTCTATCATGCTTTTCCATATAAGGCAGGGTAGATTTCTGTGCTCATGTACAGTAGACCTGTCAAAGTCAGTGAATCTGTACAGTATACCTGCTTGCTGGCATGCAATTATCACTCAGTTAGCATTTGCTCTCGTGGTCATCTTCTCTGATCCAGCAGGTGGAAATCTCTACTTTCAGAATGTTTTATTTAGCAATGAACTAGGGTCACTTATCTCATAGGTAGTGCTTCCTTCCTCCCTTTCCGTCCTTCCCACTGCCACAGACACACACACAAAGACTCCCCACAGGGCAACAAAGGCTTCCTTTGGGGGCTTATACTAGATTTAAGTTGTGTGTCTGGTCTCAGCTTCTTTGATTTCCTTTTTTTCAGTCTCAAAGCCCCTTGGTGAAATCATTTTCAAATGGTACTTGTAAATGTAGGGTTCTGATGACCATGCCTTTAGAGATTAAAATTCATCAACTCAGCTGTGGATTTGTAACTGTTGATTATTTGTGGCAAGAGCCTCTGTCTCTAGTTATTTCAAGGGCAGGGTATCCTTGGCTACATGGTTGGAAAGTATAACCCTGAACCCCAGCAGACCTTCACCTGAGGGTTTTCTTTACTGAGTATGTGACCTCAGGGAATTAACTGTAAGTTCAGGGCTCCAGCTTCCTCATCTTCTTATGAAATAAACCAGCTGATTTCCACAGGATCCTCTCTTGTCTTCTTTCAATTCTAATAGATAATTTATACTTCTACATCTTGGACGGAGGGCTTCATGTCATCCCAGACGCCCTTCTTTTAACATTTGGAAGTATACATTTTGGTTTGTTTTCTAAAAGAGGGCTGTTTTCTATGATTAGGAATATGGACCATGTTGTGGGGAAGTACTTGGATTTTGATCCAGGATCTATCAATGTCTTAGTTATGTGTCATTAGACACTGCCATTATCTGAATGTTTGGTCTCATACCTGAAAAGTTCATGTTGAGACTTAATTCCCAATGCCAGGAATTAAGAGCTGAGAACCTTTAGAAAGCGATCTAGTCAGAAGGGTTCTGTCTTCATGGTTGTTTGGAAGGGACTATGTAGGCACTTTTTGCCCTTCAGCCCTCTGTCATGTGAGGACACAGCCACAAGGTGACATCTTCCAAGCACTCCTCATGTTAAATCATTTTACCATATTTTAAAATGATGTTGCCAGTTGACGGTGGTGCAAGCCTTTAATCCCAGTGCTTGGAGGGTAGAGGCAGGTGGATCTCTGTGAGTTAGAGACCAACCTGGTCTACAGAGTAAGTTCCAGGACAGCCCAAGATAGAACAGATAAACCCTGTCTCAAAAAATTATCAGATGCAGAATTAGAAAATCTTGGGTGTGAGGCTCAAGGGGGACAGTGAGATGAATTGTTGAGGGTAAAAAGTTTATTAGAAATGTCTGCAATGGGCAGACTGTCAGACAGCATCATAACAGAACTCCGACAGAGAACCAGGCCCTCCAGGCAGTAGTGGGGGTCCTTTCTCATAGGTCTCTGAAGAAGCAGAAAGGTTTTTATAACAGGAGCCTGAGGCTAGGCTCTGAGATTTCCTTGTAGGTGGTAGGGGAGAGACTGGGGAGTTTGTACTGTGTCTGAGACTACAAACTCACTTCTCCAAGTGATAAATCAGGCACCTGGAAGTTTGTTGCCTAGAAAATCACAAACAGTGCACTTGTAAGTATCTGTGAGGCTAGGGAGATTGGAGGGGCTACAGCAAGCACTGTAGCCTGACCAGCAGTCTGGTCTGGATTTTAACATGGATATTCTATTGCAGTAGCAAGACATGAACTAAGACAGGCATTGATTCTCAGAGACTCAGTTTTTACATCTTGAAACTTGGAAAGCACTACTTGTCATATAGGATGGTATGAAGACTAATTTCTATGACTATTGAAAAGGACTTCGGACAGGTGCTCAGGAAAATATTAGCACCAGAGCCTCTTTCTTGTACTTTGAAATAACTGCTATGTTTGGAATATTCCTTTCATACTTCATGTTGAAATTTAACTTTTATTTTAATGCTATTAAGAGATAAGACCAAGATACTCATGATGGAGCATAAACTATAATCACAACACTCAGGAGGCTAAGGCAGGATGACCATGGATTTAATGCCAACCTGGGCTATAAAGTGAGTTTGAGGCCAAGCTAGATGTGCAGTGAAATCATCTTTTTCTCTTTTTTACTCTGTATGGCCTCAGCATACTTTTATACAAGCGTTGAAGTACTGAGAAAGTCAGAGGAAGGCATCACAGACAGTTGTAAGCTGCCATGTTGGTTTTGGGAAACAAGCTTGGGTCCTCCGTAAGAACAACCAATGCTTTTAACTACTAAGTCATCTCTCCAGCCCTATAATTCTAAACTCAGCTAAATCCTACAGTGCTATTTTGTTATAAAATTTGGGATTCACTTCCCGTTCTCAAGTCAAGTCTAGCTACCCACTCTCAAAAAGCCAATTAAAAGAGCCAAATTAAAAGTGGATGTCAGAAAAGGAAAGCAATATTTCTTCTATAATGACAGTTACATTCTGGTAGAACACAGATAAATAAATATACATTTTGCACTCACAAATATTTATAATACATTCGTTATGAAAGGTGCTATGGATAAAAGCAAATTGTCAATAAGCAAGGCTGAGTAGGTGAATTATACGTTCAGCAGTTAGGAATACTCACTATAATAATGAGACATTTAAACAAAATCTCGAAGAATGAATCATATGACTGTATGATAGCAAGAGCAGTTAAAACCTAGATGTTGGAGGGTACTTTCCCTGGATTAATTGAGAAGTCTCAAGGGTGTCAGTGTGATTGAAGTCCAGGGAGTGAGCTATGCATAGCAGGAAATAAGGTGAGACCAGTCAGCAAGAGTCAGATCAGGAAAAAAAAAAGGGTTGGTTGAAGGTGTGGCTTTCCATGTGAAGACCTGATTCAGACTGCAGTGAAATAACCTAGGGCTGGAAAACACAGAGCCTTGAAGCAGGCATTGATAAGTAAAGTGTGTAATAAATGAATTGCTTCCCAGGAAAGCACCTGTTTTCTCAGATAAATTGACTTGTAGGGATTTCCTGAAGCAAATTCTGAAGCTAGTGACTGGTTCTGTGCTTATCTTTCCAGGGCAAGATTTTCCTATAACAAATTACCAAGGTATGTTCCCACTCACCGTCTTACTTCTAACTTCTAATTGCTGTATCCTACTGATGTAGTTGAGCATGTTTCTCACATTAAAAAAACAAAAAAACCAAAACAAAACAAAATGAAACATGCTGCATCATGATGCATACAAATTGCTGTTATAACCCACTGGTGCTATTATAATACAATACCACCAACTGATTAATTTATTAAGAACAGAAATAACTTCACCCACAAGTCTGGAGGCTAGGAAGTTGAACATCAAGGAGCCAGCATCTAGAGAATGCCTTTTTGTTGAAACATCACATGCCCAAATGGCAAAGGCCAGGCTAGAGCTCATTCTTTTATAAAAGGCCTTAGTCCTCTCAAAACCCAATTACCCCTTAAAGGTCCTCCTGTGTGTGTGCGTGTGAGTGTGTGTGTGCGTGTGCATGTGCGTGTGTGTGTGTGTGTGCATGCCTGTGTCTCCACATACATAAAATAAAAAGAACTAAATCTTTAAAAGAATTTAAGAATTATGTAAGATCAAATGTCAACCTTACCAATTATTAACTGTGGAAATTTGTACAAGTCACTTAGCTGTCTTCAGCCTTGGTTTCCTCATTTAGAAAACAAAGGTTGTAATAGTACGTGCATCATTTGATATTAGAATCTAATTGTTATATCACACAGCTTTCTGTATAGTAGACACATATGCAATTTAAAGTGTGATTTGTATTGCTGACTCTGGCTATTTCATGCCCCATGCTTCATTCATTATTCACATTCAACTGCTGAGAGTTCCTGTTCACTACAAGTTGCTTCCTGCTTCCATCACTTGCTTACTGATTTCCTTTGTCGACAACATATATTGAAATGTTCTTGCCTTTGATGCTCCTTCTCTCATGGCAGCACACTTCCATGAAAACCATTATAAGAAAAATGAAGCAGAGAGGCAGAGAGACTTGATCTGAACAGGCTGTGGCAGATTCTTGAAACAGCAAGGGGGCCTCACCGTCTCCTCTAGATAAAGATTCAGCACCCTAAGAGGAGCTAGAGGACAGGTGTATATGCATGCACTCATACGCAGGTAGCTACCAAGAAATTACAGGTATTTTTTGTGGTTTGACTGGAAGCAAGGTTGGTTGTTTTTGATACCTGGGCATATTATTTCTGCAGGTAGAGGGGAATGATCAGACTGGAGCTAAGTCATTCTTTATGGCTAGGGGATATTTCCCCATACAGCCTGACTGAATTCCTCATGACCTGAGGCCCAACAACCATCAATAGAGTCTTTACCACATAGATACTGTGGTCACATAGTGCTTTTGGAGTCGATATCCTCCCTTATGGTAAAATGATGTAAGTTCGGTCTCCTAGACTATAAAAGCTCGAAAAGTGGAGGTAGAGATGAGGCAGGGGAATTCTAACTTATTCTTAGTACTCTGTGAAATACAGCTAACAGCTTTGACAAAACCCATTACCCTAAGTGGGAGGTATTCTTGTTATTCATTTATTTGTGCACACCTGCTGCTTATATATATTTGTTCATGCAAAACCCACAGCGCTCCTCTTAAAGAGAATAAGAGAGTTTATTCTGGAGCCATTTTGAGTGACTTTGGCCCAGGAACACAGATTTAGGTTACCCCTAATTCCATGTTCCAACATGAAAGCAGTTTCTTGAGGTTTTACAGTTTTATGGAAGAGAAAAAGCCATAGATCAAGGTGCATTTAAATACATTGGTGGCTATCAGAGAGGTGGTTATGGCAAGATGGGAGAAGCTTTCTTTATAGGCCACAGATGCTATCTGATGGCATTCTTCGATTTTGGGTTGGGAAAAGCTAGTGGTTGGCTAAGTTAATAGATTTCAAAAGATTTTTATCTCTTAGTCACAAGATGTTAGTTCTCACACAGAGATGGGCAAGGAATGGCTATTAAGGTGACTAAAGGTAGCCTGAGATAAGTAATTAGCCTCCTGACCTGCAACACTCCAAAGTCTCATTGCAGTTTTAGTCAGTCCATGGTCTTTTTTCAGATTCAGCTTCTTTCCAGAAATTCTGCACGAAAGGAGAGGACTAGTGCTAGTTTAGGATTATTGCAATGGAGTGGGGATGAGAGAGCTGCCTCAGCTCAGAGGTTTCTTCCAATAGTCTTTATTGGCTCAGGACAAAACACTCCCTTTTCTACACAGATAGTTGTGGTTGAGTAAAATGATCAAGGTGCCATCTTTCTAAGGCTATCCTATAGCTTGAGTACCATCTCTGCTACTTTCTAACAATGTAACTTTAGCTTGTTATGTCTCTCAGCTAAGGTTCCCTTATTGGGAACACAGCAGAAATCCTCCCTTCACAGAATTAGTGGGAAGAATGAAGAGGCGGGGCCACAGAAGTTCCAGATGTTTCACCCCATACACATGAAGCACAAGTTATTTAAATGGGCCTGTGCTTGTGGGCTCATTGTATGTGGAGCAGAAATGGGACTATCACATATTTGTTTATAAATTTATTCATTTGGTAACTAGTCCTTGGTGATGTCTTAGCCCATCAGATTAACGTAGACCCTAAGACTTTGTGTGCCATTAACACCAACAATTATATGACCCAAAGATCCAATAGTCTTGAAAATATTTCTCCAGAAAAAAGCAACCAAAGCCAAAAATAGAGCCTGAAATATTTTATTTTTAGAGTAATAATTGTCTGTATGACTCAAAAGCAGGGTGACCAGTCTGTGTTAACTTCTTCTGGCAAATAACAAACTATAGACTTAGCGTATGAATGAAATGTTCTAATCTGGCCTCTTTGCAGCAGTTCTCCCTGTTTCACAGACACTGACAAGCACCTTACTGAGATATTGTCAGTCACTAGCTAGAAGACTGCCCGGTTCCAGGACATCTCACCTTGGAAGCAGTTAGTCAAAGGGGACCCGCATCTTGTTTCCCAGTCCTTCCCTGCCTTCTGCTTGGGACTCAGAGAGCCTGGATGGTCTTGCTGTGTACCTTCCCTATCCTCAAAACTGAGAAACTTCCACTTTGGACACATGGGCTCTGATTCTCTTCAGAGTTCTGACATACTGTCCTTCTCTGGTCCTGGGGACTGAATTCTCCTTACAGGCCTTGCCATGCTATTGCCCTCTATATTCTGTTAATAACCTTTCTAGTAAACTTCATGAACCATCCACTTTGACGGGGCAAGACAGTGCAGAGGTTGTACCACCTTGTATTCTTGCTGAGGCCATTCCAGGTTTAACTAGAATCTGATCTCCTTGCTGGAGAATCCCATGGAAAACCACCCAACTCTATTCTAGGAACCCAAAGTCAGGGTATCCTTATTAACTTATGTTAGTCTTTGTTAAAACTGCTTGTTGGTGTAGAGCATCCTCCAGCTAAGCTGTTCATCTTAGCTTCTGTGAAAGCTGCTTGCTTCAAACTGCTGACTCTGTGTTAGGTCTCAAATTCAGGACAAACTCCTGGCTGAGATATCTATTTAACATATTAATGTGAACCTGGCTACCAGTTTCTTCCAGCATCCCTCTGCCTCTACCTGTTACAGGGTCATACAGAGCCCCCTACTCTGAACTCTTCAAGCCAGGAGGCTGGATGCACTTCCCCATATAATCCAGCTATTTTTGGTTATCCCTCTTTCTCTCTTGGTCTTATGGCTTCCCGGTCTCTTGGCCTCTACTCCAGATTCTCCTCCTTCTTCTTTCTTCCCTTTTCCCATGCCCTCTCCTTATGTGCCTCCCTCCAAAGCTCAGCGTGGCCATATCTACCCTGTACTCCTCCTGATATCTCTACCTCTGGATATGTTCTCCCTCATATCTGAGTGTATTTTCGCATCAACCATACCTGGGAGCAGTCATGCTCTTTTCCTTTTTATTTCTTTTTTTCATTCATTCTACAAATCCCCCACCCACACCCCACCCCCTGTAACTGCACCATGAGTTGCCAGGATGTGGTTTCTGCCTTTAAAAATTTCATGTTCTAGATCCCTGAATCTAGATCCCCTACATCCCCAAGCACTTGAGTGTGGTTCCAGATAGCTGGAATAAAGACTTTCAACTGGCTATAAACTGTGTCTGAGTGGTCATCTCTGGTGGGCAACCCATATCACCACTACATCCCAAACCTAACACTTGGCAAATTTAAAATATCATATGTTTGTTACTATGGTTTTTGTGAGTCAGAAGTACAGGCCTGAATGAATTGGGTTCTCCTCAAAGAGAGAGAGAACCCAGCCATCAAGGGTTCACAAAGCCACCATCAGGTATCAGCTGGGACTGCATTCTTCTTATAGGCTCAAAAGCAGAATGCTCTTTCAGCTTGTTGGTAAAATCTTTTGCTTGAGGCTGTAGGATTTGTGGCAGCTTGCAGAGAGAGGGAGGGAGAGAGAGACAGAGAGAGAGACAGAATGAGAGAGAGAGAGAGAGAGAGAGAGAGAGAGAGAGGGAGGGAGTGAGAGGGAGAGAGAGAAATTGTAGCAAGTACACAAGATCATCTATCACTTTTGTCCTACTGGGTTGGCTAAAAGCAAGCCATAGTCTCAGAAACAGTTCAGGGAAGGTTACACAAAGGCATGGATACCAAGAAGTGCATACAGATCCTTGGAGGCAATTTAAAGACTGTCCACAATTCTATACAAAGTTTTTTTGTGTGGGTCATCTGTCCACCGCTGTTATAAAATTCCTCAGATAATCAACTTAAAAGATAAAATGTTTATTTTGGTTCAAGGATTTTAGAATTTTCAGTATGTGGTCCCCCCCCCATCACCACCGGTCTATATACTTTATTTTTCATAATACTTTTATTAATTACTTGAGTTTCATACAATGTATCTCGATTACATGCTCTTCCCATTCCTCCCTGGTCTATCCTCCAACCCCTGTGCTTTTGGGAAAAAGCAATAAAATAAAATTAAGTCCAGCCTGTGTGTCAGGAATATGGAAAATGGGCATCACCATGGCTTTCGGATGCATTAGGGTGCTCTGACCATGGACATTCACCTGGTCCACATTGACCTGAGATCAAGCATGACCAAGTTCAACCTGAAGTTGGGCCCCACCACCCAAACATGCAGGCACTCAGACATCACACAGGCACCCAGTCAAGCTTGTATTAGACTAATACTGCAGCATTTTGTACATAGAAATAGTAGAAATCATTGTCCTTTGAGTGATAATAAAATCTATATTGTTGAATGTAAAGCCATTAACAAGAGTTACCAAATAATTATGAACTAAGTGAAGACGTACAGCACTTCTATTTCTGAAATCCAGTAATTTTTATGATGTGGAATTTATGACCAAGTCATCTTTCCAAAACTAATTGTAAGAAGACAGAACTTTGAAGAATTTGAACACAATTATTAAAACCATTTGACTCTGCCTCTTCTCCACCAAACTTCTATTCTTTCTTGCATGGGAACATTTTTCATCTTAGCCTCTGAAGAGTTATGCCCTACAGTCACTTCTAATGACTGCCATCTGTTAAGGACAAAGTCCCAATATTATAGAATTGTGGAATTGTTATGGCTTCCTGATTCCTTGGTCCCAAATATGGAGAAAAACAGCACCTCATGACTTCACCAGATGTTTGTCTTGCTTATGGTCAAATTCTAGTGTCAAGGAGCAAATCTTTGCTCAGTTCTCGCAAAAAGAAAACATTCTACATTCTATACAGTGGAGTATGAAAAAAAAAGAAACAAAATAGGAAACGGCATCATAATGTTTGGGATGCCAAATAGCCCATGGAGAGCTTTGTTTGCCAGGATGTCTGGGAACATCAGTAACAGGATGCCTTCTCACAGCTGCTGGAGCCCCTCTGATGAGAAGTCTTTATGGAAAAAAATAGGCAATCAGCATTCTGCAAAGGATGACATTTTCTATTAAATTATCTCCACTTTTTATATAACACATCTGCAACAGCTTTATTCGGCTTTTCCTAATGGTACCTCATCGTACAAGCATGCAAAGAAGCAGAGCAGCTTCTCAAAGGCTGCCAGATCTCTCTAAATTCACAGGGTTCCAATGTAATGACTTTCCACTTCACCTGAAAGACCCCAGCTCTTCCTGACTGTCCCAGAAGACTGTGACAAAATCAGCCACTCAATGTGAAGGGCAGATTGTTGTCTCTGGTTGGCTGGCTCTTCAAGAAAGCTGGAATGCAGATTGATCATTGAAGATTTGGAGTATTGAACAAATGAATGGTCAATTAAATTCCCCAGGTTTCTTTATAATGAAAAAGAAAGATAGTTTTGTCCTTTCTGTGTCTTTGCATTTACAAATCAGTCTGTTTTGTAAATATATGGTCTTTTCTGTAAACTTTACAGTAAACTGTTAGTTTTGTTGGCTTATGTGTACAGTACCTCATAGTATCCATGCCATTGATAAATGGCATGGTCTTTTGAAGAAATGTCCCAGATGAATTTAGGTTGAGAAATTTTGACTGTGGAAATTGTTAAAGGATTAATTTAGGGTTGGGGTCTGTAGCTCAGTGGTAGAGTTTGTCTTCTATACAGGGGTCCTGGCTTCCATTGCTAGCAACAAAAATGAGAATAAAAGTAAAACGAGTTAAAGTTTTGAAAGGAAGACTATGCAACAAAGTAGCTAGTTTTCTTTTTTACTTTGTCCTCCTTCCTTTTCTCCCTCCTTCCTTCCCTTTTCTCACATTTCCTTTCTTCTTTTCTTCCTTCCCTTTTTCTTTCTGTGTTGAGGATTAAACTCAGGACCTTGTGCACAGGAGGCAAATACCACAAGACCTCATCCCCAGCAAAACTCCTCTCAAGTTTAAACTTTAATGATCCAAAAATTTTTTGTAACTATTTAGAAGCATGTTAACTAGAAGGTATATTTTAAACCTGAGTTTGTAATATTTAAACTTAAATGTAAGCAAACAATTTATCTAATTTCCTGGTTTGTGCGTTGTTTCTTCCCATTGAACTTGTTATATAACATACTGCATAAAGACGTATAATTATTAGGATGAAGCATTTTTCAGTTAAAAGTATTAAAACAATAAAATGATATCATTAATACAGTGATAATCTGAAGTTTAGTCAACCCTTCACTATCTGAACACCTTTGTTGCTCTCATATCTACTACATTTGCTACAGGCTCTCAAATTACACTGTGATTTTCATTCATAGTACTGATTTAACACAAACCTTGCTTCCAAATTTATAACATGTATGGCTCGGTTAAGATGAAACTGTGCTTTGGTCAAGTGTGAGACTTAGGGTGTAGTGAAATTGTTGGCACACCGTGGATCACCTATAAGTATTTCTTGGATCAACAAAAGAATAAAGCCTTGATATGAGAAGCCCAACCATCTAATTTATTTTGAATATTTGTGTGGAAATTGCCCATGTTGTTGTATATACTTCCCCTTACTATCTCATTTCATTTTTAAGATTTTTTTTTTGCAATTTTTGCAATTACCATTATGGTGTATGTGTGTTTGTGTGTGTGTGTGTGTGTGTGTGTGTGTGTGTGTGTGTGTGTGTGTGTGTGTTTTGCTGGGATAGAATCACATAGCTTTATATATGATAGGCAAGTACTATATCACTGAGCCACACCCTACAATCTTTCACCATTTTAAATAGGTTTAGTTTTGTCGCTATTTGAAATATGTTACTCTATGTGTGTACTGGTTGCTTTTTGCCAACTTGACACAAACTAGAGTTGAAAGAGAGTAAAAGAGTTTCAGTTGAGGAATTGACTTCATCAGATTGACCTGTATGAAAATATATTGGACATTTTCTTCATAGATTGATATGAGAGGGACTGTCCCACTGTAGGTGATGCTACGCACCCAGTGAGCAGATGGTTCCGAGTATAAGAAAGCATGCCAGTAAACAGCTTTTGTCCATGATCTCTGCTTTGGTCCCTGCCTTGAGCCCCTGTCTTGGTCTTCTTTTCATGATAGACTGACTACAACCTGTAAGCTAAAATAACCTGTTTCCTTCCCAAGGTGCTTTTGGTCAACGTTGTATCACAGCAACTGAGAAATAAGGAAAGGCAATGTGAGATATGATATAGCATTTTAAACAGACATCAAAACAATGTTAGGAAAAAAATTGAGATGGCCAACTCCATCCTGGACAACAGAAGAAAAAAAAATATCAGTTAGTCTTAGATTGGCTGATATATCAGTCCTATGGATATGAGACTAAATATCTGAATGCTAATGAGCCTTTTTATTTCTCAATAATTTGATGTCAAGGTCCCAGCATTAAAATTCTCAAAATGTTTGCACAGCCTTAATTTGTTCCCATTCTGATTTTAAATTATTTAACGTGGTTATATATTAATAAAAAGGCATTCTCTCCACTGTACTCATAAGACATAAACACTTCTGCTTGCGGGCTTACTGAAACTCCTCCCAGGTTTGGCTGGTGGGAGGTGCTAATAGAGCAAACTTTCTGTGAGAAATAGGACCATTTTGCATTTGTGTTAGAAATGAAAGAAGTGCTGCAGGTGCATCTTGATTACAGCCCAGGCAGCAGTGGTCTCCACTTAAAAGCCACTATATCCCAAGCCTGCATCTAACTCACAAAAGTGTTTCTTATCATGTTGGGGAATAAAGGCCATAAGTATCTGATCACAAAATGTATTAGTAGATTTAAAATTAAATACTGTAGTCCCTCTTTCTTGACACTTTCCATTTCCATGTTTCGAATTACCTATAGTCAAGTGAAATCTGAAATATTAAGTATATGTTTCCAGAAACAAACAAGACATCCCACATCTGTCCATGGTTTATTAAAGTATGTTGTGCTTTTTTATTTGGTTTGGTTTCATGAGACAGGCTTTCTCTGTTGTAGCTCTGGCTGTCCTGGAACTCACTCTGTAGACTAGGCTCGCCTCAAACTCAGAGATCTGCCTGCCTCTGCCTCCTGAATGCTAGAATTAAAGGTGTGCATTGTCACTGCCTTGCTAAGAATTGTTCTTTTTACCATATGTGGTGACAAATACTTTAGATTCCAGCACTCAAGAGGCAGAAGCAGGCAAATCCTTATAAAAATTCTAGGTCAGCCAAGGCTACAAAGTAAGACCTTGTTTCAACAAAGAAACCAATACAACAGAAAACAAAAAAGAATTGTTTTTTATTATTAGATATTATTGCTAATTTTTTAGTATACCTAATTTCCAAAATAAATTTTATTTTTGGTATGGTTATATAGTAAAAGGTATGGTGCATCTAGTGTTCGGTACTATTCATGATTCCAGAGATCCCCTGGGTTTTTAGAATGTGTCCCCATGGGTAAAGAGGGACTGTTGTACTATTTACAAACAAGTAGCATTTGCTTCAGTTTTTGGTGCAAACTAGTCTTCCTTCAAATGGTAAAATATATTGATAATGAAGAGTAAGATAGGTCAGTTTTAATGCCAACTGCAAGGTTAAAATAAAAAGCAAATATCTTGTTCTTTCAAATGTGGATCACTGAAGCACACTGGAAGCAAAGAGACCTGCTTTATGACACATAAAGAAGTATTACTGAGCAAAGACTTGCTGCTATGTGTGCATAGAAACCAATATGCAAACACCAGGTTTTTGCAAAAAGAAATAGCTTCATTACATAGTCAATAGACTAGGAGTTAATGAGATCAAATCTGCCTTTTCAACCAGTAGCAGAATTGATAGGAAGAGAGAAGAGATAGTGTTTTTTTTTTTAATTTTCTTCGTTTTTTTCTTTTTTTTTGGTTTTTGAGACAGAATTTCTCTGTTGTAACCCTGACTATACTATCCTGGAACTCCAGGCTGGCCTTGAACTAACAGAGATCCACCTGCTTCTGCCTCCTGAGTGCTATAATTAAAGACATGTACCACCACCGTCCGCAAGAGGTAGTTTTTGATAACATGACATATCTTTTAATCACAGGTCACATCCTTCTTTAAATATTTATTTTATTGTGTGTTTTGTCTGCATATATGTATGTGTACCACATTGTGTCTGGTGCCCACTGAGGCAAGAAGAGGGTGTCAGATCCCCTGTAACAATAGTTACAGATGTTTGTGAGTCAGCATGTAAGTGCTGGAATTGAACCTGAGTCAGCTGCAAGAACATGTGCTCTTAACAGCTGAGCTATCTCATATGCTCATATGAGATATCACATGCATCTTTTTGAGACAGTTGGCTATGTTCCTAACAAGGGATTTTTGAGCTTATGACATCATTGACAAAGATATCTGGCTTCTTATGCTCAGACCCGTTACCAATCCTGGTCTCAACCCATAAATTCATTAGCAGAAGATCTGATTATTTCATGAAATGCAACTTGAGAATTTATTATTCAAGGAATTTATATGTGCATGTGTCCAGATAAAGTTATGTAGGTAGAACAATACTGATGGCAGAGCATATGATTGTTGTGTTCAGGCCTGGTTGAGCCATAGAAAAGGTGGCTTGGTAAGACTTTTCAGGGGTGGCTCTGGACACATCCAGGGCAGTAGTTTTAGAATTAAGATGCAGATGGATTTCAAAGGGAAAAGAAAAACGTTTGTGACAATATGTAAATCTGACTCTTCAGGATATTCTATGATTGTAAAAACTTGCACTCATTTCCCCCTGTCCCAGTCACTGGTCACATAAATCAGTGCTGGTAGCTACCTATTAATTAAACTCCATTTCTTTATTTCAACTTGGAAAAAGGAGAGTGAAGAGGGCATTCCTTGGCTACTGTTATAAGCAGAATTGCAATGGTAGTGATTTTAAAGGGCTTCTCTTAGGGGCCCTTATAGCTACTGGGGATGAAAGTGATGGTCCTGTATGGGAAAAGAAGATAGGTTGAGGGATTGTAAACACCTACATAATTTTTTGTTCAGGTAAAAAGATGAGGAACTTCGGTCTAATTGTCAGGAAAATCTCATTCAACTCATTACAGTATATGCCTCATTGATTTCTCTTACCCCACTACCCTACTCATTCAATCCTCCAGTAAACTAGAAGGCCGATTGTGAGTGTAAAGCACATGGGTTTCTTGCCTGGCTGTTTGGTCCTACTGCATTTACCCTGCTTGCATCACTATCTCTCACAGTCTTCTACTTTAAGGCTCATCTCATATTGTCTGAGTGGTGACATGCTCTTTCTCCCTTCTTCCTTCCCACTACGTGTGTGTGTGTGTGTGTGTGTGTGTGTGTGTGTGTGTGAACTCTGAGAACCTTGTATCTATTTTTCATCACCTAATGATTCTGTTTATTATAGAATAATGATCATATTGAATTAATATATTTTTCATGTGAAATAACATGATACTTACCAGTGTCTCAACAGCTTCATGTTCCACCGACCTATACATCATGAACTGTTAATTGGATAACACTAACCTTTTCTTTTCTGTATACAAAGATCTTGTCCTTTTTTGTTTCTGTGCCAAGTTTCATCTAATCCAAGCCACTAATGGACTTTTGGCAGCTGTTAGCTTTTGTTTTATTTTTAAAGAAGGAAATGATCCATGTTTTCTACATCTTATTATTTCCAGGTCCCAAAACAAGCAAGGGCCTCTGAGTTTCTGTGGTGAAGAATTCGATATTCTATCTTTCTGTAAAAGAAGAGCTATAAAAAGATTCAGCTATAATGGCATGCATTCTGTTCAAGTAAAGAGACTAGTCCATGGGATCTACCCAGTCAAACTGTGTGGATGGGTGCATAGATGGAGATGAGCTTGGAAAAATAAACTGAGCCATGACTATAAAGGACTTTCATAGTAAATCATTATTTAATTCTGCCAAAATCATTTCTTAATTTTGCACAGAGGCCAGAATTACTCATCATTATAAAGGATGATATTTGGATCATTCCATGCCAGCTGGTACCTGAAAGTCTTCCTCATTTTTCTAGTCAGCAAGTGATCCTAGGGACCAAGAAAACATTCCAGATAAGAATATTTGTTCAATACAGGGCATTTCATTATAGTTATGTGTTAAAGAATGTTTCCTTTTGAAGCAATTAAGAGATTCTCAGACTGTTGTAGAAATAATACAAATGGTCCCATGTACCCATCCCTGAGCTTCCCATAAAAAGGACGTCTTATAAAGATATAGTATAGCAGACCAGGAAATTGATGTTGTTACATTCGCTTTAGCAAGAATATACACCAGGGCATAGAACACAGCTCAGTGGTAGAGTGCTATTCAAGACTAAGTGGAGGTCTGTGCTTGACTCCCAGCAACATACACACAAATTATGTTGAATTAAAGTAAAGAGTAGGTTTTCAAAAATAATGTACTGTAGTAGTACACCTACTGTGACAGCTCACCAAACAGGACAAGGAGGCATATTTATGAGTGCACACCCTGGCAGACCTCAGCAGAGGGAACCACTGCCATGGCAAGTGCCATCCTGTACAGTAGAATCCTAAGCAACTGAGCTCAGGTGTTTTTATTCTTTCAGAACTCCTCAGGTACTCTACTGATAGCACTTACAGATCATTAGTAATTAAGCAACCCCCACAGAAATCCAACACCTACGGACAACACAAAATGTCAAGCCTATGCATCCCTTTTTTTTTCCAACAGTGCACAAAACAACTTATTTTAAAAACAACTAAAAATAAATCTCCACAACAATGTACTTTTCCAATTTTCATTGTTTTGTTAATCTGCTTTTGTGTGACTGCATATACACACACATACACATACATTTAATCTCCTTTATAATTAGTATAATCATCATTATAATCAGAAT
Organism: Cricetomys ansorgei; assembly: GCA_026225945.1. Classification (NCBI taxonomy): domain Eukaryota; kingdom Metazoa; phylum Chordata; class Mammalia; order Rodentia; family Nesomyidae; genus Cricetomys; species Cricetomys ansorgei. The sequence goes on from JAMJFZ010000736.1 coordinate 208,906, forward strand.
ACTGAACTATTCCAAGATCACAAAAGATCTGCATACTGCCCTCTTGAGTTTGCACCCATTTCCCCTTTGTGCCTGTCGTTGTGTTATTTCAAGAAAGTCATAATGAGTTGGTACAACTGTATCCTTGGACAATTTTTCATTAAGCATAATGTCCATGTAATCCAATTGGGTTGCATACACAATGTATTTATTTCTTTGTTACTATGTAGTGTTCTAGTGTATGTGTGTCTAGAATTTTTCAAGTCTTTGCCCATTAAGGGGCATTTGAGTTTTTTTTTCTAGTATTTTGCTATTATAAGTTACGTTGCTATAAATTTTCCTGTAAATATATGTTTTCTCTAAAATAATACTTAGCAATGTGATTGCTGGATGATGTAAGTACATACTTAGATTTGAGAGAAATTCTGAGACAAATATTTTAGAGTGTACCATGTGATGTTCACACTTACAATGCATGAAAAGTCCAATTTCTTCACATACTGGCAGCATTTGATATTATTCTTAGGTCTATCTTGATTTTCTAAAGAGTAGGTAGCAATATTTCATTGCAGCTTTAATTTGAGCTTATCTATTGGGTTATGGTTTAGGACATTTTCATGTGATTATTTCTATCTGTATTTTCTCTAATCAGCCCCCAAAAGCAATCTGGTGAGCTTGAGAGTTCATTATATATTTTAGAAATAAGACCCTGTCAGATATATGGTCTTATAAATATTTTCTCAGTGAAAACATTTTCTTTTTAGCCTCTTAACAAGGCCCTTTGCAATGTAAAAAGTTATTAGCCTTTATGAAGTTCAGTTTATTATTATGTTTGAATGGAAGCTTTGTGATGTCATGTTTAACACTAGGTCTCTGTCTAGCATTAGGTCTTAAAGGTAGTTCCTAATAATATCATTGTTTTATATTTTACATTGAACACTTAAATTCATTTGAGATATTGTACATAGTGGATCAGTGTGTGTGTGTGTGTGTGTGTGTGTGTGTGTGTGTGTGTGTGTGTGTGTGTTTCTATCATGTTCAGGTCACTTTGTTAAAAGCATTTTTCCTTCATTGATAGAGTTGAATCAGTGGTTAGGAGTAATGACCACTCTTGCAGAGGACCTGGTTCAGTTATAAGCACTCAAGGGTAGCCCATGATCGTTTGTAACTCTATTACAGGGGATCTAATGCTTTCTTCTGACTTCTGTGGGTACTGTACATGCTACACTGGTACACATACATACAGGCAGACAAAATACTCATACACAAAAGATAATAAAGTAATTCAAAAATATTTTTCTTCCATTAAATTGTTTTTGCTCCTTTGTCAAAAAACCAACTGGGTATATTTGTGTTGCTCTATTTTTGTATTCTGTCGTATTGATCTAAGTATTGACCACACACTTTCCAATAGCATAGTGTCATGATTAGTATAGCTAACAGAGTTAATCATAAGCTCAATTTTTTCCCTTTAATTTTTCTTTGCAACACCTATTTTAACCATTCTAGTTCATTTGCCTTTCCATATAAATTTTAGAATATGCTTATCTACATCAACAAGAAGCTTTCTAGGAACTAAATTATGTTAAACTTGCAGATCAATTTGTGGAAACACAGCATCTTTATTATGGTGAGTCTTCTTATCTACAAGTAACAGTGTACCTCTCCATTCTTTTGGCCACTTGTATTTTGTACTTTTTAATATACAGATCTCTTATATGATTTTTCTTTTATCCAATTAAAAATGATGGTGTTTTGATACATTTCAGTTAATTCCATGAGAACTACATACAAAATATTTTGATCATATTCAGCCTAACTCCTTCCAGATCTACTCCTACCTTCATTCTCTCCGACTTTGTGTCCTCTTTTCTCTTTTAGAACCCATCATTCCAATTTTTGTTAACCAAATACTCTTGAGTGTGGTCTATGTTTTGTTTTCTTTTTGTTTACATATGTTTGCTGTTAATGTATAACCATACAATTGAATTCTGTGTAATGAGCCTATATTCTGTGTGCTTTTGAAACCAATTAGTTCTGTGGAAATTTTTGTGAAACTTTCCCCCCTGTTTTTGTAGGTGGATTGAGCTTTCTATGTAGCATCATTTGAAAATAGGGACAGTTTCATATCTTTGAAGGCTGAATGAAGTTCATGATTTCTTTTGGGGTAGTTATTTGACTAGATCTTTTTACTATATGAAGTAAGTGTTGTGGCCATTGAAATCTTAGTTTTGTTTCCAATTTTATGGGCAAGATAATGTTTATCTTTGAGTTTAATATTATTTAATTAGTTACTTTGGCTGTTTGTATGCTTTGAGTCTGTAATGACTCCCACAGGATCATTTTTCTAGTATTATAGTTGTATAAACTTTTATAGGTGAAGCTTAATTGGTAAAAGTAGGACACAGAGAATGGGTCTTGGGTTATAGTCTAGTCCTACCTACAGTACAAGTCCTCTGTTTACTGACTGCAAACACAGGAAAAGCAGCTGCTTTGAGTTCCTGCTGCTACAACTCTGAATTGCTCTTGCCAACATGTCTTCACTGCCATAAATAGACTGTATGCTCTCAAACTGTGAGCCAAAACACAACTATTCTCCCTTAAACTGGTTCTATCAGAAGTGTAAGGGATGTAACTTTTACTCCAGTGGTTCTCAACCTTCCTAATGTTGTGACCCTTTAATATAGTTCCTCATGTTGTGATCCCCAATATAAAAATAATAAAATTATTTTTATAGCTACTTCATAACTATAATTTTGCTGCTGTTATGAATTGTAATGTAAATATCTGATGTGCAGATGGTCTTGGGTGACCGCTGTAAAAGGGTTATTCGACCCCTGCAAAGAGGTTACAACCCACAGGTTGAGAACTGCTCACTGCTCTAATCCATTCTCCCATACTTCAACCAAGTTATGAGAGATATTAGACTTAGTTTCTACTTGTAAATCCCAATCTTTTATATTTGGTAATTTACTTTCCTCAGTGGCTTAAAATACTATACTCTAAGAAAGGAAATACATATCTGAAATTATAGTGTTCATATGTTCTTATACATTACCAGTACTGAGTCAATATTTATTATTTGTGGTAACAGGTTAAACTTATTTCATTATTTAGTTTTAACGAACATTTCTCATCTGGGCTGATGGTGCTCCAAGAGCCAAAGACCACCTAACAAAAACCCAGTGCAAGACATGAGAAGCCCTTTTTTAAGTTCTTGACCAGGGCTACCCACAATATTCCCAAAACATACAGCCTATTACTGGTGACCTTGGTTACTCACCAGAGGTGGAAGATAAGTTTTTATTACTAAAGCCACCATGAGCTTCAGAAACAGGGTCAAGAGACCCCTGCACTTAAAAACCCTCCCTGCTGCCAACTGGCTTCCAAGGTACCAGAACCATGCAAGCTTCTAAAAGAGGAAGGCAACCAACATTCCTACCCAGGTACAATGCCTATGACCCACATTAATGACCAGCATGGATAAACAAACTTATGGGAGCAGTAGTGGCACACATATGCATACATCAGCAATAACTAGTAGCTCTCTAACAAGACTTAAGACTGACTCAACAAGAGGGGTTGTTCCAGTGCCCATGTCTGGTACTGGAAACCTAGTTAACTACTCAGTGCAAATGAAGTCATGGTTATTGGGGGAGAATCTACAACCACCAATTTACTAAATCAGCATAATTCTTAACAACAATCTATAAGCATTTGTTCCTATAACCACAGGTAAGTGTAGTCTTAATCTCTCACCAAGAACATTTCTCTTTGCAGAATGCAGAGGTCATTACAGAAAACTGCAAGCAATCTAAATACAGAGTTGCATAGCCCAACCCCAGTGACTGCATCTATAAAACACTTCTACCTCTAAGGCTCAGAGAACATTGCAGAACAGGGGGTGGAAAAATTGTAAGAGTCAGAAGATCAGAGAGTTTGCAATGATATTGTTTCTCTTAGTAATATCAGAAGCCACAAGCACGAAGTCTCACCAACATGACTGCCAAAATGTGAGCTGAACAAGGCCAACACCAATGAACATGCCAAATTGGATAGAGAACTGGATAGGCAACTGAGGAAAGCTTAGAGTGGGAGAAGTAGTCTTCTCTGGGGAAGAGCACACCAATTGGTTTTCTAGTGCCAAATTGTCATCCATAAAAGCATACATACAGACAGCATTATAGGCATTAAACAGGTTATATATAGGAGTATGTATGTATGCATGTATGTATGTATGTATGTATGATGCACATATATGTATATATGCATGCAATAACAATTAGTGAAAAACAGAAGTCATGAATTTGAAGGAGAGTGAAGAATGTTAAATGGGAGGGCTTGGAAAGAGAAAGAGAAGGGAAGAATATTGTAATTAAATTATAATCTCAAAAATAAACAAATAAAAGAAAAAGTAAGGGGATTTGAAATGTAACCTAGCAAAGAAGTATGATGATTCACAGATAAAATTATTTTCTGTGTTTCTCAATTTATCTTGTGTCCTTACTGATGGGAATAGTATCACATCTATCACACAAAATTGGTTAAATCCTCCAAACAGCTATTCACTCAGACTGGTCCATTTTTCTTGGCTTTATAATTTCAAGATAAAAGCAATTCCCTTCTTTCCATTTATTCACACAGAGTTACAGAAGGCTTTGGATATATGCTTGTGCTGAGGCGAAAATGCTATTTTCTAAGATTTTTTTTAACTTAGTTTTTAAAATCATGTTTATTTTATATATCTTAAACAATAATTTGTGGAGCTTTGTTTTCATTTTGTAAGAGTCTAATAATAGCTTCTCAAATTATATTGGAGTGCTGCAGAGCAGAATATGGTCATAGATCTTGAGCTTCAAGATGTTAGAATGTGAGAGAGAGCCTACTGACTTGGGTGAATTTTCAGATTCAAAGTAGTTGAGTGTTTTGGCTCAAGACTAAATGTGAACTCAACATCAGGATCAATCAAATAGTAGATCTCCCATCTGTAGCAACAGTGCTAAATTTGCAGTCTACTTTTTGCCTCAATTAATTACAGATTATAAATGAAGAGCTCAATCAGAATGTCCGTTCTTTAAAAACTTAAAAAAAATATTTTGGTTTGGCTTTGTCCAGTAGTAGGGAGTCTGAGACTCATTTGGATGGTCAATTCCGTAAGTCTCAGATTCTTTTTTCAAGGCAGGGTTTCTCTGTTGTAACACTGGCTGTCCTGGAACTTACTCTGTAGAAGAGACTGGTCTTGAACTCACATAGATCCACCTGCCTCTGTCTCCCAAGTGCTGTGATTTAAGGTGTGCACCATCACCGCCAAGCAAGGTTCAGATTTTAAGAGTCTTGACCAGAGTTTCTGATTCTATTCCAAAACACTTCTGGTATCAAGATGGCTTTGTCCTCCTGATACTCATACCGCCTAGTATGCAAACATTTGTCCTTAACTCCTGCTTAGTTAACTTATAATGTATGTGGGTCCCTGTGGCTTCCATTTCTATATAATCATTAACAAAAATTGCCTTTTAAACTAGGGATAAGTAAAAGGAAGAGAGACCACCCCTCCTTTACTAGCCCAATACCACTCAAACAAAAGTAGAATAAGTTTGGTTGCTGACATAGATTGCAAAAAATTTCAACCTCATTCTAAAGTTCACTAGTAGATTAAAATCAGAATTATGAAGTATGCTGAAAATGCATAGCTTCTATAAGGATGATTTTGCTTCAAGGTTTTTAGCTTTGAAATTGTTCTTAGTTTTAATTAATCTTGGTCTCCATAATGGCCCTTTGCACCAAGAAGATACTTAATAGTAGTTGCTGAAATGAATCCATCCATTTAACTGCCAAAAGGTACACTAGAATAAAATGAATGTGATTTTATTTTCTAGCAACTTCACCACCTACTTTTTTGAAAAAAAAATTGAGAATTTGTATGCAGGATGTAGTGGTTTGGTAGTTTAGTTTTCACTTATTTTATCGTACAATGGATGGAACCTAGGACCTCACACATATTAAACATAAGTTTTCCCACTCAGCTATACTTCTGTCATTTAACTTCTTAAACATTTTTTATACTAATGGGGTCTTGCCAATGTTACTTCATTTTGCCATGTCCCAGTTTCTAAGTCTTCAGAATGAAAAGAATGATCCCTGTTACCTTTCAGTACTGTTAGAAGGATAAATGACACGACACATATAAACAATTTAGGAATGCTGGCACCATGTGTATACATGCTAAGAAAATGTAAAATAAATGATCTAAAATCAAATCACATCATTTACTAAACAGATGCTATGTTCCAAGTATTATGTGCATTGAGAGTTAGGGTGCCATTTCCAAAACTCTCTCAATTTATAAAGTCCTTGATGTTTCAGTTGGTTTCTTTTAATGACAAATGTAGGCTAAGAGAAATAACCAACTGTTCTTTTTTTAAAAAAAACACTTAGATCTAGGCAACTTAATAGTTGTAGTTCACACTGCATTATTTTGTTTCCTTTAGAAGGAAGGTTAAATTACTTTCTGATATGCTTGTGACTCCACTGCAGTGCTCTAGAACACATGGGCATATAGATTTGGAACCACGCAATGATGGGAACACAAAAATGAATAGAATATGTTCCCTTCTCTAAAGGGGTTTTAAAATTTGGCACTCTAGGTACATATAAACCACTGACTGAGATATTACACATGCTTCACTAGAAGTATTTCCAAACTCTATGGGGGCATATAAAAGGAACAAGGGTATGGGGCTTGGCATAAAAATTATTTGATCAATTATTTAGTTTTGAGTATTGAATGACCAAGTGGAGAGAAAATGGAGTAGAGAGGGAGTAGAGCCAGTCAAATGCTGTCCATGTTAAAGTTTAGGGAAAATCAGAAGATTTTGACTTTGTTGGTAATGACTACAAAAAGAAGAGTAGGACTAGACTGGTAGTATAGATAATGCAGATCAACGCTGCAGTCATAGACATGCAAACACGGCTTGCTCTACAAGAAAGATATACAAGAAAGTGAGAACTGTAGGCTCAGAGCATCTCTTCAAGGTTTACTGCAGTGTTTCTATTAAGGCTACACTATTTCAATGATGTTTTACATAATGATCAAGGGAAACGACCATCCAGAGTTGGGCCACTCCTGCCTAATATGAGACATATCTGATATGTAGCTGTGAGACTCTTACAGAGCTCTGCTACTGTCTGGGCTTTCCTCTGTCTCTGTATCTCTGTCTCTGTCTCTCTCTCTGTTCCCTCTATCTTTCCCTCCCCATTCTTTTTCTTTCCTCCTTCCGCATGCATTGTACCTATATCCAGGCAGATATAAAACCAAACTACAGCCTTTTATTCTTTCTATTGTTTTTCCATTTATCATTCCACTTTAGCATTTTCTTTCTGGAGAGCACTAGCTCATACAGTGGCAAAACTGATGGGATTTTTTTGTTTACTGTTTTTTTAAAAAATATAGTTTTAGTTAAAATAAGCCAAACGATAATATTCTACAGTCACAGTTGAGATATTGGCAAGAAAAATTAGATTCTATATGGTCTCAGAGGGTGTGTTCTGACCTAGATATCAAAAGCCATAGACCTGTGAAATGAGAAACAGCTTTGATAAAATGTCTCAGCACATAGGCAAGGGAGTTAATTCACAGAGAGTGCTTTGATAGAAGTTGCCCAAAGCTTTCCCTATGTAGGATAACTAAATTGCTGGCCATGGTGGTCCACGCTTTTAATCCCAACACTCAGGAGGCAAAGGAAGGTGGATCTCTGAATTCGAGACCAGCCTGGTCTACAATGCCAGTTCCAGGACAGCCATCACCACATAGAGAAACCCTGTCTTAAAACAACAACAGAAAATTTAATTTCTTTGCTTTTCTTGGATTCTTGACCAACTCATAATGTAATAAATCATCTGATACAATAATATAGATCTTGGATAAAAAGTAAGTAGGTAAAAATGGATTAAAAATACATTGCAAGGGAAAAAAGTGGGCAGTGGCAGCACACGCCTTTAATCCCAGCACTCAGGAGGCTGAATGAAGTGGATCTCTGTGAGTTTGAAGCCAACTTGGTCTACAGAGTGAGTTCGAGGACAAAAACAAAAAACAACAACAACAACAACGACAAAAAGGTTGTCAGAAGGTAGAAGATGAGTCAGAGGCAAAACAGAGTCTCCCTGTCAGGCTTATGAGTGCAAAACTTCCTATTTAGGTAACAAGGAGCCATCAAAGATATAGAAGGAAAAAGCAATGTTGTTTTTCACACATACATATTAGCCTAATGATAATCAAGGAACTAACCAGAGAGTCAGGTGATGAACTGGAAAGACAGCCTGACTACAGCAGGCAAAAACCAGTATGAGTTTAGATCTATTGGCTTGAAGGCACTTGCAAAGTGACATCCATGTCCAACAAGCAGAGCTGTTTGTTTCATTCTTGAAAATGATAGAGGGTCTCTGCTTTCACAATATTGGCCAGGTGCCTGATGAATGCAACTGCACAATTCTCTTCTTGCTTGCTTGTCACAGTGGAGTGTTGTGATTGATGCAAAGATGCAAACAATCACTGCCAGTAGATGTTGACTTTCTTTCATGGCAAAGGTCGTAGACATTTATGAAGCAGGTTACATACAGCAGGAAATAACCCAGCATGCCCTCAGTTAGAGGCTGAACATTGCAGGACTCCATTCTGCCTGCCAGTCTGGAAACTGGCTCTGTTCCAGCCAGCTCACCCCATGTAATTCATATTCACACTGGCTTCCAGTGAACCTGTTGAGCTGCTGGGAAAGCCTACCAGTTTCCCAAATCAATTCATTCTCTTATTATCTTAAATGATCATACTCATGCTTTGCTTGCTTTCAACACACTAATCGCTCATGCCTTCTTTTTCATTCTCAGGGATTGCTTCTTAATTGATGAGAAAAATAGAAGTGTTCAAAACAGAATTTTCTTTTTCTTTTATTTTGGAGCTATATAATCTAATTACAACATTTCTCCCTTCCTTTCCCCTCCCTGATCTCCTTCAAATTCATAGGCTTTTATCCACTAATTGTCATTTATTATTATTATGCATATATATTCCCCATAAGATTCACCATCATTCTTCAGTGTCTTTGCCTTTAGTCTACATCATCCCTTGTGCTACAGAAATGAGCTACTTCTAGAAGACCAAGTGGGTGTGTGTATTGTAGATCGTTACTCAGGCTCAGGGTTCTAAGACTTTTCATGTTTTCACTTCTGTCATCATTTTTCCATTTCCCTCCATCGATCATCTCAGTCTGCAAAATATGCATTGTTTCTCTCCCTTCATTGTCTATTCCCCTCTGAGTACAGAACCATCTCTTTGTGGCTGTTTATAACAAAATCCCATAGCAGCCACATTCCTATTTACTTTCTTCTTCTATTTTCTCCTGAGCTCATTCTTAATAGGCTTCCAGGCCCATCAGTCCATGAAAATGTCCTTCTGGCAGATGTGATGGCATATATTCAAATTTTTTTATTTTTATTTTTCTTCTCTCATACAAATTGTAGAATACATCCTGACCCCCTTCCTTCCCTCCGTCCATCCTCCACCTTCCCCTCCTTCCCTGGATCTACACACCCATCACCATCCACAAACACCCCCCCACCAGATTCTCCCAGAATAGAACCCCCATACCCCTAGGGTTACAGCACAATAAGGACATGGCATAGTGGGATAGAACAAGGTCAGGCACCAATCCCTTCATCAAGGTTAGGCTAGGTAGATTGGTAGGAGAAAAAGGGTTGCAAGGGCAAGTAAAAGGGTCAGAGACACCCTAACTCCAGCCTGTAGGAATTTTTCAAGGACACCAATCCAGACAGCCATGAGATATATTTAGGGGATCCTACATGTTATGTTACTTCTTTTTGTTCTAGAGCTTTCAGATGTGCTGTTAATTTCCTAGTTTGTGTTCTCTCCACTCTTTTATGGTTGGCACTTTGTGCTACGAATTCCTCTTATCCCTGCTTTCATTGTATCCCATAGGTTTGGGTGTGTTGTGTGTTCATTTTCATTGAGTTCTAGAAAATCTTTAATTTCTTTCTTTATTTCTGTCTTGATCCAGTCAGCGTTCAGTAAAGAGTTGTTCAGTTTCCACAAGTTTGTAAGTCTTCTGTTGTTTCTGTTGTTGTTGAAATCCAACTTGAATCTGTGGTGGTCTGATAGGATACAAGGGGTTATTTAAACTCTCTTGTACCTATTGAGGCTTGCTTTGTGGCCAAGGATGTGGTCAATTTTAGAGAAGGTTTCCGTAAAGTTGTGAGAATAATGTATATTCTTTTGAGTGTGGGTGAAATGTTCTGTATATCTGGTAGGTCCATTTGGTTTAAAACACCTGTTAGCTCCAGTGTTTCTCTGTTTAGTTTTTTTCTGATTGACCTGTGCATTGGTGAAAGTGGGGTATTGAAATGTCCTACTATCAGTGTGTGTGAGTCTATATGTGTTTTAGGTTTTAACAATGGTTCTTTGTTTGTTTGTTTTTTAAACGTGGGAGCCCTTGTAGTGGGTGTATAGATGACAGATGTCTAGAATTGAAATATTGTCTTGGTGAATTTTTTCTTTGATGAGTATGAAGTGCCCTTTCCCATATCTTTTTATTAGTTTTGTTATGAAGTATATTTTGTTAGATATTAAAATGGCTACTCCAGCTTGTGTCTTTAAGTCCATTTGCTTGGAAAATCTTTTCCCAACCCTTTAATCTGAGGTAATGTTTATCTTTGATGTTAAGGTTTGTTTTTTATATGCATCAGAAGATGGATCCTGTTTTCACATCCATTCTTTTAGTCTGTGTCTTTTTACTAGGCAATTGAGTTCATTAAAGTTGAGAGATATCAATGACCAAGGATTGTTAGGTCCTGCAATTTTGTAGTTTTTGGTATACTCGTGTGTGTGTGTGTGTGTGTGTGTGTGTGTGTGTGTGTGTGTGTCCCTTCTTTTGATTCTGATGGGGTGAAGTTATTTATTTCCTGTGTTTTCATAGGTGTAGTTACCCTCCTTGGGTTTGAGTTTTCCTTCCAGTATCTTCTGTAGGGCTGGATTTGTAGATAGATATTGTTTGAATTTGGATTTGTTGTTGAATATTTTGTTTTCTCTATCTATGGTAATTGAAATCTTTGCCGGATATAGCAGTCTCGGCTGGCATCTGGGATCCCTGAGAGTGTGTTCAGGCCCTTCTGGCTTTTAGAGTCTCCATCGAGAAGTTGTGTGTGATTCTAAGTTTATATGTTACTTGCTACTTTTGCAGTTTTTAGTATTCTTTCTTTATTCTGTATGTTTAGTGTTTTAATCATTATGTAAGATGGGACATGGGACTTACTTTTCTGGCCCAGTCTATTTGGAGTTCTGTATGCTTCTTATAATTTAGTAGGGATCACCTTCTTTAGGTTTGGAAATTTTTCTTCTATGATTTTGTTAAAAGTATTTTCTGAAACTTTGAGGTGGGATTCTTCCTCTTCTATTCATATTATTCTTAGTTTTGCTGTTTTCATAGTGTCTCATATTTCCTGGGTGTTTTGTGTTAGAGATTTTTTTTGAATTTAACATTTTCTCTTACTGATGTCTCCAATTCTTCTATAGTATCTTCAACTACTAAGATTCTCTCTTCCATCTCATGTATTCTGTTGGTGTAGCTTGTTTCAGTAGTTCCTGATCGTTTTTCTAGATTTTTTCATTTCCAAAATTCCCTCTGTTTGTGTTTTATTTATGGCTTCTATTTCCATTTTCAGATCTTGAACAGTTTGTTTCCTTTAATTGGTTGCTTTTTCTTGGCTTTCTTTTAGGGATTTATTCATTTCTTCTATTTTTTTATTTCTGTTTTCCTGGCTTTCTTTTATGAATTTGCTCAGTTCCTCCCACTGCCTGTTCATCTTTTCATCTATTTCCTTGGGGATTTATTTATTTCCTCTGTAAGTTCCTCTATTTATCTCCATAAGTTTGGTTTGAGATCTTTTCCTTGTGCTTTGGCTGTGTCAGGGTGTTTGGGGCTTGTTGTAGAAAGATAGTTGAGCTTTGGTAGTGACATAGTGACATAGTGACAAGTGGTTCTTGTTTGTGCTATTATGTTGATATTTAGGCATCTGGAATTGGGGTGATTATAGGTTTAAGTGTCTAATTCCTGTTGTTTGTCATTATTGGATGAGTGTTTTGTTCCATAGTATTTTTCTTCTTTGTGGCCTCTTGTCAAGCTGGGTGTCTTCACCCAATTGAGGGCTGAAACTCTGGTGGCCTACTTGGCTTCTGGTGCAGCAGGACCTATCTTCTTGGGCTAGGGTTTGGTTCAGTTCTTTTGACTGTCTTTCATGGTCTGTGCTGTTCTTTTGGCTGGTTGGCCTGGTCTGAGCTAGTTCTTAAAATGGGGTATGCCGTGAAGGTGCAAGAGGCTGGTTCCTCAGCTGGCTTGGGTTGAGATATCACTGTGGCTTGTCCTCAGGTTTTTTTGAGCCAGGCAGTAGGGATGCAGAGTGGGGAGGGGCCATGGAGGAGTGGGTTTTGGGCACAGAACCAAGTGTTTTGCAGGCAGCAAACCTACCTAGTTCAATGGCTGATTGGTGTTGCAGTGGTGCTGGAATCCTTGCTCGGGTCTGAGAGAGGCGGAGATGGAGGAAAGTAGGGAGTGGCCAAGGAGGATTGGGTTGTTTGGACAGAATCAAGGGTCAGCAGGTAGCAATCTCACCTGGTCAGTCCACTAGCTTGGCCTACAATGATGCTAGGCTCCTTCTTGGGTCTCAAGGGTGGGGTAATTGTGGTGTGGCATATAATTTTAATCCCAGCACTCAGAGGAAATCAGAAACACGAAGATTGTGAAGTACACATCAGTCTGAACAACATGATAAGATTTTGTCCAAAAATAAATAAAAATATAAAAAGGAAGGAAAGAAGGGAGGGAGAGAAAGAGGAAGAAGAGAAGAAAGTAGAAAATTACTTTCTTGAAGACACCAGTGACTTTCTTATTGCTAAATCCAATAACCATTTCACAGGTTTTATGTTACTGGATCTTCGATCTTCATAAACCACAATTGACCATGTGTTCCTACTTAAAACACCCTTTTCTGTATTATTTATGAGAATCTATTTTCTGGGAGTACTCTCCTTATCTAATTCATTGAGTAAAATAACACTCCTACAGTTTTTTTCCCCCTTTCACATGATGAAATATACTATGACATTAGAACTAACTGGTAATGGTATGAGCTTTTGAAAACCATAATGACACCTCTTCTCCAACATAGCCACACCTCTTAATCTTTCCCAAACAGTTCCACCAACTCAGGACCAAGTATTCAAATATATAAGCCTGTGAGGGCTATTATCATTCAAACCGCTATGTTCCATAAGAATAACAATTTATACATTGCTTACTGTCTAAGGCAGTATATTCAATGCCAAATAAAATTTTGTTGAACAAATTGATGAAAATAACTCTAATATGGGCTTCCTTCAAGTTTAAGTCAAGTGAACCTTAGGACCATCCTCTAGAGTTCACAGCTTTACTTCTGATGGAGGTCCATTCCTTTATTATGTTAAAGAAAAGCTAAAGTCATAAGAGAATTCAGATAGTTAGCATTGTCTTGGCTTAACATGGTCATAAAAGTCTCACTTCAGAAATTAGACTTCAAGGTAAAAATTTTTTATAGTCTCAAATATCTTTGAAAGTTTCTTGAGTCAACCAAAAGAAACGGTATGTCTGGTTTTAAATTACAGTTTTTTTATATTAATTGATATGCATGCAAGGGTTTGTGAGGCATTGAATTCTATTATATAGCATGAAAGTCAATGTGCAGATGTGACATTCAAGACAGTTTTTCTTTATAATATGTATCAAATCATTCATGGAAATAAGAGAAGTGATAGTTCTGATAGCTTCTTGCATCCTGAAAACTTCACTTCAGTCTGTTTCACCATGAATTATGCTAGTAGTCTTGGTTATTGTGGGGATTTAACAACATAGATTTGAATAAGCATCTACCCCAAGTCCTGACACCTAATAAGTACTCAGATTATAATTTATATCTATTTGACCACAACAGCAGAGAAATATAGAGAAGAATCTAAAATCCCTGCTAATTCCAGATTTTCATTTTCTTGTATATAGGCTTCATGTAGTTACCTCTTGGGTGGATGGATTTGGAAGAAAAGGAGGGGTGTTAATATCACATGCAGTTAATCATATCAATGGTATTATTATGCTTGCTGTGAAGCAAATGTAAGTTTGTAAATAGTTGAAACAACTGGCCAGAGACTATTTCAATTTATGAAGCATGTGTTTACCAATGAGACAAAGCAATAGAAACCAAAACAATTGGTCTATACTTTTCCTCCTCTCTGCCCACTCTGATCCTTGATATTAGAATAGAAGTAGGAATGTCAGCTAGAACTCTGAAGCCCAGGTCCTAGTCAGGGATACAGTTAGTTTTGTCTGTTTGTTGTTTTGAGAGAAGTGGGGAGATAGAGACAGACACAGAGAGAGAGATACACACACATAGAGAGACAGAGAGTCAAAGAGACAGAGAGACAGTGAGAGAGACTGAGAGACAGAATATAGTTGAGTGGGTACATATATGAGATGATATGGGAGTAATTGGAGGAATTGAAAACATGATCAAAATCTATTGTATAAATTTTTTCAATAAAAAAGTTTTTAAAAAAACCAAAATGCAGTTGGTCTTATTTGCCATTCTGAGGGTGTTTCTTCAGCTTGTCATTTTCCAACATTCTTGTGAGTTTTTACAATTGGTCAGATATGTTTCAGTCTAGTCCGTGGGATTTGTTTATAGCCATCTGCTCCTTAGATGTTATTGTTCTCTGTGCTTTTCTTCATTCCTGAAACTGTCTTAAGGCACAGATGTTAGACTCAAAGATCACAAGTGGAAAAGCAAAGCTTTTCCAATAACAACAACACAGGCAACTTAAAATTTTGAGCATTTTCTATGCCCCACGCTTGTGCCATTGCAGCTGTTCTCTCATTCTATCGCCACATGACCTTGTGGGCATGAATATCAAAATCTCTTTCCCAGTGCCTCATCATTATCATCATCATCATCACCAGCAGCAGAAGCAGCAACATTTGAGAGACTGTTAGGTTAGAAATGCACATTATTAGATTCTGCTATGTAACTGCTGAACCAAATCATTTGGGGATAGGGCATGACCACTAAAGTTTAGTAATTCTTGCTCTATGTTGGCAAAGACAATATTGTCTTTGTCACTATATATATGAAGGAAGTAGTCCCAGTTACACTGACAAGAAATTGGCCAGGCCATAGAGTTGGTAGACTATAAATTCAGGTTGCAAGTCTGAATGGGCTGATTAAAGAGATGGTAACTTCAGTACTGTTATTAAACTAGCACCTTAAAGTCCATTGCTCATGTACCTTATCTTGCAAAAATGGAATTTTATGGCAGTATTTTGTTTTGACACCAAACAGAATTAACATGCATCTGATTAGGTCACACTATCAGAACAGACTATTAAGTAGAAAAAACTAGTCTATAAAGAGAGTACAGCAGAGTGTCCTTGGTCCCAATATCATGGGGTGTGAGAGAAGTTACCCAAAGTAGATCTCCAGATGTTGGGGTTCTGAGCCTGCCAGGGCAACTCTATGAAATTGCATGTTTCTGGGAGTGGGTTTTAGCACACATCCACCAACTGTGAATATTCCTAGCATCTAGGAAAAATGAATGTTGCAGTCCTAAAGAAAAGAGATTGAGGAATTCAGAAGCATGCCATAGCACTTCCCATAATATTATTCTCATCAGCCAACTAATTTGCTTGTAAAAGCTCCTCATAGGTCCTTAATGTGATTGAATCACTTCAGTAGGTCAGAGAGGATTGGCATTGGCCTCAACCAGCCTTTTTGCAGCATTTTGAGATAGAAAGAACAAAAGTTCAGCAATGTAGATGCTTAAAGGTGAGAGCTGATGCCACATAAGTGGATAGAAGACAGTTGAAAAATTGGAAGATGATCATAACAAGGGAGAAATTAAGCAGTCAAGCATAAAAACCAATACCAAGAGAAATACAGTGAGACCCCACATGGGATCACAGGATTCCAGAAAGTAGGGAGTGTTCCAATATCAAATGCTTCTCAGAAGTCTTCAACCGGGCTAGTGTTATTATCATATGGGAAATCATCTGGGACCCTTGGGATGGATCCTGCGCTAGAGAGATGGTGTCAGCTGAATAGCTTATGGACAATAAATAAATAAATAAATAAATAAATAAATAAATAAATAATTGCTTCCCAGCTTAAGAGAGAAGCTAGTGTTCACAGAGACTCGTGCTTTTTATTTCCTTACAGGATAAGGACATAATATTTTGGCCAGAAAGCTCCTACTAAAAAGGAATAATAAGCCAGTATAGAAAAGAGGTCTTGACAATATTTATCTATTTATTTGTTTACTAGTTTATTTACTTAATTTATTTATTTTGGTATGCATTGAAGATCAAAATCAAACCTTTGCACTTGCTAAGCACATATTCTACCACCGAGCTATAGCCCTAACCCCTACAAACCATTCTGCTTACTGTTCAATTTTCCCAGTATCATTGGAATAAGTCAGTCTGGTGTATGAAGGGGTGGGATTTTAATTTTTTTCTTACTCTTGCTCCTTCTTCCCATTTAGCACTAGCATTATAAAACCATGTGGAGAGTATGAAATACCACCTCATCTCTTACACTTCAAACTTCCAAATGTGAATTCAGAGTGTGTAGGTTACCAATATATATAAAATTTTTAAAAATTATTTTTTCTTACCCAAGCCTCCCCTCCCTCCACTCTTCCTAGCACCCTACCACCATCTCCCCTTTCCCCCAGATCCATCCCCACACCTGCTTCCTCTCAGAAAAGAGCAGAACTCCCAGGGTTACCAATGAAATAGTTCTTAATAAAATGGAACAAGGCTAGGCACATACCTTTCAAGGTATGTAAGGCTCAAGGCTGGATGTTTGATTGCTCATGATCTACACATGTTATCAGTAGAACACCCGAAGACCTTAGGTATCAATAAAAAAATCCTGAGATGAGACACTTTGGGTTCTACTGTCCAGTATGGCACTGGCCATGATAGTGGTTCCCTCTTCTGATGTCCGGCAAGGTTTGCACCTATGGGAATGCCTCCTTGTCTTTGTTGGTGAATGACACAGCAGCCTAATAAGTGACTACAAGTGACTCGCCAACATGGAGTGTGATATCATGACAGCTAACATCAAATGTAATGACAAGGAAGAAGAGAAAGGAACCCTAGACCTCACAGAGTTAGGTAAAGTAGACTGCCATGGCAGCTCAACAAAGAAGACATGGAGGCATAATTCATAGGTGTAAACCCTGCCAGAACTCAGCAGGTGGAACCATCAGGGCAAGCTCCATCCGGAGTGGAACTCTGAGCCTCTCATCGCAGAAGTTTTAATTGATCCCTAAGCTCCTTGGGTGTTCTTTTGGTAGCGCATGCAGATCATGAGCAGTCGAATATCTTTTAATAAACCCAACACCTACAGACAATACAAATGCCAAGGCCTAGGCAGCCCTTCTTGCAACAGTGCACAAAACAACCATTTTAAACCTGACTAAAAATAATTCTACAACAGGAAAGTTCAGATGTACATGTCAGTTTTCTTTCCTAATTGTGACAAAATACCTTACAAAAGCAATTTATGGAAGAAAGGATTTATTTTGCCTCCCTGGTTGAGGAGACCGTCCATCCCTGTGAAGAAGGTATTATGACAGGAGTATGAGGTAGCTGATTACATTGTGTCTATAGTCAAGAGGCAGAGAGTGCTGACTGGTGGTACTCAGCTCACCTTATCCTTTTCACTCCTTCCGGGACTCCAACCCATGGAATGATGCCACCTGTATTTAGACCCGGTGTTCCCCCTCTAATTAATTCAAACTCTGTCCCTGAAATGATCACAGGTTTGTTTTACAGCTGATCCTAGATTCTGCTAAATTAACGAACAGCATTAAGTATACACACTTGTAATCTTGCCAGAGCAGCTCCGAAATGTTCAGGAATGGAACTGGGGAGTTGCCTGGGATGGAAAATAGGTCTAAAATGAAGAGACTTGGTTTATATTTATGAAATAATATGCCTTTCCAGTGAGAAATCACTCGACACAGAGATTACTGAGTTCTTTAACAGTACTTGTCTGGTTCTGGATAATGCTCAAAGAGGAGCTGGTCTTGAACTGAAGATTTTACTAACTTATACACACCTTAGGTTTATGTATTCGATGTATGCTGTCATCCTTAAGTTTCTTTCATGTCCTGGCCACAGGTTACATTTTGAACAATCACAGAAACAGGAGACTGCCAGTCTCTTTAGCCACTCGGACAGATGGGCAATTTACATAAAGAAATTTCTGTTAGAATAATTTCTTAAGTACAGGAGTATTGTTCTTTTCCAATAGTTGTTACCCAGGGGAATCTTGCCCACTTGACAGAATTATGCTTTTCCTGATAAGAGTGCAGGGGACTTAATGGCAGACCAGGACTTAATGGTGGTTGTGACCCTGTGCTGTCCCCTTGAGCTGCCATTTGGAGGAATGCTCTTTGTTATGGGGATGAGTCTAATGTAGTGTTAATGTAGTGTCCCCGTTTTTTATGGGAATAAAGACTAATTGGTAGTAAATATTAGTGACCAAATATTAGCAGAAATTTCTTCATTAACCTTAATTTTACTTACGGTACATAATTTTCTTTCTCACAATTTCTAACAACCCCTGTTAGTAAAATACTTATCTTCCAGTCGTACTAAAATCAGTTTTTCTTGAGCTCAGTTATGCTTTGTATAGCTTACTATTTCCTAAGCAAGTTTATTAGTAAATCCTTTATACCATCAACTTTAGCTCTTCAGGTTTCTCCAGCATTAACAGAGTGCATGAGCAGCACTTAAGATTAATCATACATCCATCAGGGCCATTGAGGTGGCTCAGTACTCAAAATCACATGTTCTGCCAGCCTGATAATCTAAATTCAATTCCCAGGTTTGACAGAAAAGAGCAAGAGAGAGAGAGAGAGAGAGAGAGGGAAAGAGAGGGAGAGAGGGAGAGAGGGAGAGAGAAAGAGAGAGAGAGAGCACTTACTTTTGATAGCTATCCTGTGACTTCCACACATGTGCCTTGGAATATACACACTTGTGCTCACAAATACGTGTTATTCATACATTCATAACAAGAATAATAATAAATAAAAACTAAAGTACAATTACTCATAAATCATTACCTTGGTCTGTGGCAAAGGCTAGAAGTTTTACCTGCCTATAGTGTGGATACAGTTTGAATGTATCCCAAGGTTGACATTGAAATTTACTCCTCATTTTTGAAGCGTTAAGTGGGTGGAGACTTAATCTGACTGTGGTGTCTAGAGACGGGGCCTTTAGGGCATGATTAAGATTAGATAAATTTGTTATGGTGAAGCCCTTATGAGTAAATTCTAGTGGTTTAGTAAGAAGGAGTCTTACCGGAAATGATACCCACTCCTGCCACATCTTTCCATTTGTGCTTTCTCAAATCTCTGCCAGCCATAAGGTGATTGATTACTGTATGTATGATGTTGCCCCTAGAGGACCATAAACCTGAATAAGTCTCTTATTAAAATTTTGTCTATGTAGTGTGTTATTGGCAATGGGAAACAAACTAATGTATACTCTGTAGTCAACTTAAAGAGACCCCAATGTAAGATATTGTATAGGACCAGTCACAAGTAGAAAAATCTAAACATAAGAATCATGACATCCCCCCATTCATTTTCCTTTTTAACTCTGAAGAGGCTTGCAGATAGAAACCAAGAAATCTTTTAAGAGAAGAAAGAAGCTGTAATTCTGAGGGGGGAAATTAATTAGTTTTACACGAAACTAAATTTAAGCATGGCAACTGCACGGTTCAAACAATTAGGTACAAGTTGTATTCATAATGAAAACTGGAAAGCTGATCTTTCCAAAGACTAAGGTGGGAAAAGTAACAAATGGAAAGTGTAAGCTTTAAAAGTTGACCTGTGTTAGGGCGCAGGGGGAGTAGAAGATCTCTCTTCCCAAAATGATGTTCAGCTAAGGCCAATTAAAAAGCAGCAGCTACAAAAGTGTTCTCTGCCTTCTCTCTCTGCCTATAAAGTAAGATGCAAATTTTCAAGTACCTACCCCCTTCTCTAACAAGAAGTACAAAGGTTAACCAATTAAAGACCACATTGGACCCTAAACTTTGCTAAGCAACTTCTACCTGAAGATTGTTGCTTTTACCCCAGCAGATGTGTCTTAAGGCTCAAAATCTTCTTCCTTTGTTTTGCCTTTTTTTTTTCAAGATACAATTTTTTTTTGTTGTTGTTGAAGGTACTGGAATTCAAAGCTACTTGTTCAGAGCTCTTCAAATTTTGAACATCTTCCCTGGGTATATGCTAATAAGTGTCTGCTCCCCTTTCCTTTGTTAACCTGACTTTGATGAGAGAAGTCTATTTCAAATAAAAGCTTAAGAGTTTCAAACGATCATTCTCCTATATTTGGAAATGGAAGTGTCTAAGAAAGTGGAACCTTCAGCTTCAATAGTAGAAAGTCAGTAGATAGTGTTGATAGCAAAACTAACAAGGAGGTAGCACTTGGGATACTATTGTGTGTATGGGAAGCAGCAGTGTTGCTGCTTCAGAGGGCTAGAAAAAGCTCTGCTATTTAAAACTGTACATGTCAAATTGCGTGCAAATGCTTCAGGTAATTTTATATACACCCCAAATAATTTTAAATGGCCACCTATGGACCTTTCTACAGGCTTGGAAAAATGGATGGCCGCTTTGATAGTTTTTCTTTGTAATTAATGAAATAATCTTTACATGCACCAAGGGTACCATACATTCCTCATCCACCGGAGTGTGTTGTGCCAGCTTTATGGAAACGAAGGCAGAAAATTAGGGCTTTAAATTATAGAGACTTCAATGATTATGGTTAGGAAAATAAGCCCACTTATGGGGATGGTAGGAAGGAGTTCCATTTTTTATCCATAATCGAGTAGAGTCTGACAGTCTGTCAGTATGTGGCACACAACTGTGTTTGATTAACTTCACAGATATAATGGCACAATTTCTCTTTGTCCCTAATAAATGACTCAAGTAAAGCAGGTCGATATGGTAATGCACATAAGCTGGGAATTTGTGCTCGCCTATTGTGTAGTCAATCATACTGCATATAGTTTGATTCACATTTTACCTGAATTTCAATGCTCATTCAGTGTTGATATTGAACCTTCAATCTAAATCAAATAGTTTACAGTATATTATTATTTGTGAATACAATACATTTCATTTTGATCATATTCACCCCTTTCTCACTTGACCCAGATCTATCCCCATTTCCCTACTAACTCAACTTCCTTTTCACTCTACTTTTTTTTGTCACATAGAAGCCAATTTGTGTTGTTCAACTACTCTCCAGTGTGAGTTCTATTATGGACTGTAGTTACCAGGGGCCAATCCTTTCCCTAGCAGTTATCAAATGCCACTAACTCCTCGTCTAGGCGTGGGAATTCATGCTCATCTGCCCCCTTCTTGCTGAGATTTTGTCTGGCTTCCCCCTGTGCATATGTTGTGCATACTGTCACAATCCACAATCACTGTAAGTTCTTGTATATGACTGCCCTACTGAGGCTGGAAAACAGTTTCCCTGAAGCCATCCACCTCTGGCCCTTACACTCCTTCATTTATCTTTTCACAAGGATCCCTGAACCTTGAGGAGAGGAGTGTGATGTAGACATCCCATATGGGGAACTCAACATTTTCCTACCCCCCTGCTACTCTTCCTCTCTTTCTAGGCTCTCATTTCCTAGGCCAGATAGGAGCTATAAGTTCACTTCCTGGATTTTATCACTTGTTTCCATCTATTCCACACATTATTGTACATTGGCATGATACTGTTACAAAAGCCTGAGCTTGAGTAAGCCACCTCCTAATGGTTTCTCTTTACCAGATGAATAGATTCTAATGCCTTTTTCCTGTAAGTCTCTATACTTCACTGGACAGTCTCTTACTTTTATTGGAATCTGATTGACTTATGAAAGTATCAAAGTTTATCTAAATCTTCAAAAAGCGTATCACGTTATATCAGTCTTCAGCAGAAGCCATACTTTGAGGGACTCTGTGTAACTTATTTAAATTAAAATTTGCATCTTCAAAGCATTACTTCTTTTTCATTTGTAGTAATATTTTATGCAGAAGGGTGCTTTTCCTCAACGAATTCTAAATATTTCTGAATTTATTAACCTGAATGAAGATTGTATGAGTCAGTGAAGGAATTGCATTGCAAGTAATTCTCCAGTTCTTCCCCACATAAATATTTCTGTGAGTGTCACAAATATAAATAAAGCTATATGAATTAAATCTTGTTGGGTCATATAGTCTGATGTAGAAAGTCAATGTGTAAGATATAGTGATGCATACTTATTACAAAAATTGTTGTTGACCACAGTAGAGGTAAGGAAAATGTACTCTGGGATTTAAAAAGTGATATTCGATGAATGGATAGATCCCTAAAAATGTTTCTTCGTAAAGTGATTTTTAGATTAGCATAGAAATGATAGGTCTGATTATGGCTTTTCAAAAAATTAAGATTTATTTATTTATTGAGCAAGAGTGTTTTGCCTTCGTGTATGTATGTGTACTATGTATGTGCATGGTGCCATGGAGATCAGAAGAGGACACTAGATTGTCTGGAACTGAAGTTATGGATGGGCACAAGTCACCATGTGGGTGCTAGAAACTGAACCTTGGTCCTCTGCAAGAAGACATACTCTTAACCCACTGAACCATATCTCCAGCAACTTATTATGACCCTTTTTACATATATGTTATCCTATTTAGTTCTAATTCATCTCTTCTCCCCTAGTAGCAGACCTTAAAGAGCTTCTCCTCACTATTAAGAATATACTTGAAAGTTGTTCAAGGCCAAGAAGTTGAGGTTTCAGCATAAACAGTAAGACATATACCACATAGGGTCACATGAGGAGAAGAGAGAATGATCAAGCATGGTTGTGAGGTTGAGTGATAGGAAGTAGTAGTAGCAGGTGCTTGGGGTGGTAAAGTATCATTTGGAAAGTCAGAAGACAGGCAGCCAATGGTAGAAGAAGACTAGCATGGTAGGTAGGGACAAAAGGTAAGCTGAGATTCAGAACTGGAAAAGAGGCCCTTGTGGTTAGGAAGGTCCATGGTTCAACACCTCAGGCAAAACAACAATTAATAGAATGAATGTAAAAATCAAGACTAAGTCTCACCCTTGAAAAAATAGCAGCCAATACTGCAGTGGAAAGACCTCAGGCTTTGGTGAAGATTGTGTTGCCTCTGTTTGGGCACTATCATTTGGTTAGTTCAATGCAAAAACATGGTATATCATAGGACCTCAATAAACTAAAGTTAGAGTCACCATTGGCAAGATTTTTTTTTATTATTATCAGGATAGAAACAGATTCAAAATTAAAAGGAAAAGAACAGAATTTTCAGTCTTACTTTTTCTTTCTTAAGCTAATTTTACATTAGCATACATAGAGTAATGAATTTCACACTTCATTATAAACTTTTCATATATATTTTTCTCTAATTCATTCTACATCCCCACTACCCTACCCCTCCCATCCCCCACATCTTGTTACTCTCTTCCTCTCTCTATAGTAACTGTTACAGGCAATTGTGAGGTGCCGCATATGAGTGCTGAGAACTTCTGCAAGAGCAGTGCAGTCTTAACTGCAGCCACCTTTCTAGACCCTGTGAATGGTAAACTCATGAGTTTTCCCCTACAAGTAATTTTAATAAGAAAGATGAAACCATGAAGTCATAACTTTTGTAGTGGAAGATTTGTACTCCATAGAAAAGGGTCCTAAGGTAAGAATTCAAATACAGAATATTAAAGAAAATCCTCCAGGAAAATATTTAGAAGAAAGTGAGGCAGGGAAAAGAAGTCAGCCAATAGAGGGCTATTTATTCAGTCAAATACTTACCTGTTACTGTAAAAGATGTAATTAATGTCAGCAAAAAAGATAATTCCAAGCAAGGGAGACTACTCTAGATAATCTAGGTGAGTTTTATCCAATTGGCTGAAGGCATTCAAGAGATAATGTAAGCTTTCTCTAAAACAAATCTTTCCCCCTTTCTTTTTTCTCTCTTTCTTTTTACTTTCTCCCTCTTTCTTTTTTCTTTTCTTTCTCTTTCCTTTTTTATTCCTTCCTTTATTCCTTTCTTTATTTCTCTTTACTTTTTTCCTTTCTTCCTTTCTTTCTTTCTTTCTTTTTTTCTCTCTCTTTCTCTCTCTTCCTCTCTCCTCCTCCTCCTCTTCCTCTCCCCCCTCCCCTCCTCCTCCTCCTCCTCCTCCTCCTCCTCCTCCTCCTCCTCCTCCTCCTCTTCTTCTTCTTCTTCTTCTTCTTCTTCTTCTTCTTTTTTGAGAGGGTATCACTGTGTAGGTTTGGCAGGCATGGAACTCACAGAGGTCTGCCTGCCTCTGCCTACTAAGTTCTGGGATTAGAGGCATGTCACACTATCCATATAAAAATTATGTTTTTTCTTGTGGATATATCATTTGAGAACCTTAGCCTGTCATTCTTGATGTACTGGCTTAAAGATTTCAGATACTATTCTGATCCCGCAATTGCACAGATGAATTTCTTATAACAAGTATCTTTACTTTCAGATGTCCCTCAGAATGTTAGGGGGATGATGGATTCCAGGAACCCATCCTTTTTCCAAAATAAAAAATATACTGGTTGTTCAGGTTACATATGAAAAATGACATTGAACTTGTTAATTCTCTGTACTTTAATAAAAAAACAATCTCTGGATTCCTTATAGTACTTAATATAATATAAATGGTATACAAATAGTTGCTACATTACATTGTTTATAAATCAATGAGAAGAAAAATACCATCATATGTTCAACACATATACCTCAAAATCATTCTGCCCTAGGGGTCAAGGTGCAGGGATATTAGACATCAATTCTCAGTGATGTCTGTCATCAGGTAGAACAAGTAAAAACTTCTCCCAGTGAATGTTAGTTTCCTGGCACTCTCTTCCTCCTAGCCATGTGGATATAGAAGGCTGCAGAGTCCATAAAAGCTGATAAAGTTTTGGAAGGTGTAGAGTTTCCATCTCCAAGAAGAACATTCGAAGTAATAATATATAAAGATGATAAAGGAAAATGTCAACTTTCAAATGCCAATGTCCTATACCCTGGTTCTTCTCAACATGCTCCATAGCTCTTCCCTCATCTTCCAACATTACACATGCTCAAATTAGCACATCTGAAAACTCTTTCAGGAGATGGGATATATAATCATGACAGATTATCAGTCTCAGGAGTGAGCAAGACAGACTGAGTGATAGGGATTCCCAATGCTTCATGCTGACAGAATACTGAGGCTTCCGTAACAAAGAAGAATGTCACAGACTGTGCCATGGTCAACACCAAGTGTCATCCTATCTATAAGAGGTGACTAATCTAATGAGAGCTTCTGTTTGTTATTGTATTTTAAAACCCTCCTCAAAAAGATTTTCGGTTGAATAATTAAGGATATGGGCTCTGAAGCCAGACTGCCTAGATTCAAATCCTAACTAGGTTACTGATCAGCAGTTTGTACTTGGCCAACCCAGAGCTTGTCAACTCTGGGTATCAGGGTTTTGTTTGTTTGCTTGGCTGCTTTGATTTTCTGTGCAATGCTTACTGTGACAGTTCAATGAATTAATGTATTCAAGTACTTAGAAGAATAAATGGCTTAGAGTACAGTATATAAATGTGTTTTTAATAGAATTATTAAAATTATTATTATCACTATCCTTACTATTACTGACTCATGACCTTCCAATAAAAGGTCAAGTTGCTTGAAGGGTTATGGTGGGAATGGAATTAATGAGTAGTGAGTGAAATCACATTAGAATGGTTAAAAAGTCACAAACACTGCAACTTCTAATTAAGGCTTATTAGAATAAAACATACTACTCTTTCTTGATATTTCACAGAATGAATTGATGGTTAAAAACTGAGAAGTGATTTTGATTCACTGTTGACTCTTTTTTTTTTCTTTACCAAATAATGAATATATCAATCTCTGGGTAGGTGATTATAATGATTAAGGAGAGAAATATTAAGGTCACTCACAATCAAAGTTTACAGAAAGGCCTTCACTCCCATGTTTTCTATCTAAGAGACGTCTGCAACTTACTTCCAAGGGCCAGAAATGACTCAGCACTAAAGAATGGGAACTCTGGAGTAGTCTTCTTACAGCCAAATTTCAGTTCTGTTCCTACTGTCTGACGTATTTAGTGAGTTGATTAGCCGCTCTTCTTTACTCTCATCTATTGGAGGAAGACATAATTTTGCCATCATGAATTGCATAAATAACCAAATTATGTTGTGTAGGCCAAAATTAGCCTGTTACCCATTTTTATAAATAAAGTTTTATTGGAACACAATCACACTTATTCATTAACACTTTGGCTTTCAAAGCTCAATAGTGGCACAACTCATTAGAGGCTGAAAATAATCTGCTACTTCTTCCATTACAGAAAAATTTAACAACCCATGACTTGAATGAATCAAGAAGATAAAGCAAATAAATATGTATCATGGTTTCTGGCACATCATAACAATTTTCTCAATTACCAAAACTGTAAGAGCCATTGCCTAAGGAACTAGTCCAAAAATTGGTTAAATGAACCCCTCTACCACAAAGAACTAATGTCAAGCAAGTCTGCTCTCAATATCTGTAGGGCCTGGGTCAAGAGAGTAAACAAAGGTTCACAAACTATTTACCTAATTATGTAACTAGTACAGATCAAGTTAACAAACTAGTCATTCATATATGCATTATATGCATCATTCATCTATGTTGATAAATAGGTTTTCCTAAAAGTATGGGAATCCTGGTTCAAATCAGAATCCCCCCGACTCTTTCAGATGAATCCTACCATATAACTCTGGATGTCCCAGAGCTCTGGATGTAGATCAGACCTACTTCAAACTCACAGATATCTGTTTGCCTCTGCCTAGGATTGAGGACATGCACCATCACTCCTGGCACTTGCAGACTAATTCCAAGGGCTCTGGCAATGCAGGATATAGATTGGGGATGGCCAGGCTAGGGCTCTTTATAACTAGAATTCTAGGTCTAGAGCTTCTCTCACTAGAATCTAAACAGAATACTAGTGTCTGGCTTTGTGAAAACAATTCATTATAGGGACAAGCAAGAAGTACATATAGCATTTTATAAAATACCTGTCAATGAGCTATGGCCCCATGTTTCCCAAATCCATCCCAGCTACCCAACCCCTCCTCTTTCTGAATCCAGCTGTGCACAAATGGATGCAGCAATTATTACAAAACATTTCAGCTCATAGAGACCCAGTCTGACAGGCAGGAGGGAATCTTAGGGAACATCTATTTCCAGGGAAGCAGAGAATTTTGGAACCATGTTGAGCTAAGTAATATGGAGTCCTGTAGGCTGAATCCAATTAAGTTGGACTCCAGGTTGAGATTTCTCCAGCTGTCATCTCTACATAATAATCTTAATTCCAAGGCTCTCAGAGACACCTGAGCCTCTTTGGTCTCATTCGAATGTGGAAAAGAAAAAGAAAATCCTCCATTATATTTGTACTAGGTGACAGAAAGGTGAATATTTTTTCTGTTCAATTTTATAGACCTTTAGCTCCTCCGTAGAATGCTTCTTTAGGCACTTTGGTACTTTCCCTTACTTAACATTTAGTGCTACTCTCTGTGCTTTTAGCAATAGTAGCAGTGAGCCAGTTAATCTTGCAAACATCTCTTTTGTCCTCATTTCATCATTACTTCTAGCACACCTTCCTCTGGGCTTCATTTAGAGTGCCTGCACTCCTTTTTTCTCTTTCCAAAGAGTGACAGTGTTCCATTTTCTTATCTTCTCAAAGCAATTTTGCTTAAAATGGGAGATGATTACATTCATAGCAGAAGAAAATTATGGGCATAGTACTTTATATTTTAAACGATATGTCTTCAAGATTGTTTCTTTCTACTGATCAACCTAATAACTAGGACATTCAAGACTTAAGGTGGGTCAACCTTTTAGGATACTTTATCATGAATGTAAAAAACTACCTCACAAACCCTTAAAACTTATTTGGGCATCACAGAGGATTTGTTTTCTAGATGATATGAGTTTATAAGTGAGTAAGTAAGTAAGTAAACAAATACATAAATAAACAAATAAATAAAGACACAGTTTTTTAGGAAATGTAAACAGTTAAAGCTGTATAAAGCAGTCTATTATGGCCTCATTGTGTTTTGCAATTCATCAAAATCTACAAACATTTCTTGAGGTCTCCTTAAGCACTTGACACGAATCAATAATATCTTGATTTTCAAGGACAGCAGCTGATCAATGCAAAATTGGCAAACAGCTTGAGAGGCAAATCAATTTCTGGCACTAATGTTGCCACATTTCTTAGCTGTTAGCTACAAGGTACGTGTTTGTGTGCACTTGCTTTATTAACCTGCATACCAAGTATGGCTCATGTTTAAAATAGCATCACCACGTTTAAAGAACATCTACTGGGGACTAAATGTTTCAGTGGCTGAGAGTGCTTATTGCTGTTTCAGAGAACCAGAATTCAGTTACCAGTACTCACACTGGGTGGTTCACAACCGCCTCTAATTCCAGCTCCAGGGGATCCAATGCCCTCTTCTGGCCCCTTCAGACATCTGCACACATGTGTGCCTACTCATTCACCTACATTCATATACGTTAAACACAAGTGAATCTTAAAAAATAAAAAAAGTCTGCTGGCAGAGTCACACGATCTTCATCATACGATTTGTCTTTAACAAAAATCTGTGGAGTAGTCCTACTTCCAGGGAGATTTTAGGATAGATGAAAGACAAAATAAACCCACTCTCTTAAAGGATGGCATCCAGGAAGATAGCAGTTTGAACACCAATTTTGCTTTGTTTTTTATTCCAGCTTTCTAATGGGATGGGTTGCCAGTAAGTCAAAGTGTGTGTGTGTGTGCCCGCGTGTGTGGCTTTGGAAAGGATTATAAGTGGTGTAGCGATGACAATGATGACCATGTTTCATTGAAGCCTGTGTGGTAGCCATACAACTGGAAACTTCAGACTTCCTAGATGAACTTATAAGAACCAGACTACAAGGGAAAAGTTACTTTCTCTGTAGCATGTTTCCAATCACCGGGAAAGAAGAGCCCACTCTTCCACTCTGAGCTCCTTGAGAATGCACACAGAAGGTTGTAGGAAAAGACCTCTTTCAACCTCTTTATCACTGAGTCCCTGAGATGCCCTGCTGATGGATCCCACAGATTCATATCTCCCTTGAAAGGAACTGCTGTTATTATTTATACCCTTTCAAAGAGCCAGAAAGTGGAGAGCAACTCAAAGCTCCCACCTAGAGAACACAGGAAGGATGGAATCCTCAGCACCAGTCAAGCCAGCTGTGTCATCAGTGGTCAAAAATTAAAGGTGTATTCCCTCATTCTTCTGCAAAGCCACCACAGCCCAACAGTCTCTAATGACTTTACCCAGAAAAACCCTGAAAGTGACTCTTGAACTTGCTGAAGAAACTAGGCAGATAATACTAAGATCAAGTGAGGGAATTTAGTTGTTCACAGAAAGAAGTTATAACATTGGAAACAAACTGAATATTTTCACATACACAGTGGTGCAGGAAGGATATTAACCACGTATATTTCCTACACAACCTGATGAAATTCTTCAGGCAACTAAAATTAAATTAGAAAGTATTTCTAAAATAAAGAGATGAAACCAGGCATGGTGGTGCGCACCTTTAATTGTAGCACCAAGGAAACAGAAGCAGAGGGATCCTTGTGTTATTGAGGCCAGCCTGACCTACATAGAGAATAGTCCGAGTTACATGGTGAGACTCCACCTCAAAGAACAACAATAAAAATGGAGCGATGAAGTATTTAAGAAAAGATGAGTGATGTTAGCTACCTCTGCCTGGTTATCTCCATGTTTTCTCCATTTTCTTTGCTGTCACATTGACTCAGGTTGTCATAATTCATTGGACTGTCTTAGTCACTTCCTATATGTTCGTGATATTCCCGTTTATTTTTTATCAGAATGTGTCACCTTCAGACTCCTAAAACAGCAGCTTATCATTGTTTTAGGTTAAAAAACTAAATGTATTTTTAATTTTTTTATTTTTTTCTTCTTTCATACAACTTACAGAATACATCCCAACTCTTCCTTCACTCCTTCCAGTTCCCCCCATCTCTCCTAGATCTACTCCTGTCACCACCCACAAACACCCCCCTTCTCCCCTGAAAAGAACCCACTCAGGGTTACAGTAAAATCAGGGCGTAGCATAGCAGGATGGAATGAGGACAGGAACCAATCCCTGCATCAAAGGTGGGCCAAGCTTGGCAGGAGAAAAAAGATCTAAAGGGCAGATAAAATGGTAACACTCCCACTCCAGTCTGCAGGAGTTTTTCAAGGACACCAATCTAGACAGCCATGAGATGTATTTAGGGGATCCTACAGGTTCTGTGTCTATGGCTTCAGTCTCTGTGGACCCCTAAGAATGCTAGTCAGTTGACAACGTGGGGCTTGTTCTCCTGGTGTCCTCAGTCCCTCTGGTTTCCACTATCCCTCCTCTTTCTTTTAAGAAGGTTTTAGTCTGGTTGAACTCTGTTTACCTACCTTTACTGTGGACCATGTCTGCCTTGATTTCACATTATGTACCCTTTACCACGGAGATTTTCCACTTAAACCTATTTTCATGAAGCAGTCCCCTTTCCCACCTGCACTTGGTTAAACATTCATTCACTCATTTTGAAGATGGATCCTAGGTAAAGATTATTCTCTGAGGGGGGAAAACCAAAAACAATCAGGACTCAACTCAGAGATGATCAAATTAAACAACTATAAGTATCTTTCTAGTTTTCTCTTGTCACACAGTTGAAGAAAGGATATAAATTCCTGGATGAATAAAGACGTGGTTGACAGGAGGAACAAGCAACAGTGACACCATTGGCTAATGTATGCACACTAATGGCAGTGTTTGGGTTGTGATGAGAGAGAACCTTATCCAATAATTATCTTTCACAATCTAAATGTACTCACCCATCTACTAGTGTCCCCTAACATCATTCCATAAACTGACACATGGGATAGCTGACATAGGTAGAGGAGATTTTATATAAATGTATTTGCGCTAAGATTTTTACAGAGATGTCATAGCTTCGGGAAACTCATATTACATTCACAAAGGAGAACTCTAATGGTGTGTTAGTGTGCTATGTCTGTGGAAAATATTCCCACAAATTCAGTGGTTAAAACCAGCATTTGCTGGTTAGTTCTAGAGCAGCCAGGGCTATGTAGAGAGACTCTGCTTCATAAATCCAAAAAGCCAAAAAGCAAATAATAATAATAAAGCACATATATATGAAAGAGAGAGGAGGGGAGAGAGACAGAAGAGAGGATGGATTTTATAGGGAGGGTGGCCAGCAGGAACATGAAAACTGATGAGTTATGAAACTTTTAGAAAATGTAAAGACTTTCAAGCTTTATTGGGCATATAAGGAGATCAAAATGGTGAATGGGATAAATTGGTCAATTAAGCAACCTGCTATCATAATTTGTCTTCTCAAACCTTTTCCTATAAGGAATATTATGAGTTAACAACATGGGATTTTCTTGGCTAAAGCACCATATGAATTTGTATTTATTTGCCAGATTTTATACCACTGTTTAATGAGAATCAGTTTCTCTGGAATGTATAAATTATCAAGACACTAATAAAAATATATTTTCACATATTCAAAACATGTGACATTAATGCTTTGCCAAGGTGGATGCTCCATTTTACAGATGGGGATACTAAGACCCCAAAAGGTTGTATAACCTATGTCTAGAAAATGAAAGAATCAGGTTTCCAATTCAGGTATCTGTATGAACATATATGTTTCATTAGTGTCTATGAGTTGGATGTTAGTATTGTAGCAATGTTGATTTCTTAGTTAGGAATGATTTAATCTGATTATACAGGAGAATGTTGTTTGAGGAAAAGTCTTCTAAAGCATTTAAGATTATGGAACTTTTTTTCAAAGGTCGCTGTTCCAAAGTTCAGAAAAGGAAGGCTAGGGCCTAGAGAGATGGCTCAATGATTAAGAAACATTTGCTGTTCTTGCAAATGACTAGGGTCAATCTCCCAGCACCCACATGATGGCCAACAACCACTGTAATTCTAATTTCAGGGCATCTAATGCCCTCCTCTGTCCTCCACAGGTTGCTGCATGCATGTGGTGCACATACAATCACACACATATACACATGAAAATAAATAATACATAATTATCAAAGAAAAAGTAATGTAATGATGGGATATATCTCGACCATGTCAGAGAGAGTCAGAATGGCAAAGAAATGTGGTTAGGGGAAAGGTGGGATACTGGTTTAGAGCAAGGTAGCAAATGAAATAGCATACTGACAATTGGAATTCTGGGTAACTATATGCAGAACTTAAAAATACAATCTGCAATTTTTTTGAAAACAAAATAAAAAACAGCAACAAGACCCCAGTGCCTTATTAATGGACTCATTTTACAAGTAAGAAAAAGGCTTGTAGCCCTTTATGGGACTTGCCCCAATTCACAGAGTTAGTAAGGGATGGCCTTCTGCCAGACATCTTTGAATAGGTGTAGAAGGAGGCAGAGGAAGTCATATCATTCTCATGTTAAATTGGTGTCTTTCAAACTGCACAATAATGAGCTCAACTCAAAGATAGTGTCCACAGAAATGGAACTCCCTCCATACAGCACGCCTTGCCGTGCTTCTGGCTGCTCTCAGCTGTCATCCAAACCCAGGCTATGCTGGGATGCTGAACAAAGCAGATGTCTTGTAAAACTGACACTGGGCACTGTACATCTAAAGATATCAGGGGCCCAAAGAAGCAAAAGAAATGTTGAAGAAAAGATTTGGCTCTCTAAAGACACAGTGGCTGTGTGTGAAAAGTGCTTAAGGACACAGTGAGCCCTGGACCTATCTAATGAGATGTTCCTTGTTTCATGGCAGGGATGGGAGGCAGTAATGAGTAACTGAAAGAAAAGGAATGTGTAGTGAAAGAAGTAATGAACTTAAAATGGGTAACTTATCTTTCAGAAGGTAAACAATTAGCGTTTCTCAGTGAACATGAATATGATAATTTAATAAATATCTTTTTTGTCTCCTTTGTAGAAAAATACAAATTATGTGACACAAACGTATATTTAAAAAAGATGTTTTATCACCAGAAAGTAAATCCTTGAGTTGAAAGTATAACATATTCCAGGACATTGGTTCTAGATACATTGCTACAAAAAAGATTCTATTAAATAACTTAGTTTTTCTTATACTGAACACATTCAAGCCATCAAGCTTGATTTTCTCTCAAGCACCACTCAGTTAAAAGAGAGAAGGAATATAAAAATTATATGAGAAACCATTGGCTCATTTGACAAAAGATATATGCTAGAATTTCCCATTCTTGGCTGGAAGCTAATGTACTGCTAGCACTTAAGTGGCCCAAGTCTCACATTACCCACAAAGAAACCATAACTATCATTTCCTGTTCTGTCAAGACTGAATTGCTCTTGTGTTCGTTGGTTGATTATACCACGCTGAACTGAGTTTGGGTTGTTAACTGCATTTCAAACATCATT
The DNA here is from genome assembly GCA_026225945.1 of Cricetomys ansorgei. Classification (NCBI taxonomy): domain Eukaryota; kingdom Metazoa; phylum Chordata; class Mammalia; order Rodentia; family Nesomyidae; genus Cricetomys; species Cricetomys ansorgei. The sequence goes on from JAMJFZ010000736.1 coordinate 242,542, forward strand.
CATGACACTCAAGACAGAAACCCCGCTAATTATCCAAGAAGGAACTGTTTTCCAATGGCTTTGTGAGCTTGGCCATTTAGCCTTCTCTCGGGACTTGTTGATTATCTCAGAAGGTGAAGAGACAATAGAATTCTGTGGATGAAATCCTAAAGATGCTGACTACTCTTGTTTCTGTGGCGTGATCAAATTCAGCTGTAGGGACATTTTCATATATAATAGCATACAACATCATGGTTAGAGATTCTTTTATATGGGAGCTTCAGAAAAGTCTCTGATGTTTCTGACATGATCACACTATATGTATATCCCTGTCAATCACATGAAACTCCTATTTCTTCTATTGTTACAAACAAAAAGACTCCACTAAAAGTTGTCTTTTCATGACTCAGCATATATAGTTGCTAAAGGCTAATTACATATAAGTAAATATGCATGCATATTTAATTTTTAAATTGTTTATTTTTTTATTTTATGTGTATGAGCGTATTGCCCACATGCATGTCTACGCCACACGTGTACCTGGGTCTACAGATAGCAAAAGACAGAATTGCATTCCCTGGGATTATTACTGACAATTTTTAGCCACCAATGTGGGTGCTGGGAATTAAACTCGGGTCTCCCAAAAGAGCAGCAAGTGCTCTTAACTGCTTAGCCATCTTTCCAGCCCCTATTTTTATTTTACTTGAACATTTTTTTCTTTTTATGAGGGACAACAGTTACTCATTATTATCTTTTCCTTTTAAAATCATTGTTAGTTTTTGGGACAGTAGTAATGCAACAACACTAACACGTTCTTTTCCACCCATTGATGTGAAGTGACCATTCAATTGCCTAGATGGGAGCATGAGTTTCAGTTCCAAGCACCCATATTAGGTGGCTCACAACCACTGTTAACTCCCATGTGCTGGGATTTTAGATAGGTACCATCATACAAGGCTTAAAACAGAATTTTTCAGTACATAGTTGATTGAAGATATGCACTTAAAAGGCTGGCTGTGCTAAATGTCTCACACTCTGTCATAAATTTTTCTTGCTTTGTGCAAACAACTAATCAAAACTGAAGAGATCAACTGCTTTAGATTCTATGGTGAAAACTCTTAACTGGACTTCCCAGTCATCTGGGATATATCTCTCCTTCCAGAAGTCCCTGGATATATAAATTAATTTTCCCCTCCTTCTAATTATTTTTGTCTTAGGTTTTATTCTTGCTGGCAAAAAAAAAAAACAGTGCTGAAAAATTTTATTCTCTGAAAGAAGTCAAGTATATTAATGGGGCACTTTACAAAACAATTAATTAGCTCTAGTAACAATTTTTATTAAACTAGAAAGGACAGTGTTGATTATTTAAAAGAGAAATTTAATAATAGTTTTTCTAATAATAATGCTGTTATACAACACCTTCCTACAAAGCAACCAGCATTGCTAAGATGTTTGTGCTGGAGCACAAATTATTAAAAACCGGGGAAAGTACAAAGATGTGATTTGCTCTTTGACAACTTTGAGGCCTTTTTCATCCATACGATGGTGTTAGGAGCTATGTCTCAAGGATGATGTGAAATGGTCCATGTAAACAATGCCCCTCTCATTAAATTCAGCTTTTTAAAAAATTGTGTTTAAGATTCCTTTTTAGATTCACTTCTTTTATTTTATGTGTATAAATGTTTTTCCTGCATGTAGGTATGTGCACTATGCCAGGTGCCTAGTGTCTGTGGAGGTCATAAGAGGGTGTCAGATCCCCTGGAATTGGTGTTGTTGATGTTTATGAGCGAATGAATGGGTTCTAGGAATGAACCTGGGTGCTTTGCAAGAGCAACAAGTGTAGTTAACCATTGAATTATCTCTCAAGTCCCCAATTTATGTGTTTACTAGGAATAATAAACATATAACGCTATCTTTATAATGTTTCTTACTGGATTTGAGTAGATAGATACCCATTGAGATTGAATTTTATGTTTTAGAACCATAATCACATTATATAAGTGAAGAAAATGTTACTCTTCTGTGAGTTGGCAAATTGGCTGTCAACCTCTCTTCTGACTGGGCCAAGTGCACTATTATTGCAGAGTGTACATATACAAATAAAAACATCAAAATTTGTGAAAAAGAGCTTAAATCTACAATCCTCCAGGGAAAAATAGGGAGGTGATAGTAGAATACAGAGAAGTAAGATGTATATTTCACTCCATATACTATTATTTAATGTTTTGTAATCCCTAAATATGTCCCCCGCTTCTCTATCTGTTAGACAAATATAAACAAAATTATTACATATAAAAATCCTCTTTCATCATTTACTTCTTTGTAATGTTTTAGTAAGCCCGCCTCACTTGGCTGAAAATATATCTATGGAATTATACTAACTATTTAATTTTTTTCAAGACAGTTTTCTCTGTTGTACCTCTGGCTGTCCTGGAACTCACTCTGTAGACCAGCTGGCCTCAAACTCACAGAGATCCACCTGCCTCTGCCTCCCAAGTGCTGGGATTAAAGGTGTGTGCCACCATCACCTGACAATATAGTTTTCAAGTCCTTTAAAATTTTCCCTGGTTAGTATCTAATTTAGCGTACCGTAACATTTTTGATAGTTAATTAGCCATGCTAAATAAGAAGACTTAAGTCAATGTTTCCCATGTTCCAACAATTAAACAATACCTGAGTTTTTAAAAGTTATTTTAAAATGTATTTGTTTATATATATATATATACCCACAACATAGGTGTGTGTAGTGCTGGAGGAGGCCAGAAGAGGGCGCTGGATCCCCTGTGACTGGAGTTACCAGGAAGTTGTGAGCTGCCCTGTGAATTTTGGGAATCAGACTTCGGATCTCTGGAAAACCAGCCATACTCTTAACAATTGACCAATGTCTCTAGCCCCTAAATCAATACTTTCAAGGACATGTATACTAATTCTGCCATTAGATTTTATTTAATGTGTGTATTCAGGCACCTACTAGGTGCCAAATCATAGGATACATATCTTTTGTAAAGAAAGAAACCAAGGCTATAACTAATGATAATCCATTTAACAGAAACGCACAGGTAGCTTTCAGTGCTGCAGTCATGAACACGGCAGACCTTTTCTTGTACTAAAAATGCTTCCACAATTATTAGGTTGTATGCCCTACCCATCCTACTGATATATTCTCTCTCTCGCTAGTGATTGTCCACCTTTGTCTTTCATATATTGAATGACTGTTTTCTCCTTTGTGAACTTAGAGTTTACTGTTTGCTTCTACAGCCTCAGAGGTTAGAGCTAAAAGTCTCATCTCATATATTATTTAAAGCATAATGCCAAGTCTGCTGCTCTAGGCAGCTCTTCAGTATTTTAAAGTTTTCATAAAGTGTCAATTTATTTCTCCATTTTACTCTCCAGTTTTATACCATAGAAACATTAAAAAAGATGCCTTTCCTGAAATGAAGTGAGAAAGAGAGATAATGGGAAGTCTGGAGCGAATTAAAATTATTTCATTATTCTCTCCTTCCTACTCCAATTTTCCTCTTGTATTTTTGAAAAGATATTATTAATGAGCGCTTTCTGTGCACATTCACTTTCTTTTTCTTCCTGCTCCTGTTTTTGATAAAATCCAGATATTTTCCAATTGTCCCATGCTTACGTCTATTTATATGTGGGAAGATTGACGCCATACTGGGATTAATCTAGTTTTTGATGGACACTGTGACCCAGTGACTCTTTCCATCTCTCACAATTGGCTGTTAGGGGAAATTGCAATTGTTCCCTTTTGAATGAGTCTATAAAGAGTTGTTTGTGTATTTCTATGAAATCAATGTGATTTTTTTTTCTCATTTTAAGTTCTTAAATTTGAGCTGGAAATAGTAATTTGAGATAGAGTTTCCCATCAGCAGATTGCAAGGCAACAATGGATATGCAAAAGATTTGACAAGGTACTTCTGGGGGTTAAGAATTTGGAGAAAACTAGGCAGGGATTGTGAAGGAACAAGTCCAGGGTACAAAGGGGAGATTTCAGAAAAAGTCCTATAAAGAACAGTTGATTACAACAAGGGACTCAGATAACCATGTTATTCTTTAAAGCTGTCTAGGAGCAATTAGTCTGGACTTTGAGTTTTGTTGTTCGTGTTTGTGTTTGCATTTGTATTTTTTTCAAATTAGCCACTACCTTTAATGATGAAACAAATCCAAGAGAATTGAAGAGGACCCAGGGCCACTATGAAAGGAAACAGACAGAAATGAACATCCTTCAACCCAGGGATGAAGGCTGTCCATCATCCTGTCTGCTGTATCTGTCAGAGTTTGCTCAAAAATACTTGTTGTGATTACTTTATAGTGTAAACCAGTTATTCTCTATAAATAAATGATTATTATTAGACAACTTCATTTTATGTCATTCTTCTTAATTTTATATGCATCTTAGGCACCTCAATAATAAGGATAGTGTGGGTGCAAATACGCTTATTTAATCTGATTTCTGAACTTATCATAGACACTTGAAACCAAGATTAACATCTGAACTGTCCTTACATAATCAGTGGGTTCCAGAGTTATCTGAAATTTGAAAGATTTGGATCTCCAAGGAGTCACTAGTAACTGAAATTGAAGAAAAAAGTGACTATAGGTAAAATCCTGAGAGCAAGCTGAATGCTTCAACTCTCTTAACCAAGACAACATTTAAACACATTGTAGACTGTAGAATAAATGGCAGAATAGTTTTTGACATGAAATTCACTAGGTCATAATCACGAGTTTTTAAATATAGTATAGGTTTTTGACCCTGCTTAGACGGTTTTTATTGAGTTTTTGGGTATTATTATTCATAATTGATTCTAGTATAAATTTAATGGAACTAGTCATATTCTTCCATCTTTCTGAAAAATAATTTGGGAATTTTCCTTAATTTTAAATGAGTAACTTATTAGAACTCTCTAGTCTGTAAAGGTGATGTAAAATTGCTCTGTGAATCCCTCTGAGTTAGATGTTTTTATAAGAAGTAATTTCTTGAGAACATTTTCTACTGTAATAATGAAGATCAGTTTGTTTAAGCTTCCCCTCTTTATCAAGTCACCAAGTCATTTTTCAACTATATTTTTCTAAGAACCCATCCATTTAATCTTGTTTTTCAAGCTGCTTTGCAGATGTACAAAATGGTGCTTACAATTTTCCCTGTGTATCAAAAGTTACTCCTTGTCATTTCTCATTTGTATGCTTTCCCATTTTGATTAAATTTAACTAATAATTTATATCATCTTTGGGTGGCTTTCAAAGATACAGGCTTTTTATTTGTCAATTTAATCCACTTTCTGATCTCTGACTCACTGCTTTCTAATTTAGTCTTCTTAAAGTTTTCAGTGGACACAGAATTATACCACATATTTATGGAATATAGGGAAATCATGCATTTGCATTGTGTGGTGATGACAAGTGCAGGGTAGATAGAATTTCCATAGCTTTAATTTTATATTATTTCTTTGCATTGGGATCCTTCCAACTGCTTGCTTCCTTTTCTTTATGAAACATATCATTTGCTGTAATGAGTTTTCATCCTACTGTGTTATAAGACATAGGAACTTACTCCTCTTCTCTAGGTAGATTATTGATATTCAATGTTTCTCTATGCCCTCGGCCCATTTTGTAGTCTGTAGTGACTACTCTGCTCTTGCTTCTATGAATTCATCCTTTTTAGCTCCCACATGTAAGAATATCCGGTATTGACTTTATGTGTATGGCTTATTTCTCTTAACATAAGGAACTCTGGTTCTACTCCTGTTCCACAATGACAAGACTTTGTTTTTGTAATGGCTGTATAACATTCTGGTGTGTGTATCTCACATTTTATATGTTCATTGACGCTTTGATTCTTTCCATATCTTTCTATCATGAATAGTTACGCAATCAACATGAGAGTGCAAATATCACTACAGTATACTGATTTCATTTCTCTGGGGTATGTACTCAGTAGCATTTCCTTGTTTTGCTTTCTTTGGATTTGCTCTGTTTTTTATTTCTTTCCTTTCTTTTCTTTTTTTTGCAGCTATGAATTTAATTATTTTCTTTCCTTTATGTTTACTGATATAGATGATTATGCCTATAAATTTTTTTTCTCATGTACCTCATGAGTTCTGATATGTAGTGCTTTCATTAATACTCTTTGTTTTCTGAGATTGTAGAATTCCTTGTGGGTTTAAGTTTTTTAATCAAGATGTGCTTACTGAAACTGGGTGGCTGTGGTGCACACCTTTACTCCCAGCACTCAGAAGGCAGAGACAGGTGGATCTCTGTGAGTTCAAAACCATCCTGGTCTACAGAGTGAGTTCCAGGATAGTCATATTTACAACAAAGAAACCCTGTCTCTTAAAAAATCCCAGAAGGAGGAGGAGGAGAGGGAGAAGGAGGGGGAAGGGGAAGGGGAAGGGAAGGGGGAGGAGGAGAAGAAAAAGATTTGCTTACTGGGAGGTAAAAGTAAGAAGTGGAAGAGTCTTTTTATTTTGTATATGGATTGTGTTTTAATTTCTATTGATATTGCATTGTGATCAAATGTTATTGGCACATTATGAAAGCAACCGGTTATGACGAAGTTCTTCATGCACGTATCAGACATTGTTTTGTCTATTATCAGAGTCTGGTGTTCAGTATGCCTTGTGATTTGCTGCTTATTTAGCTCATTTGCTTGTTTTTTATGTTTCATGCTACCTATGTTTTCATGAGTATTGTATGTTACAGGCTCTTACTAATTAAACATTGCTATTTATTTTCCCTTGCTTTTTTCTATAGTTCCTGTTCTACATAGGTAGTTGTTACTATTTGGTATTAGATATTAATAATAATTTCATCTTCCATTTGGAGTAGTATCTTTCTCTTTTTTAATCATATTGGCCTGAATTCTAATTTGGTAGCAGAATTACAACTTTCTACTTTCTGAGTGTTTTCAGTTCAACAGTAATTTAAAAAAAACATATGACAAAAATTTTGTTTTTCAAACATGAATAATTATTTATGATTTTATCAGCAATGAACATATAATAATGTAAATCAGCTACAAAAGTATCAGAAACAAATGATTCTTTCTTGATCCTGATAATTATGAAATTCTTTTCAAAATTAGGCACTATACCATTCGATTCTATTTTAAGTGACTACGTTAGCGATTTTTGAACTCTCATAGGTGCAGCTTCCCTGTCGTGTCTGGAACACACTTGGAGGCAGCAGGTGTCCTGGTCTTCTAGCACTTTCCTCTCTATCTTTTGCGATGTCCCCTGAACCATACATGTAGGGCTGTAGATGTATCCATGGGAATGAGAACTCCACAATCAGTTGTTCTCTGTATTTTGACTAATTGTAGTTTTCTGAAATGGTCTCCTTTTGCTGCACAAAGAAGCTCCTTTGATGATGGTGAGAGCTACACTTATCTGTGGGTAGAAGGGTAAAAGTCTTTACAATGCAGTTAGAAATAATGACGGCTTAGGAAAATGGCAGCCATTTTAAGATCTATGACATTACCAGCCACAGATAGTTGTCTAGGTTTATAGTACCAGGCATGAAGTCCCTCCCATTGAGCAGACTTTACAGCCCAATTAGACAGCTGTTTGTTACTCCCAAGATAAAAGTACTATTATCCCACCCTTAAGTATATCTTGTGATGCAGGTTGTTGTTGTGGTTATTGTGGCAGGTAATAGGCCTTACAGCTGGATAAGATGACTGATTGTTCCTTTCCCTTGGCAAATTGCATAGCACATTTGACTACAGTAGGAGCTAGTCTTCAATGGGGAAGGTTCCACGTTAGTTTCAGCTGGATTCCTCCAAGTCCTGCGTCAGAAGTGTTTGGTGTCTTCAGCAATATGATGTATGGTGTCACCTTTCAGGGGGTGTCAGATGCCCTGAAACTGGAGCACAGGCAGTTGAAAATGACTAATGATGGGTTCTGGGTGCTGAACTTGTAAGAATTGCAAGTGATCTTAACCAATGAGCCATATCTAGGTCTTTATGTTGTAACTTTTGCTTTTGATTTTGTTATATTTATTTCGATTGTTACTCTTTTGATTAGCATTTTTCACTCTTTTTTCAATTTTAGCATTTGGAAAATTTGCACTTTCAGTCGCATGCATACTTTTGTATTTGTGTCTTTCATATTAAGCCAATTTTGTAATAAATGCCATTTATTTCTCTCTCATTTTTTTCCAGATCAGTGTCAGCAGAGGGTAATTATCATATTAATATTTTCTTTAAAAAAAACAGAAAAAAAAACCAACAGCTTTTGCTTTGATAACTCTGTTTAGCTTTTCCATTTCATTAATTATTATTCTTGGAGCTAATATTTCATTTCCCTCTGTTTTTCACATTTATTCCGTTATTTTTATGAGAAGAATGTGCCTCGTGTATTGTCAAACTTTATGATTCTCTATCCAATGATTTTTAGGCTATATATAACTATCCGTGTCAAGTATTAGCCATTGCCTGTATTTGATATATGTAAAATACAGGTCTGGTTTATATACTTAGTCATCATCTCTAGTTTAGTGACAGGTAAGAACAACTATTTTAGCTTGAAAGCAAAGTAGAACTATAATCCTTTAAGAAATCTTGTAATTTAAGTTTGAATTAACCTGGAATATTATTGCAGGATGATAAAATAGATGGTTGGCCATACTCTTATATAAAAAAGATATCTTCCCAAATAAATTAAACCATTTCTTTATTGAGTATCACTGCTTTATCAAAATATTTCTTTGTTGTATGGGAGTCCTTGCAGAAATGACTGCCAGGTAATAGCAAATTAAAGAAAAAATATGAAGAAATCATGTACCTAATTCAATCAAGAGCAAATCCCTAGCTTACTGGTCTGATAGAAAATACTTCTTGCCTGTCTGTGATGTGATTTGGTTGAATGTGTTTTCCCTTGATCATTACTTCAAATTCCCTGGCGTCTTGGCCAGTGGCGATTTGAAACAACAACTACTTCTGAAACACAGATGTTTGAAATTTCAGGAGTTATCATTTCGGGTGATGGGAATTTGAATTCCTTCATAACCAGGAAAATCAAAGATTTCTATCTAGAAACTCTTTCTTCACTCCGATGGGAAAGAACCAATACACTTTTTGTTCCTGGTGCAAGAGGACTTTCACTTCAATTGCATGGTCAGAGATTCACAAAGTGAAGTAGGAACTGTAGTATTATTGTTCAACTTAGACATTGAAGGGCATATAGTGGCTTCATTGACAGTCAGCCAACATGAGGTTAGTGGTCTTTCTATATCCATTCTTATAGAAAAATAAAAGTGAATTCAGTGTTACTGGTAATTGTGTAAGAATTTTGCATGTATAATGTGTGGAAGGATTGTACCATGTGTCATATACATTCTATTTATGCCACTACTGAGCTACAACTGCAGCCCAATGATTAGGTCTTCATTTGAGTGAGATTTTCTCTTTTAGAGGGTAAGAGTAACTCATTTAATATTGTCATTGCATTCAAACAAAATAGTTTGCTTTGGGTTTATAAGTTTTAGTCCAGTAATACAGACTATAACCTGGAGCATTGACTGAGTAATTAGTTCTTCAGAATTCTGGACATTCCTGAAATTTCTTGTTCTAAAGTTAAATATTCTTGAATATATATATATATATATATTCTTTAACCATAGCCTGGGTAGTTTAAAGAACAAAAACATCATTTCCCATTTCTGTAGAAAGAAAACTCTAAGGTTGAGGTATCAGCATATTAACCATATTAACTGTCTGGCCAGAGCTCACTTCCTGGATTGCAGTCAGTTCATTTCTACTTGGCTTTTCCTAATGCATGACAAAAGAGATAAATCTCTCTGTCTCCCTGTGTGTGTCTTTCACTCACCCTATATCTTTTCCCTCCCTTCTTTTATTTTTCTTTCTTTTGTTTTGTTTTTTTTTTGAGACAGGGTTTCTCTGTTGTAAATCTGGCTGTCCTGGAACTCACTCTGTAGACCAGGCTGGCTATTAAATCACAGATAACCGCCTGCATCTGCCTCCCGAATGCTGGAATTAAAGGCATGCACCACCACCACCTGACCCCTTCCCTTCTTTTAGGGCATTAATTTCATTGGAGACTCTCATTCTCATGGTTCTTACCATAATTACTTCCCAGAAGTTCTAACTCTAAATATCACTATGACTCAAACACACAAGTTTTATGCAAACACAAATATAACAATAGAGGTGCTGATAGAGATGCAGGTATTTTACAAGTCATATCCTATGATTCTTGGGTTTCTATGAAGAGAATTAAGGCCCAAGAACTGTAATTATGATGTTTCTGGGACAATTGGAATTGGAAAGAAGTTCTCTGTTCTTTCTTTGTGTAAAGGTAGAATGCGAATCATACAGTGACAGGGAAGTGTTATATTTCAGGCTGAACAAAGCAGACAGATGACAGTATCTCTACCCAGAAAGATTAATCTATACTTGTAAAAAGACGCTAAATATAACATGTGATCTCATCCAACTCAGGAAAAGAGTCTGAATAAGACATTTTATTCTATTAATTTGAAGCTATAGAAAATGTCTGAACCCTGGAAAGTGCTTTGGACAAACTTCTAAGTACTATAGAATAAATTATTATGAACATGATAAATCATCTAATTTTGGACAGATTTTTCCTTGGAATAGGAAGTGTATGTTTAGAAACACAGTCTTATACCTAAGAATCTGGTCCTTCTACTTGCAATCAGGATGGAGTCACTGGAACTATACTTACTTCACTAATTCCAAAATTCAAAACCTAGACAAAAATAAAGGAACTCTGCTATTCAAAACACTGAAGGACAGACAATGAAGAAGAGTTCTCCTTGAGAAGTGGGGAAGAACTGGAAAGAGCCCTAGTATTTCTCAACTTTATTGCCTTATATGAGTTCCAGGTTATGGCAAAGAGAGGGGAAACAGGCAGAGCCTGATGAATCCTGAGTTTTATAACTGAACCCAAGTGACTAGAGACGTGCTGGCAAATAAAATTTGTAAAACAAAATACCAAAGGAGAGAAATGGACAAACTGGGGAATTCAGAGCCTCCCTCGGGTATTCAGCATAATACTCTGAAGCACCTGCATGAGAGGAAATTACAGAGGACTGGCGAAGATCTTTCCAAAAGGATTAAAGCGAACACTACCCGGTGCTCATAGAGGCCAAGAATAGAACCTGTTACCATCAGCCAGACTGGAAAACTTATAATTCATGGAACATTAGGTAAATTACTTAGGACAGTCTTGACTTCATAATGAGGAATAATTAGCCTTAGATTGATCACTGTTTTGGAGTTAGATTATAATTCATGAAAATAAGACCCAAAAGATAAAATCATTTCCAAGTGATGATACTCTTTCACATGCACATAGAATGTTGCCAAAGCCATTTTCCAAGCTATAGAAAAAAATTTTGAAGTTTAATGTCAGATAAAGTATATCCTACAACCATACAGAATTTAATTTAAAAACTGAAGGTTAGCAAGATGTCAGGAAAGACCCTATATATTCGTGGGGTTTCTTTTCATAGGTTTTTTTTTTTTTTTGAGACAGAGTCTCACTTTGTAGGCCTGGCTACCCTGAAACTTATTACATATGCTAATCTGGCCTCAAACTCACAGAGAACTGTCTCTGCTTCTGTCCTCTGCCTACTGCCCTCTGTCCACTGCCCCTGCCCTTCTCCTACCCCTGCCCTTCCCCTTCTGCTGCCCCTGCCTCAAGTTCTGAGAGTAAAGGCTTGCTCCACTCCACTCTGTATAACCTTAAAAGAGATATCAAAAATAGATATCAAAAAGATATCAAAAGAGATATCAAAAAAGAAATGTAAACCTATATTTAATTGAGTTAAAAATCAATACAAAGCATGTACACATTTATCAGGTGACACTAAAGCAGATTGGGGAGGACATTCTCGGTAGTTAGATAAATAGAAAAAATTCAATTTGATGACTTCCATTTGAAAATATTTTAAGAGAGCAAAAACCACAGCATACATAGGATAAGAGAAACATAAATATTAGAAAAGAAATTGATGAATTAGTAGACAGAAGAGAGATAGGGGTAATCAATGAAACCAAAGAAAGGTATGTTTTTGAAATTGATAAAAGTGATAACTCTTTAGCCAGCAAATTTAAAACAATATTGAAGACATCCACTTCTAATACTGAGACACAAATTTCCATTATCAGAAACAGGAGATGTTCACCTTATTCTTACTAAAGAGTCTATGGATTTTCAAAGAATGATAAATATTTCAGAGAAGTGTGTACCTCTAATTTGAACAACTTAAATGAAACTGATGAGTTACTCGAGAGAGACAAATTAATAAAGTTCAGTTAAGAAGAAAAATATAACATGTGGTAAATAAATTATATGGTTTAAAATCTTAATACAATAAAAGCCCAAGGCCCAGATGGCTTTTACTAATGAAGTTAGCACTAATTGAACTCTGTAGATTATTTAAAAAGAAGGAGGGGCAGCCATGAAGTTGAGAGATGGACTTAGAAATGGTGGGAGTACTGAGAGGAGTTGGTGACGCAGAGTGGAGTGTGGGTATGATAAAAATAGAGTGTGCGGGGATATGAAATTCTCAAAGAATAAGTAAAAAAATTTTTGAAATACTTAATGTAAGAATAAAGCCAATGATGCACAGATTTCTTCAGAACATTTGAGAGGAGGACATACTTACAACTCATTATAAAATCCCAGTATCACCATATATTAAGGTCAGACAAAGACACTTCAGGAAAAAATGAAATCACGTCAATCAACAAAAAACAGAATAATATTCTTCATGAACTATAAATTTTCTACGTTTCAATTATGCGTGAGTGGTGTATAAATATTCTATTGATTCATATATATATATATATATATATATATATATATATATATATATATATGATACTGATATTGATACAGATATTGATATTGTCTTCTTCAAGCTTGTAAAATTTACTAACTTCCCATAGTAGTTTTTAGTAGATATTAGATTCTACTACATAACTATTAAATTTTTTAGAAACAGAATTTAAGAAATGGAAAACATGATACTGCTTTATGAACAAATGAAGTATATCTCAAGAATCTGATATTAGTTCAATATTTTAAAATAAAATAACAGACTTCTCCGTATTAACAAGCTAATAAAGACATACAGACAAACATGGTAAAAAGAATTTGATAAAATATAATGCATCTTTTTAAAATTTTGTTTTTATGAATTATTTATTTTATGTGTGTATGTGTTTTGCCTGAATGTATATCTGTTAACCACATGCATGCTTTGTGCCCAAGGAGCTCAGATCCTTTTGAATTGGAGTTCTGAATGTTTGTGAGCCAACATGTGGCTGTTGGGAAGGCAACTTGCATCCTTTGCAAGTACAGTAAGTGCTCTAAACAACTTAGTCATAGAAAATATGATCATATACTTGAATAATGTAGTAGAATCTACTAAAAACTACTATGGGAAATTAGTAAATTTCACAAGCTTGAAGAAGACAATATCTATATCAATATCAATATCATATCTATATCTATATATGAATCAATAGAATATTTATATACCACTAATACATAGTTGGAATGTAGAATTTTAAATTATATGACATATAATAGAATTACATGTTATATACTTAGGTATAAAACTTTCAAAAGATGTGCAAGACATGAAAATATATAAAATATTACCAAAATTAAAGACCGGAGCAAAAGATATAGGTTGTTAATGTACCAAGATTCACTTTGGTTAATATTTCAATTCTCCATTGGTTTAACGATTCGATGTGATCCCTGTAATACATCAAAACCTATATAATTTGTTGATTGAAATTGACAGACAAATCCTGAAATCCATGTAGTTATACAAAAGACACAGAGTAGGCAACACAGCTTGGGAAAAGTTTGGAAAGCTAAGACTACTACATTTTAAGATTTCTTTTAAAGCTCCAGTAACTGTGAGCATTTGGTATCAGTGTGAATATAAGCACGCAGATCGGCAGAATAAAGGAGATAATTAGAAACTAGATGCACATATATATGAATTGTAATTCTTTTTTAAGTACAAAAGTAATTCAGTGAAGAGAAGTGCTCTTTCATTAACAAATGGTGCTGAAATAAGATACGGTATGTAAGAATTTCTATCTATGTCTAATGCCACAGTCAAAAAGTAATCACATGGATCACAAAACCTCAAGAGAAAACCTAGAGCCATACAAGTTCTAGAAGAAAACACTGGCTAAAGTCATTACGAGCCTAGGTTAGGCAAAATTTTTCTCAAATATGACACCAAATATATGATTAAAACAAGAGTATACATTGAACTTCATGAATAAAACCGAATATATACCTTGCATACCATTAAAGATAAAATCTGCTTTTAAAACGACACTGTTAGGTAAATGAAAAGACAGTTGATAGACTGGAAGAAAATATATTCAAGGCATATATCTAGGAAAGCACTTGCCTCTAAGATATAGACTCAAAAGTCCACAATGAGAGAATGATAGAAAACATGGCCAGTGAATGAAGAACAAACAAAAGCGGAATTTTTTAGGAGGATGTAACTGTTCTTTGTGGTGCTATGGTAGTCAAAATACTACTAGAAACATACGGCACAAAAGACTGAACATCGTTATTTGTGAATATGTGTCTATTAAGCAAAGCATGTTCTGAGTTGTAATTGTAAGTCTAAACTAAAAAGAACTCTGAATAAATACAGTGTTCCAGTTGCTAATCGTGCCTCAAACAGGCGTGCTCTACCTTGAGCTGTGTTCAATACACACAAGAGTTAAATAAGTAAGTGCATAAAGTCTAGGTAATGGGGACTAGGTTTCTCAATGTCTGCGAAGTTACAAAGAGCCAAACAGAGAGGAATAGAATAAATCCAGGTTAAAGCTAGTGAGAAACCCTTTCAGGTGAAATAAGATATATTCCTGTAACTTCACATTTTCTCCATAATGTTTATTTCAAACTAGTTATTAATAATATTTATGTGGAAATGATATGAAATTAGTTATATTTATTAAGTACTATGGGTTTTTTGGAACATATGGCTCTACGTTCTTAGCTATTCCTCTCTTTGTGAGATGAGATTAATTCTGAAAGTAGGCTGGATTTTGTGACTTGCTTCTTTATGGAATGGGAAAGCTAAAACAGTAACATTGCAAACTAAAAATATTGCAGATATTCTTATACTAACCAAGTGGCCTAGTTAATATTGCCAAGAAGGAGTCATATTGACACAATGTACCTCTGGCACGATGTTAGGAAAATAGCATTTAATGCCTCTGTCCAGTCTTTCTCAAGCCTAAAACCTCAATTTCATCATGAGAGAATATCAAAAAAACCCAGCCAAGAAATATGCCATGCAATATATGATTTGTCCTTGTCAAAAATCCCATATCCATGAAAATCAGGGTAAGTCTGAGAAATAATGTGATACATTCTAAATTGGGTTCTGGGAAAGCAAAACCCTATTCAGAAGAACCAGTGAAATGTTAATAAAACCAGTATATAATTTGGGTGATGGTTGCAGCAATATTAATCTCTTAGTTCTGAAAAGTGCTTATGTAAGATGCTAACACTAACCTTGTGAGGCCTTCTCTTTTCTGAGGGGAAGCAAAGCAGGTAGAAGTGGGGGAAGAGGGGAGATAGGTGGAGCTGGGAGGAAGGGAGGGAAGGAAGGCTGGGGTCTGGATGTATTGTACAAGAGGAAAAAAATAAAAATAAATGAATGAATAAATAAATAAATAATAAATAAATAAAAGATGCTAACAGGGAAAACTGAATAAAGGGCCTTTAAGAACTCTTGGTACTAGCTTCACAATTTTTCTGCAAATCTAGAATTATTTCCAAATAAAACGGTTTTTTAAAAAAGATTTGGTGCAAGTTTTAAACTTGCATTATGAATGAAAAGAAATAGCAAAGAATCAAATGAAAAATTACTTGTTAGCATTACTCATTAGGGAAATGCAAATCAAAACCACAATGAGAGAGCAATGCAAATATATTATAAGGGCCCAAAATAGAACAAAACCAAAACAAAGTATCTTGACCATTACTGACTTTTGCTGAGAGTGCCAAGCAACTAGAATTTCATAATTGCTGATGTAAATTAAAAATGGCAGTATCATTTTGAAAACAGTCTGACATTTCTTGGAAAGATAAACTTATGCCCACCAAGCCAGAGACAGATCCCGGTAACAGAATCTCTACCTAGTGTGCATGAAGATCTGGCACTTCAAATTAAACAAACAAGCAATTAAAGTAGCAAACCCCCTTACACCTACAGTATTACACAGTCAAGATAAAATAAAGCACTCAGACTGATACACAAACGTTCATAATAGCTTCAGTTGCAAAGGCCAAAAACTAAAGGCAGCAGAAATGGTCCCAAATGTGTGAATAAATAAGTTGTGGAATGTTGAGTTAATTAAATATTGTCCTGAAATAAAGAGGATAAAATACTGATACAAATAAGTGATGCTCAAAGTAATTATGCTGAAGAGTAGAGAAAAATGATGCCTGCTGTATAGTCCATTCCCACAGTATTGAAGAAAATGCAAATGGGTGCACAGTAACGAAGCACATCTACAATTACTTGGGAAAAGGGAGATGGGGGGGCTGCCAGAAGACGTGACTCCCAAGGATATAAGGACGCTCTAGATATGACAGCAGTGACTGTTCTCCTAAGTGCTTGGATTTGATATATTTATAAAATTATACCCTTTAAATATTTCCAATTCATTACATGCCAATTATAGTCCAATATTTCTGTTGAAATACATACAACTATTCTTATTTCATATTTTAAAGTTAATTGAATAATAAATGTTAATTTTAGGTAATTAGAACAATTAAATACATATAATTAAATATAGTTAAATAAATATTAAGACTCCTGTTCTTAACTTTGGCATGCATTAAAATCTCCTTGAAGGCTTTTAAAGACATAGATTTCTAGATTCTATCAATAGAGTTTCTGATTCATTATACCTACACTTGTACCTCATCATTTGTATTTCTAACAGATTCACAGGTGATGCTAACCTTGAGACCTGTCGCTTTAAACTTTAGATTTTTTGGATCTGACACATAGGTTTAATTCCTGGATATTATGTTTACTAAGTGTATAAAATCTTATAAAATTACTGTATGGCTCCTTCTATGCAAGTTCTGACCAAGCCTGACCCGCTTTGCTTTGGAAACCAAGACAAACCAGATACGTTCTGAATCCTATAGCCATAGATAAATTCTTGTATCTTCATAAGCAATCAGATTCTTTCTATGTAAAATGTTATCTCTAGTGATGGTAATATCCTTGAGGTAGAACCATTGTACAAATTGAATACTTTAACTGATTACCATAATACCACCATGGATGTGGATATAATAAGCAACAACTAAATAATAAGTATCAATGTTATGTTTTATCAGAGATCACATCCCCCTAACTCTGTGTGTGTGTGTGTGTGTGTGTGTGTGTGTGTGTGTGTGTGTGTGTGCACGCGCTATGTGTGTGTTTGTGAGTGCATGGTCACATTTGTGCCATACATGCGAAGGACAGAGGACAATCACAGGAGTTATCCATCTTAGTTTTGGAGACAAGATATCTTAGTGATATGTGATTGTCTAGATAGTCTAGTCTGGCTGGCCAGTTTGCTCCAGGGATCCACCTATTTCTGCCTCCTCTGATTATCAGTGCATACCACTAAGGTTGGCTAATATTATAAGGTTTATAGAGATTAAACTTAGGCCTTATGATTTCTAGGAAATCTATTTATACCTCGATGTATCTCCTTTCTCCTTGTATTTCAGTTTGCCTTGTTTGGTTCACATTTTACAATGCAGAGAAAATTAATATGCAAGGCTTTAAGTTTGTGAAATTTGAATTTAAGTGCAAAGAAACTTGAATAAAAATAAGAGCTTTTCAAGATTTATTTAGTTTCTTTTGTGTGTATGTATTTTTTTGCATGCATGTATGTACGTGTGCCACATACATGCCTGGAACCTAGGAGGTCAGAAGAGGGCATCAGATCCCCTAGATATGGAGTTATGGATGATTATGAACCACTATGTTGATGCAAGGAACCAAGTGCTCTTAACTGATGATTGATTTCTTTGGCCCCAAGTACAAAATTTTATTATTAACTACTGTAGATACATATATTTTCTTCCTTGGCTATTTCTAGCAAAAATTATAAATGTGTTCTCATGTGCAGCTTGCTTTTATTTCCTCACGTTCTCTCTGCTTCAAAAGATTGTCACGACTTGTAAGATTCTGTTTACACAACTGACTGGCAATTGATCTTTCTTCTCAGAGTCCATAGTTTTGAATTTACCTATTCACTAAAATTTATTTTGTAACTCGTAAATCAATACTTAGGGTACTTTCTGGGACAAGGGTATGCATGGAATTGTGAACAATTTGAGATGCCATGTTCACATTCCAGTTGACTTCAAACAAGGCAACTCTGCATTCCTGTTTCAAGTTTTATTGTAAAACAGTCATGTTTTTCATGGTTTATTTAATGCCATGAACTTTGGATTTTTGTGCTTTTCACTAGCGATTTTGCAATTCAAAGTGGCCTCAAAGCCCAGCACTAAAGTCCAATCTACTATTTCTAAATGTACAAAGGCCATTGTGCTTATAGAGAAAAATTGTGTTAAATAACCTTCCATCAGGTTAGAGTGGTGCTGGCCATGTGTTCAATGTTTAGGTGTCATTAAGCCAAGCACATATAATACAAAGTTACATATTAGTGCCACAATCACACACACACACACACACACACACACACACACACTGAGATCTTGACAAGAGACTCGAAGTTACCTTCTCCTATGTTTCTCTTTGAAGCAGTGGTTCAGTATTTATTAATTCAGAGTTCACTGTATAGACCATAATTACCCTGAATAATGAGGATCAAATATATATAACAATATATAACTTACTCAGTTGAGCACAGAATCAAGGCTAAAATAAGGATTTGGCAAGCACCCAACATTAAGAAACATTGCAATCAGCATCTTGGGAGGGGCTAGGTTTGCTCTCCAGAAACCTTGGAGATAGCAAAGGATATCTGTTTTAGTGACAAATATTTGAGTCTAAATAAAGTTCTAGTCCTCGTATTTATTTTGCATCTTCCTCTTCTTGAGAGTTAAGTCGAAATGAATGAATGGTAGAAACTTTGGTTTTACCATCTGTCTCTACTGAGGCAAAAATAGAGACTGCTACATTTAGTACATAGTGCTGTTGGTGAAGATCAGGCACTGTGCATGGATGTCACAGGAAACAGAAGAGAAGAACAGAAAATAGAGAACCTTCCCAAGTATAGTAATGAGATTCGGTAATGCAACTTCTACTTAGCTTGTTAACATTTTCTGTTAACATTATAGAGAAACTTTATTCATAGTGTATGTCAATACACTCTTAGTTCAAACACCTTTAATTTCTCACTGGTTACCCTGACGGAAGGAAGGTTGTTTTACTCCATTTCCTGCTGTTATAACAGAATAATTAATACTCAGTGACTTAGGAAGAATGGAGATTTCTTTTGCCTCAGGGTTTTAGAGGCTGAAAGTGCAACGTTGGGTGGCCATGTCTGACTAAGGCTTTATGCCATATCATAATGTAACAGAGAAGCAGAAGGGAAATCAGGCGCACATGGAAGAGATAAAACAAAGGGGGAGCTTTTCTTTGAAAGAACTTGCTCTTACAATAACTACTCCAGTCTCAAGAGAATTAATCCAGTTCCACTAGAAAGACATTTGTTCAAACATCTCTAAAGGCCCCAACTCCGAACAGAACCATAGTGACATCAAATTAGAACATAGGTTTTGGAAGGGATTAACTATAGAAAAGGTCACATTAAAATACATTGCACAAAAAGAAAGGAATTGAGGTCAAGAAGCCATGCTTAGAGGATGAAAAGAGAAGAAAGCATTTCAAGAAAAGGGCAGAAGTAGTCTGCATGCCTTTAATATTAACACAAACGCCTGATTTTCAGCACTGTAATGAACATTGTGAGTACTTTTTGAAAAAGCATAGAAGAATGTTTGAC
This sequence comes from Cricetomys ansorgei, assembly GCA_026225945.1. Lineage (NCBI taxonomy): Eukaryota > Metazoa > Chordata > Mammalia > Rodentia > Nesomyidae > Cricetomys > Cricetomys ansorgei. The sequence continues at coordinate 262,562 of JAMJFZ010000736.1, forward strand.
ATTTTTGCTTGCATCTAAATAGCACACAACCTTTCACAATATTCTCTTAAAAATATAATGGTGCAAACTTGAGCTTTAAACATATTTGCTGGTGCAGTTCGTCAGAAATGTGACTTCAGGAGAGTAAAATGCCCTGTAGAAGTTTTGGAGAATGTCAAGTTGCAGGGCTGATATGCATGTCCAAGTCAGAACCTTGCTCTTGACAAGTCAGGTAACAGGTGTTACTTTGACAGCCTTGAACCTTGGATGGAAAATAGAAAAGAATGTCAGCAAAAGTTGCTTTTAGACTTCAGCTAACTGAACTGCTTGAGGAAGGGTAGTTGATCACTTTGAGGAAGAGAATACTTTGTGTACTTAGGTTGCATGCCTGGGTTCTGGCAAAAGAAATCAACAGTTGCTGAAGCATCATATGATAGTCTAGACTTCCTAAACTGCTCAGAGAGAACTAATCTGTGCATTTTAGGAGGGATGAGATATGCGTGGAATGGGTCAAGTAAGTGCTCAACTAAAATGGCTGTGAGATTAATAGTGGTGGTGGTGGTGGTGGTAGTGGTGTGTGTGTGTGTGTGTGTGTTGAGGTGGAGAGCATGGATAAGTGCTTATTAGACCCATACCAAAAGTGATTAAAGAGACTTATTGCAGTATGAGATACTTATAGTCTTATGGATCCAGAAAGACATACATCATCAGATTTTTTTTGAAAATAGATTCTTCCCCCATACAATATATCCTGACCACAGTTTCCCCTCCCTTCCCACCTACCAGCTGTCTGCTACCTCCCCTCCCCCCTGATCAACTCCCTCTCCATTTCCCTTTAACAAAGATCATGCCTCCAAAAGACAACACCAAAACACAACAACACAAGGTACAAGAAGACAAGGCAAAAACCCTCATATCGAGGGTGGGCAAGGCAACCCAATAGGAAGAAAAGGGTCTTAAAGAGCAGGCAAAAGTCAGAGACACACCCATTCCCACTGTTAGGAGTCCCATAAAAACACCAAGCTAACAGCCCTGGCATATACAAAGACAACCTGGTGGAGACCCATGCAGGCTCCATGTTTATGGCTTCAAGTCTCTGTGAGACTGCTTAGTTGATTCAGTGGGCTGTGTTCATGTCCTCTGGGTTCCTCCATCCCCTCTGACTCCTACAATCTTTCCTCCTGCTCTTCTACGGGGGTTCTCTGAGCTCCAAGAGGATGGACCAGAAGGAGACTTTAAATGTAGAGTCTCTCTCTGTCTGCATAATGTCTAGCTGTGGATCCCTGCTCCTGTTCCCATCTGCTGCCAGAGGAAGCCTCTTTGATGATGGGCATGGTACCAATCTATTGTAATGGACTAATATAGGCCTCTATAGAAGGAACTTGGCAAAAGGATGACTAGAGGTTCAAGCAAGTCTTCCTGGAACTTCTTTGATCTCCTCACTGCTTCAATGCACAGCTCCCCAGATGTGGGTGTTGTGTCTTGAAGAAACAAGAGCTATTCAAACAACAGATTTCCAAATAACTGAGGCTTAACAATAGAAAAATTAAACATGGCAAGTGTATGTGGAGAGCCACAATTTTCTAAGTTTTTGGTGGGAGCAAATGCTTTTATTTTCCCTCAGTGCTGGAGAAGGAATCCAGGGCATTGTGCTTTACTGGGAAAGCATTATGTCAGTGAGCTAAACTGTCAGTTCCCACACAAAATTTAATACATAAAATAGTCAAAAAACATAAGGACCATTAATGCTTTGAGCAGTAATTCAACAACATTATGCTAATACAATTCAAGATGGTGGAAATACCAGAGCAAGTGCAATTCAAGAGCCAGCTCAGCATTTAAAAACACTGGATTCTCTTCTAGAGGACATGAGTTCATTCCCCAGAACACACATAATAATTCCTAACTGACACGACAATTTCAGGGATCTGTTCTGTCTTCTGGCCTCCACGCACATGTGGCACACAGACATGCATGCAGGCAAAATACCCACATGTGTAAAATAATGAATAAAAAATGAAATATTAGGGCAAGGAAAGAATAGCTGTGATATGTATGAATTACTGCTTGCATACAGCAAGGACTTCAGCAGAGAAAACATTGAAGTACATTGGATGAAGAAGTAAGAAATGCAAATAGTTATAGACCATAAGCAGGATGGCAGAGCATTGGCCTTAATAATTAGTAGTTTGGGTTTTGAGTGTTAATTATATCTTCTCAAAATTAGAAAAGCTCATTGAAAGAAATAATTTGCTCAGCTTTCAAGGTTAAGCTATAGGTATGTGAGAAGACAATGCTATAATGTGAGTATGTGCCCTTCCTAGTTTTCTATGTGGTTTCTCAAAACTGTTGTGGAGTCTTAGAGTGAAGGTGTTTCCATAGAAATACAAACAAAGGGAGAAAGGCTCTATCTGTGTTCTCTTTGGTCTTCTTGGTTACAGGACCTGCACTCAGAGCGATGACAGCATGTGCTTAAAAGCTACAGCCTGCATATCATTAAATATTAAAAGCTTTCTTCTCTAACAGTCATGTGGTTCTTAACACACTAAGACTTCTTAGCGAAGATGGTTTTGATAGCGGATAGAGTTGCATGAGTTATTTGTTGTAAATGCAAATAAAAATCCTTATGTCATGAAACAAAAACAACTATGCTCTTAGTGAATCCTAACAGCAGTGTACACTTTGGTCATTGAGAGTTAATCAGGTGGAACTTTCTTGTTTTCCTCCTCTCCCTCCTCCACCTCACTACAGTGCTATAATGGGTTTGCTTCCAGCCTGTGTGAACATGTCTCTGGGGATATTGGGTTAGACAAGCAAAAGCAATACACTTTTCTTGGGAATCTATTTTCCCTTGTAAGATGGAAAAAAAAGGGGGGTGGATATCCAGGTTTTCATGTACAATTCTTAACTATTTGGTAAATGCGTTGAACACACCATGGACTGTGACTTTTATCTTTAGTCTCCCTAATGTGCCTCATTAAAAAACGACTTCATCAATAAATAGAAGAAGAAGAGATATGCTTATCTCCTGCCATTAGGGTTCAAGATTGACAGGAATACTAAAAACACATTAGTATTACTGAAGGTCATTGAGACAAAAGGCTTTCCTTCATTCGTTGAAATATAAGGATCTGGGGCTGGAGAGATGGTTCAGCAGTTAAGGGTACTTGCTGCTTTTTCAGGGGAACTGGCACCCACACTGTGGCTCACAATCATCCATATATAGAGTTCTGGGGAATCCAATGTCCTCTTCTGACTTTCATAGGCATGATGTATGCAAACAGGGCACATACATACATGCAAGGAAAACACTTGTATGCACAAGATAAAATAAAAAAATCTAAAAAAATGATATTAAGTATCTATTCACATTTGTGGTACGTATATTGCTATGTGGCTCAACCAGTTCATTTTCTTTTTAACCATCATAGAAGTAAATAACATTCCTAAAATTCTTCAGATGAGTAAATGAACTAAAGGGACTAAATAACTAGTCCATGACTGGGCAATCATTAAGAGCAAAGCTGACTCATTGGAACCCTCCGTTCATCAGTTTGATAGAGAAAAACAAGTATCTTCTCATTAAAGTAAAAATGTTTCAGCTCTTCTCTATATACTTTATGATTCAGGTGAGTAAATTTGAAGCTCAAATTTAGGAAAAAAATATTACTCTCCTTGTAAAGATTCCAAATTTATCTTCAGTTGAAGAAATATATATGAATTGTTCAATTGTTCCCCCCAATACCACACAGACCAAAAAGATATTAGTGCAATCAATCAGTCAGTCACATAATCAATTCTTAATCAATAAAATGCAGACATGCCATTCCTCAAATTCCTTTTTTTTTTCTTTCTTGTCCTACAATTCTTATTCAATCTCTCAAATTCTTTTTTGGGTATGTTAAAATTAAATCAAAGTTTTTCTCAGAAGCCAGTATAGTGTTGCATCCCTGTGATCTAAGCACTCTAGAGGTGGAAGCAGGGGAATTGCTTCAAGTTTCAGGCAAGTCTGGGCTACACAGTGTATCCAAGGCCATTGTGAGCTATATAGTAAGACAATGATGCAAAACAGTTCCTTAAATTGTTCGATAATTTTTCACTTCTTATCCTCCATGGAACTATTTTTACCTTTCTACTCATCTTGAAAATATATTTTAACTGGGCTGTGGTGGTGCATACCTTAGGAGGCAGAGGCAGGTGGATCTCTGTGATTTTGTGGCCAGCCTGGTCTACAGAGTGAGTTCCAGGACAGCCACTTACAACAGAGAAACCCTGTCTTTGGAAAAAAAAAAACAAAGAAGAAAAAAAGAAGAATGTGTTCAAAGATATTTCTAAATAAACAAAAGTAGCTACAGTGATGGGATATTGGGATATGGCAAAGGCCCAGACATACAATGAATGAGTACTCATTAGCCAAAGCTGAACAATTTCAAAGACAAAATAATTAGTATAAAGTAAATATTTATCATGAATTGATCCAAAAAGTACAGTTTGGAAAGGCAGACGATATCAAAGTAACTTTATGGTAGAGAAAGCTATCAAGCATTATCTCAGCCAGGTGGTCAAAGCCAACATGAACAGGAAGCAGAGTCACACTGAGAGTGTGTACTCTTGATGTAAGGGGATGAGAATGAGAATCCACTTCTATGATCTACGCCAAACACTGAACCATATAGTTTAATCATGACAAAAACGGCCTATCATGACAAACAAACGATCAAAAAGAAAACACTAGACAAATCTCAATGAAAGACATTCTACAAAACACATGAGCAATATTTCTAGAAACTGTCACAATCATCAAAATCAAAGAAAGTCTAAGGAACTTTGACAACATGACTGTCATCGGCAGCCTGGATGGGATCCTAGAGCAGAAAAGGAATATTGGGCAAAAACCAAGTCAATCTGAACAAAGTGTGGGTGTTAGTAAATAATATATGAAAATTGGATCATTAATTGTGATAAATGTACCATGATAATACAAGATGTTGATACTAAGCAAAGAGAGTATCAAGTGTGTGGAAAGTCTATGTACTGGTTTTTACAATTTTCAACAAATCTAAAGGTGTTTTCAGGCAAGATATTATTTAATAATATAAGTTAAAGACAATGTGGCAAAGAAATATAGAAACAAAAATAGCCCTTGCCTCCCCTGTTTGTCCCTTCCAACACTGGGTTTATAAGCACACAAAGCCATGCCCAGCTTTACACATTACAGTGAGGGATTTGAATTCAGGTCCTCACACTTGGAAAGCAGGCATGCTCACCCACAGAGCCATATCTGCAGACTCCCCCCCCCATTTTACATTTTACATTCTAGTAGGAATCAACTCACAGAAACACAACTCCAAATGCATCTTCCCCACCCAGTCCTCAGAACAGATTTTATTTCTATTAAAATTATTTTTACTGGATATCTCAGGGAAGAGTAGGGAAACTAAGATTAATCCTTTCCCAGCATGTCTTAATTGCTTATAGCTTTTGATATAGGGGTGGGCCTCATAAGATTTTCTTCCTCTATGTTTGCATGTCAATTGTTGACATTCTTCAAGTCTTGTTTAGGCAGCTATGCAGGAAATATTGAAAGGACTCACCAGGCTGTACATATATGTTTATTTGTTTATATGTATAAAAAACAGCAATGGTTAAGGAAGAGATTGTGAATTTGGGAGGAAGTGGCAGAGTGGGGGGCATAGGAGGGGTGTGAGGGAAGATACAGAGAGGGTAAATGATACAATTATATTTTAGTTATATAAGTTACTTTATGCAGTGTTTTTATTTTGTCATTTATCATCAAGGAAGACATACATGTGCTTGCTTACATTAAGAACTTATGGGTATTAATCCCAAACTTTCAAGAAGTAAATATCCATATTTACACATCCAGAAGTAACTACAAAAAAATACATAAATATAAAAAGAGCCCATTTCCTGTGTGGCATTTGGGAGAACAATAGAGAATGGCAGGGTACAAGTGACCTGATGAGAAAAATGGCAAAATGGGTAGTAGAACTTGAATAGGGATGGAGGAGAGAAACAAATACAGAATGAGAAAAGTGGGTAAAACAGTAGTAGGGAGGTCTGTAAAAGTCATAAGACATCAGACTATAACTATCAAAAAATCTATGATAAAGGCAAGCCTGTGTATAAAGATACATATACCATAAAGTACAGTCCTTTGACAACAAATGGAATTTGGCTACTGGTGAGACATAATTAATTTGTCCCTAATTCTGGTACCTTGGTTTGTCAATAAAATTAACTTAGGTCCCAGATGATCTCCACAATCAGGTGTTCATTTTGAGATAATTTACAATGATTCATATCCCCCAGGAACAAACACCAACAAATTCAGCCAAAATATCATCTAACCTTCTTGCTACCGCCTCCCAAAGAATCACCAAAATTCTCTCAGCTCCTTGTGAGAATGTAAACAGGCATATCAGTGCTCTTTTTGAATTGGCATCATCTGTGATATAATAACATGAGAACCTGATGATTTTTGATTGAACCAGCTTTTCAGAAGCTATAAATGAAGACATAATGCCATTGTCTAAGGAAAATAATGTGCTATAAACTAGCCTCGTGAGACAATATCTCTTTTCTTGTTCAAATTGAGTTTCCCAAAACTGTTCCGCTGGGTGCAGCACACTGTGAAAGACATATTCTCCACCCTAACCCTCACAAACCACATCCAATTTGCTTTTGTGTACATCTTAGAAGACTTTCCTAACTGAACTTTAGAATTGCAGCTTTTCAGATATTTGATTTGCAGAAGTACCTATCATATGAAATAGGAAGAAAGGAAATTATATAACAATAATGACAATATGCCATTGTTCTCATCTCTAAACCCATTTATAATTTTGCTCCAAGAGCATCTTGGAGCAAACTTTGTTCTAGCGTGAACTAATTCTAAGCACATTGGTATACTACATCTGCCTGACAGTGTTAGATCATTTGATATGATCAGAAGTCATTCTCACAGACCACAATAGATAGCAAGAAGAGGAATCCTTTGTGAGAAAAAGGAGTAAAGGCCAAAAGGGTCACTTGCCAAAGCCCACCAGGGACCATGGCAGAGCATCCTCTTTCCCTCCTTTCTGAGAAGGGGAGAAATCTGAGAAATATCCAACATCTGGCAATTACTCACCTGTGTACTGGCTAATGATTGCCATAATGAGATGGAGCAGAGCCAATATTCTTCCTGCTGTGCTCTTATTAGTGAGAAATAGTATCTACTTGTCATATTTCTATTTTTACTCACCGGGTAATCTGAGCAAAGAAGAAGCTATGCAGGATTTGTGAGGCAGTAGAGAAGCAGGGGAGGTTCGGAGGAACGTATGCTATGGTGGGAAAATCACCCAATGGGACTGGGTAGTATCTGGGATGAGAAAAGATAGAGTTAATAGGGTTTCAGTAAAAAGATGTATGATAGCTCAAAATAGTAACCACTCTCTATTATTTCACTGCTATCACTCAGTCTACCACATAAAATTTTAACCCCTGATGACATCTACAGTTGTTTAAAGCCTAATCGAAAGTAATATTTCTGCATATACTTTGCCTCATCACTTCAGTGAAAACTGATTTCCTCCTTCAAACTGCTTTTTCTGGAATTCATAAGTGATTGAAATCACATGATATTTCTATATTTCTATATGGATTTTATTTCCAAGCAGAATGACACAAATAAACCGTTACAAAAGGTTTATCAAAAGCCTATTTGGCTGGGCAGTGGTGGCTCATGCCTTTAATCTCAACACTCCAGAGGCAGAGGCAGGCGGATATCTGTGAGTTCAAGGCCAGCCTGGTCTACAGAGTGAGTTCCAGGACAGCCAGAGTTACAACAGAGAAACCCTGTCTCAAAAAAAAGCCTATTTGAAGGAGTTGGTTTTTATGGAAGAGATCATTGTAAGGTTGTCTAGTTAACTCTTGACTTGCCTCTGGTTCATATTAGATTACCAAATCTACAGCTTTGCAGTGAACTCACCATGAAGGCTCTCATACTGTGCTACAGTGTCTTCTGATTAAAATGATTCTGTAAGAGTTGATTATTCTATTTGATTGATGTCCTGCTATCAATAACACTCAAGGGTCCCTATCTTATAGATGTATTTTAGAGTGTTCGTGCTCATCTGAAGTATGACTGACTTTATATTTTTATCTCTGAAGACTGGGATGTATAAAATCAAGTCATTCATTTATTTTTATATTGTTGCTATTATTCTGTTTTTCCATTGTTTTGATCATCAAGTGTTTACAGTATTTTTTTTTTGAGACAAGGTTACATGGCCTCAATTCTCTATGTAGCTGAGAATGGCTTGAGCTTCTGATCGCCCTGACTTCATGTTACAGATGTAAAAATTATGGGTATTCGCTACCACCCCAATTTACGTTGTGCTTGGGATCAAACCCAAGAGTCTGCATGCCAGGCAGTCACTCTACAAACTGAACTACATTCTCAAACCTTCACCAGTGTTTGGAAACAAAGTTTCAAAGTATCAACAATTACTGTCTTAGTTTTTATTCATTGTAAGTGGGTAAGTGCGTTTGTATGCCTCAAAGTGTCCATTTATTTTAATGTCTATGTATTCTTTTCCTTTCTTTTTTGTGTTTGGGATTGAGACTAGATCCTTATGGATGCGAAATAAGTACTTTACAACAGAATTATACCTATAGCTCTTGATGGCTATTTTTCCTTAATTAAATTCTGCTACATTTTTAACATATTCATATTTTCATAAATCATATACATTATGAGTTTTCTATATTATGTGCAGTCAACTCTTTGATCTTCAACAACTTATGTGGATGTTTTTATGAAGGCAACTCTAAATTGTTTACAAGTATGTAGCCAGAGGTTGGAGATGGGGCTCAAGAATTAATAGAGCTTACTGCTGATCTAGAAGACCCAGGTTTGGTTCCCAGAACATACATGATGAATTATGACCACATGTAACTACAATACCAGGGATCCTATACTAGACAGGTTTTTAAAAATGGGAGGACAAAGCTGAGTGGGAACAGAATGAAAGGTGGGTCTGTGAGGAGTTGGGGGAGGGTGAATGCAAACAAAATGCAGCGTAAGAAATTTTCAAAGAATTAATTGAAATATTTTTAAAATGTTGCTGGGTGGTGATGGCTTATGCCTTTAATCCCAGCACTCTGGAAGCAGAGGCAGGTGGATCGCTGTGAGTTCAAACTCAGCCTGGTCTACAGAGTGAGTTCCAGGACAGCTGGAGTTACAACAGAGAAACCCTATCTAGAAAAAACAAAAAAACATTTTTAATGAAATAAAAACAAAGAGCATTTATCCAATATTGTCAAAATTACCTACTTAATAATCAAATCTTTCCTCGATATGAAGAAAATTTTACTCTTTTAATGCATTTGAGACAATGTGAGCAATGCATTAATATATTACAATCATGAAAAGTTCTAAGAATGGAGATAATGCAAACTACCCCAGTCTCCCATATCCTATCAATTTGAGCTTTCCTCCAGCAGAATTTTATGGGTTGCATACTCATTTTCCGTTTTTTTTCTCTATGTAATTAGGTACATGTATAGATATGTGAAATATATAGTTTGTTGTGCAGGAGTTAATTTACTATTTATATAGACAGATAATTTTTGACACTTGCTTTACTCTTCTGTTAGTTTCAGAGTATCTTATTGTATAAAAATTCATTGCTTTCACATGGATAAGTTTTTAATTATATAAAATTTTTTCACTGACATAAATATATTTCAATAAACTTACACTCATATGTATGTTCCAGTATAGTATATGGAAATACATAGAAATTGCCATCTAATTGGAAGTTAGATGTGGTGTGTGTGTGTGTGTGTGTGTGTGTGTGTGTGTGTGTAGGTACAAAGGTTTTATAAATATGTGCCTCTCCTGACACTGTAAGATAATCAGTACATGTCACCATCATCCACAAAACTGTACCACTTAATTTGTAAACTTTTGTGCTTTTGTTCAGAATCATATTTAAGTTTACGCTTGTCTGATAGTTACCTACCTTTATGATTTAGATAATGTATAGTATTTTTATACTGTTTCTTACTGTGTAGACCAGAAAAAGTCTTGAACTTGTCATTTTGGGGGCCCGATCCTCCCAAATAAGATTACAACTGTGTACTACCACTACCATGTGCAAAACTATCACATAGGTGATATTCTTTGATTTCTTCAACTTCAAGTCCTGTGTGTGAAAACAAGAAACAGAAAACTCATTTCTTTTTCCTAGTCTTTCCTTTCTAATATATTGATTTTGCAATGTGTTATTTCAGAGTTTTGAATCTGATGATTACTGTTACATGCATATTTAATTTATGGCTTATCGTTCTAAATTGATTTTTTGTATTTCCATTATATTCCATTCAATATATTTACATTTTCTTTTATAGGCATACTTTCAACAATAACTGCATGATCAAATGGTTTTGATGCTTAAGTCCAGAGTATTATATTGCTATGTTTTCTTTCCTTGGGTGTTTATTATTTTCATTCCTCAGTTTGTACCGGAATACATCTTTCCCTTTGGCTTAATGAATCCTGACTTATAGCAGTTTCCCTGGAAACACAGGATGAAACAAAGATTCATATTCAGAAGGCAGATAGGTCTGGTGGTGAAGGTAAACAAGGAGCAAGGACAGCAGTGCATGGCTCATGTTATTATGACAAGGCTTCAGCCAGTTGAATGGAGAGTTCTAGGCATGGGCTGCATCTTCAGTAGCCCATTGGAATTGCTCCAAAACTCAGAATTAGGGCTGATACAATGATCATGTTCTCTGCGGGTTCCCATTTGCTGAAGTCCCTCACCTGAGAGCTCTCAGCTGACAGCACTCTCAACAATTAGGCAAAGGAATGTCTTACAATGGGAAGGAAGATCATTATACAATACTATGATGGCACAGCTTGGGGAGGGGACCGGTAGATACTACAAGGCAGGTGATCTGGAGTATGGTTCTCCAAACAAAACAGACTCCATGATCAGAACAGCTGTGCCTGTTTACAGGAGACCACCAGGAGAGGCCTATGGACTATTGACACTTCCTTAGAAGAGAGGTTGGGAGGGGTCGTTAGTCCTTCACCTGAGATTCTAGCCACTCATCAAAGCCATTTGCATATGATTTTGCCTGGATTGAATTTGGTGGGTCCAGGTGGCAGGGCCTCAGGGTCTTGGGAGGTGCTAGAACTTTAGCATCTACTAAAAGTAACAATTTTCCTTGAAAATGACATGTTATTTCTCAAATTTTTGTCCATCAGAATTATGTGGGGCATGTTCCTTGTGTCTGGAATTTAATGGTGCAGGGTAAATATGATGCTGGGCAGATGTTTATTTTTTCTAATTAAACTATTTTAATCCATCCAGATGCATTTTTATTTTTCTTAAAACTCAAAACTTGCACCAAAATATGTCATATATCAGTGGCTATTCATTAATCATGCTTTGTGCTCTACAATATAAGATGGTTTTCTTTTTTTCTCTTTCTTTTTTTCTTTTTTTGGACACTTATTATCTTACCATGTCTTTTGTTTCATCTTCAGGAACATGAATTTTGTTTGATAAAATCAGTCTCCATATTCATGTCTTTAAAGCTGCGTTCTCCTTTCTTTGAGAGCATCTTTCATCTATCCTGCTCCAATTTTCAATGAATACTTACCAAATTTATTCTCTTTACCGCTGAATTACTTTCCTTCAGTGACCAATCTGTTCTTTCCTGGTTGGGCTGTGAATTTTATTGAGATTTTATATATCTCCTGTTAACTTTCCCTCTCACCTACTTTCCTCTTCATTTACACCCATATCCCATCCAGTCTGTTGGTGTTTCAGTTAATTTCTTCTCCAGTTTTCTTCTTTTTCTTAGAATCTATATTTTATTTTCCAAGAACCACCAATTTTTTATTTCTAAAAGTTATCTGTCTTAACATGTAGCCCAGATTTAATATAGTATAGTTGATTTTTATGCTTTTAAGTTAATAATCTCCCTTCCATAATATAATCCAAATGATATGTAAGGATCCATTTTCTATTTAGTTCATATTCTCTTATGTCTAAATAGTAAGGCAAATAATCCAGGCTTAGTATGGGTTCATTTCTTCTTTCTCTCTGCCCAATTTGGTTTTAAGAACATCTTTTTTTGCACAATTTGCTGAATGACAATATATATGCATAGCTCCTGTCCAAATGAATATGTCAAATCTGCATGCTATTAATTGTACATTGAAAAAGGAAATTTCTTCTGCTTCTATGAGTTTAATTTATGGAGACAAATTAATTTTTTTTAATAAAAACATTCCAAACTTTCATTGTTTTAAATTTTTATATGTGTATATATGTCTTATTTTTTGCTAAATTATTGCATAAGAGCCCCTTACCTAACACTCCTTTCACCTCTGATAGCTTAAGATTTTAGAAGATTATTTACTATTTTAGTATTTGAGCATAGGCAATGTAACATTTCTAGGATCTTTAAATCTTGAAAATATTGTTTTTGGTTGTGGTTTGACTATTTGAGATAAGAGTCTCACTATTCAGCCTTGGCTCGCCTGGGACTAACTGTCTAGTCCATGTTGGCCTTGAACTCACAGAGATCCACCTGCCTTTGCCTCCTGAGTATTGGATTAAAGGTATTTGACACCATGTCCAGGCTTTTAAATATTTTTAAAGATACTGTATACAGAATGAAGCAATATTCCTAATTATATGTTTGCCCATATAGGCTACTACATGGTTGAAGATTTTTCTCTGAAATACAGTGGTTGGACATACAATGGCAAATGGTAGATTTTCCCCCTTAGTTTTTCTTTAGACTTTTAATATTTAGATTCACAACTTAAGAGTCTATCTAAGCCATACTATGCTGGTTATTTGCCTATCTTCTTAAAACTGTTGCCTTCACTCTCCCCTAGCCTGCCTTATATTGTAAGAATGGACCTTGAAAGTCCAGTTTCCCACAGTTTATGTTATTTGGTTTCTCCTTAAGAGAAACATTAATGGTCATCTTAGGCACTGCTCTGTTGCTGTGAAGAGACACCATGGCCAAGGCAACTCTTACAAAAAGAAGACTTTTAATTGGAGGCTTACGTGTAGTTTCAGAGATGTAGTCCATTTTCATCATGGCACGGAGGACAGAAGCATGCTGGCAGATTCTGGAACAGTAGCTAAGAGCTACATCCTGTGCAATAGGCAGAAAGCAAGAGACTGGGCCTACCATGAGCTTTTGAAATCTCAAAGCCCACCCCTCAAACAAGGCCATACCTAATCCTTCTAATCCTATCAAGCAGTTCCACTCCCTGGAGACTAGGCATTTAGATATATGATCCTACGGAGGTAACCAAACCACTACAATGATCCATTAGAATGGAAAGGGTTAGGAAGCCAAGGTGTTTCTCACCCCAATTCTGACATTCAAAAGTGCCCTTTGTAGAGACTTTGGTTCCTTTATGATCTACTTCTTTCAATACTGCAGCTGTCAACAGATACCTACATTCATTTTCAGACCACTTTTTGATTCCAGCTATTGCCAAATGGCCCATCATAGGGTGTGAAGTAGTTCTTGGTATTGCCAACTTTAGAGTTGCCTCACTGGTGTGTATTTTGCTTGTTCTTTCATCACCTAGGTAACCATTTCTCCATATTAAATACCTCCTTTTAGAAAATCTCTAGATTTTTCTGTTTCCTTGACTCCCTGACTTAGACTCTGAACCCATTTAATTTCTCAAACTGCCTCTTGTATTTAGTAGAAATCTCTTCTCGAATTCAGGAGTTGCTAATTTCCAGTGTGGCCTCCACCTTTCCTGCCTCTCTGTTTTCTCCTTATTGGTATTTCAGTGGAGAAAGAACAGGAGCACAAAAAAGATTCCATTAACTAGCAACTACTATAATACATTTGTCCCTGGAGACATAGACAAGTATAATTGAATGATATCCTGAGGCTAGTCTTCTTTGCTAGTCCACCCTCAATTACTAGGTGAAACTCGAAGAGTCAGTACCTATGAAAATTAATTCAATGTGATGTTTAATGTTTCTTTGAGACTATAGACATAGGATGCTGTGAAAAATTAGTGTGAAGGTGGGCAAAAGACATTTTAGGTATATGATAATCAGATTTTGCTAGAAATTTTTGCCATTTGTGATGTAATCTACTTAATCTGCTGTGTTAATTCTGGAGGCATTTGACACAGAGTCCAAAAAGTTCAGAAATCCCCATGAAACCTGACACCAGTTACAAACATTTATGTGTTCAATAATTTGTTAGAAGCTCTCAATGTACTGATAGACTCACAGTTTACTACAGATTGTAATCAGCGAAGGGAGGTGATATAAGGACAAAGTCCAGGAAGTTCCAAGTGTGAAGTTTCTAGTTTTTCTCAGCTAGTGGAATTCCAAGGTGTGCTATTTTTTTAAATTTATTTTTAGTTTATGTGTATGAATGTTTTGGCTGTGTGTATATGCGTGAATATGTGTTCCTGCTGCCCACAAAGGCCAGAAGTGGGCATTAGATATCCCTGAACTGCAGTTACAGGTGGTTGTGAGCTGCCATGCAGGTGCTGGGACTCAAACCTAGGTCTTCTCCAAAAGCAGCTAGTGCTCTTAATTATCGTGCAATCTAGTCAGTCCAGAAGTGCTAATTTTATTGACAATATTGTATAATCATATACACAGAATATTGCTGATGATGGGAATTCATCTGACTTTTGAGTCTATAGTTTTATTGCAACTCAGTACTATAGACATAGTTGATGATAATTAAATTCACATTATTAGTCTATCCACTGTGGTTCAAGGCCTCAAGTAAATAAACAAACAAACAAACAAAAAACATTCTTCTCTGGCAGGAAATTCCACAGGTTTAAAGATAACTTTCAGGAGGTTGATAGCTAGGGTAGATCTTCTTCCTTCGATGAGGTCAATTCTTTAATCACAGTAGTGTCCAAATATTGAAAGCTAGGCAGGAGTTTAGACATTTTATAGGAATCAATTAATGAGTTTCAGTTAGGAAAAAAAATCAGTGGGCCCTACAATGTGAGCAAAGGGACAGTGAGTGCCCTGTAGTTGACACAAGCATCCAGCATTGTACAGTTAACTCTCCAGTTTGGTCTGCTGTCTCATCAAATATAGGTGCTGATCATTGAGCAATTTCTGATCAGAATCTCTTCTGAAAATTTGCATGCTTCTTTTTTCATTTCAGAAGGGTAAGATAAACATTGGAAAAATGAAGTAGATTAGATGATTCAACTGTGGACTCAAAAAAATTACAGGAAGCATAAATTATAGCTAAGTGCTTGATATGTACTTGAATTTTATACTGATTACAAAGAAATTTCAGAAAATACTACTCCATATGAAATTCATAAAAACTGCTGAACAATTTAAGTAACAGCTTGTTAGTCCTGTGGTGACAGTGTCATTTCTGTAAATGTTAACAGGAACATTGCGGAGGGGGTGCACTGCTGTTTTCCAAGATTGAACACAGGAGATGGTCCTGATTTGGTAAGATGCTACAGATCCATATCCATTTTCTCTATTTATCCCTAACTACATTCTTCATAATGTACGGGCAGAGGTTTCTAAAAGTACAATATGTAGCAAATGTTGCCTTCCAAAAGCAAAAAAGACATGAATGATTGATTTAAAAGAATTTAATTGTGGTTCAAAACTCCCACAAGGTTTAGACTCTAATTTCTCCAAGCTATATATATTCTCTTTCATATGACAAGCACAATATAATGACAAAATAGAGGACCCCTGATATTGTGTGGCTTGGGAAGGGATATCTCCTATATGCATATCTATTTTAACTCCATTTGTCCCTTTATTATCTACCCTCTGCGATTTCCTTTCTCAGCAATATGCTGCCTGTTTAATGACACAATGTTGTCAATAAAAATTAACACTGTTAGGCTAGAAAGATGGCTCAGTGGTTAAGTGCACTAACTACTGTTACAGAGAACATAGGTTCAAGTCCCTAAACCCAGATGGTGGCTCACAGCCGTCTGTAACACTAGCTCCAGGAGATGGACAAATATAATTTACTGTATGTACAAGGATGTCAGGACATTAGTTGGGGCAGAGCACGGGGAGACTCTATGCCTCAATTCTGCATCTAATGTACTCTCTTGGATTCTCCTAACACAGCAGTGAAAGGGAGACTTGGTAGTCACAGAAAATGATGTCAGCTGCTGAAACAGATAATTTTTAATTTCCCAAAGTCTTAATAAAGTTTAATGTGACTCCTTCTAACTGACATTGTACAGAACAGGAGAAATGTTTTCTTCATATTACTATTAAATGGTGCCAGGTTACTTCCACATTTTAATGTTTTATTATAATTTCATAATATTTAATACACCGCTTGTAAGAGTTCTACAAAAAAGAAAAGGGAACAAAAAAAAGGTAGAGAGTTTTATGATTGGACCTGAAGCTAGCTCGCATTATTTCTACATATTTTTTATTGGTCACAGAAGCATTCAACCTAACCAGGACTAGCCCTGTGTATAGAAGGAAGTAAGAAAGTGAGTGTGCTGGGTAGTTTTTGATAACCTGACAGAAAGTGAGTCTCACTGGAGAGATGGGAGCCTCAATTGAGAAAATGCCTCAATAAGATTGGGCTATAATCAGGCCTGTAGGCCATTTTCTTAACTAGTGATTGATGTTGGAGGTCCCAGCCCATTGTGAGTGGTGCTATCCCTGGTGGCCCTGGGTTCTATAAGAAAGCAGGCTGAGCAAGCCATGAGGCACAAGCCAGTAAGCAGCACCCATCCACTGAATCAGCTCCTGCCTCCAGGTTACTGCCTTGTTTGAATTCCTCTCCTGACTTTGATGATGAACAGTGCTGTGGAGATATAAGTCAAGTAAACCCTTTCCTCCCCAAGTTGTTTTGGTCATGATGTTTCATTGTGTGGGGCTACCCTAGAGCTGAGAGTGAGTCAAAGTTGGCCTTGAATCCCGGATTTTTTTCATCCTGAGAGCAGTATGAGTTTCGGTGCTCCCCACTTTTAGCCCTGGTCCGAACCCAGCTAAATATTAAATACTGCCTGCTTCACAGCTGTTCAATAACAAAGAAATGTGGATTGGTTGGTGCTTATCTGCACTGTAGGTAGAAGCCTAGCGTTGAGCCCATTTACTAATAAGGTGTCTTCCTCTTTTCCCTGTGGGACCACACCTTATGCAGAAGGTGCCCTTGCAGGACCTTGATGCTTAGACTTGAGCTCCACACACAAATGGGGCTATTCCAGTGTCTTTGCAAATTGGGCTACTTGTCTTAACAGTGTCCTTGTCTTAGCCAATGGCTTCCATCCCTGAGTACCAAAAAACCTCCGCTGCCTGTACCCTGTAAATGTAACCACTCTTGCTTTAATAAATGAGAGATATACCCCTCTGACAGCCTCTCAGAGTCTGATTCACTCTTGTCAGCTCTTAGTCCTCTGATCTGGGAGCCACCACATGCCCTGTGCTTTCCTTCCTGGGGACTGAGCTGGCGGCCGATATGCCAGGAAGGGAAGCAAGACCCCACAGACAGAGAGAGAAAACAACATCATTGCAGCAATAGAAACCCTAACTAAGACAAATTGGTACCAGGAGTGAGGTATTGCTTTGACAGATCTGACCATATTGCTTTTGGGAGGATTGTGAAAGGACTTTAGAACTTTGGGCTAGAAAAGCCATTTGAGTGTGAGAGCTCACTGAGCTGTTATATAGAATATTGGGAGATAAGAATGTTGACAGCAATGCCTGTGATGGATGTATGACTTGTGAAGTTTCAGAGGGAAGCAAAGAATATACTGAACCTTTTTCTGTGAAGAATTTGTGGTATCTGGTCACCTGGAGCTGAAGAATCTGCTGTGACTAACAACAGACCAGAAACATTAAAGTAAATCCTTTGCTTTGCTGGGATAATGCATGCTGGTCAGCTGGGGCTGAAGAATCAAGTATGATTAAGAAGAGACCAGCATCATTGAGGTGAAATCTTCTGGGAGTGTTTCCTGAGAGTCAATACACAAAAGCTGTGTTTCAGAAGTGGCCGAAGTTGTACCCCATGCTGGTAGCTGAACTTGGTAGTGTAAGCCACGCAGGTGGTACTGGCTTTGAAGGCATGAAGAGATCATGGAGAGTAACTGAGGACTGACATTGTGTAGCAATGCTGGAGTCCCTGAAGAGAGCCTGGGGAGGCTATTGGTGAAAGGGCAGCCCAGTTGCACCAGAAGATCCCAGAATTTTGGAGATGCCAGTACCATGGGATGGCCATCAAGAAAGGTAGCCGCAGTGGAGGAGAGCCACCTGGGAGCTAGAATACAAGCTATGTGTGCTGAAGAGGGATTCCTTTGAAGGAGCCCAGAAGATCATCAAAATTGGACCTTGAGTTATTTACTCTTTAGGGGTTTGGTTTTGCTTTGTTTAGAGTATGACTGTGCCCTGGTTCTTCCCTCTTGAAGTAAGAAAGTAATTTATTTTTTATTTGACAGGAGTTTACAGTTGAAAGACTTTGAATTTTAAAATACTTTGGATTTTAAACAAACCGGTTTATTTTAAAGAGGATGAATTTTTAGGTGTTTGAATTTTTAAGGGCTGTGACTCTTAAAATTTGGAATATATTATATTGTGATGTTTCTATTAATGTGAAATCTTGGAATGAATAAGAAATGAAAGTCTGTGGGTTACCAGTGATATGTTTGTGTGTCAAGTTGACAAGGGGTCAGTTGTGCTGGCTAGTATTTGTCAACTTGTCACAAGCTAGTGGAGTGGAGGGAAACCTCAATTGAGAAAATGCTTCAATAAGATCAGCTATAGTCAGGCCTGTAGGTCTTTTTATTAATTAGTGGTTTATGTGAGAGGGCTCAGCCCATTGTTGGTGGTTCCATCCCCAGAGCGGGGGTGGTCCTGGGTTTTATAAGGAAGCAGGCTGAGCAAGCCAGTAAGCAGCACCCCTCCAAGGCCTCTACATCATCTCTTGCCTCCTGCTCTGTTTTGAGTTCCTGTCTTGACTTCCTTCAATGATTAAGAGTGATATGGAAGTATAAGCCAAATAAGCTCTTTCTTTCCTCCCCAAATTGCTTTGGTTGTCATGTTTCATGAAAGCAATAGTAACCCTAACTAAGATGGTAGGTGAGTATAGAGCAGAGGCTTTCCTACTCTAGTAATTTCTAGTTCTTGTTCTTGGGATCATTATTGTACAGGATTCTCATGACCAAAACTTACTCCTTATGATTTATCTCTGGAATTACCGCATGGACTCATGTATTGAAAAGTCTTGGTCCCAAATGAGGCCTTGGGTGGTTATTGGGTCCTCCTGAATGATTAATCTATTTGTGAATTCAGAGCTTAGTAGGAAATTGGGAGGTGGTGGAAACTTTAGGAGGTGGGGACTTGATAGAGGGACTAAGTTATTGATGGAAACATTTTGTCCCTGGCTTCTTTCTACCTCTCTGTTTTCTGCTCACCATACGATGAGCAATTTATCTTTACCACAAAGTCTTGGAATGGAGTCCTTCCTTCATCATTAGCTTAAATCCCATGGAGCCAAGTGACCATGCTCTAAAACTTCTCACGTTGTGAAGCCAAATGAATGTCTCCTCTTTTAAGTTGATTTTCTCAATTATTTTGTCACAGAAGCAGATAGCTTTCAGCATGCTGTAATCATTTAATGGTCTCAGCTTGGCAGGATTCATAATCACTTTGGAGACAAACTTCCAAGCGTACATTGGAAGGACTGTTTAGAGTATGTTAGCCTGTGGAAACGTCTGAGAGGGATTATCTTGATTGGATTAATTGAGGTGGGGGCATTTCATCATAAAAGAAGGTTGTATCATCCTGGGGCTTAGATCCTGGGCTGCATAAAAACGAGGAAACTAGCTGAGCACAAACATTCCTTGTTCTCCACTTCTAGACTGTGAATGTCATGGACTCAGTCTCTTGCTTCCAGAACTTCCCACCATGGTGGACTGTATCTGAGCTATGAGTCAAAATTAACACTTTCTCCCTTAAATTGCTTTTGGCAAGATACTGTCTCATATAGAGACAGGAAAAGTAACTAAGATACATATTTACTTTTGCACTAAACAATTGTGGTTCCTTCTATATAGCATAGAGAAGTGAAGCATGTAGACATTTGGCTGATGTCCTCAATTTGGAGCTCAGCTAATAGGGAGCATCAAAGTCAAAAGCTCAAATGAAGAAGCCTTCCAGGTGACTATAGCCCTACCATCTGACTAAAGCCAAAGCAATGATGATATTTTAATGGTGGTTTTTCTGAATATTGTTACAGTGTGGTTTTTTTGAGATACATTGCTTAACATTTAAAAATCAATGTATAGCAGTTATAAAGAGCTTTAAGAGACTAATAAGGCAAAAAGGAAACAAAATATCCTGAACTTCAAGTATTCTGAGCCTTACCAGAGATAAGCCTGACGGGGATACAATTTGGAAGTATACACAGCTTTGAGCCTTTTTGAATTCTAAAATTTCAGGACGAAGGGTAGACCTTGTGCAGTTCCAGTAGATAGCCTGCTAAAATTGGAAGTCTACCACTGGGAATCTCTGTAGTAATGGGGAAATGTCAGAGGCTGAATGAAGAGTCATCTCCAGAATGCCCAAATCAGATCCTCAATGGCTTTCATAGCTGAGTTTGGAAAGCAAGGGGTAACAGCTGTTCTCATGCAAAGTCTAAAGGAACAATTTGGTTTGCACAGTAAAGTACCTTGGCAAATTTTAATTGAGCAGTCACCACACACAAAGGAGTCAAGATCATGTTGTTGGTGTTTGCTTTTTATGTTTTTTAATTCCTAAGAACCACATTTATTAGAGTATCCCAAGTGTATTACATGAGTTCCTGTTTCATCAGTGAGAGAAGAGTAGTGGTTTAAAATGAGGTCTTTAAAATTCTTTGATACTCTTTTCATTGAGACATGATCAAATAGCACTCTCTGTGACTTTGGGGAAGCCCTACTGCACTGTTTTAAACATGGTGCTAAGTGGTTTCTGAGAGTGGACCAGAAAAACCTACACTTGACTCAACTTTTGGGAACTGTGCTCTTAGAACTTATGTTCTTTGCTGTTAGAAAGCTCAAGCCAACCCAAGCAGTTATGGCTTGTGCTTTTAATCCCAGATCTTGGAAGGCAGAGGCAGACGGGTCTCTGTGAGTTCAAGGCTAGCCTGGTCTACAGAGTCAGTTCTAGGACAGCGAGAGTTACAACAGAGAAACCCTGTCTTGAAAAACCAGAAAAAAAGCTCAAGCCAAGAAGCAAAGCCACATATAATGTCTCCAACTGACATCTCAGCTAGTCACATCAGCAGGATTTTCCAGGTGTCATGAGCCCCAGCCACTATTTGGCTGTAACTGCAAACTGTTGTCTTAACTAAAAGCTATCTAGATGAGCCCAATCAGCCTCCAGAAGCATAATAAATAGTAATAGTAACAATAATAATAAGTAGTGGTGGTGGTAGTGGTGTGATATTTTCATCTTCAACTAAGTTTAGAATGATGTATTCTGCAGTTATAGATACCAGAATGAGAGGGAATACCATAGAAAAATGATTCTCAGTTTCCTCACATTCCTGCCTCATACACCAAAGGCACTTTGAGTGAATAGTATTTTGTATACATGGAAGCTGGAAAACAGAGGACAAATATATTTCAGACTGACTGGGCCTTGAAGTCCAGCTCAGTCATAAGTGACAGGTAGAGAAGATTCTCTGTGTGGAACTTCCAAAAGTGTGTGACCTTCAAAGGTGACCACACCCTAAGGAAAGAATGCTTGAAATACAAAGTGTATATTCTCTAGGACATATGTAAAAACAAGAATCAATCAAAGCATCTTTAGAAAAATTTGACATTTTCATTAATCTGTAATAAGCTATCCAAGTAAAATTGTGTGTGGACAACAGAAAGGCAGGTTCTAGAGGCTGTGATTCCTTTACTTCCATTTGAAAACAGTTGGCTTTCCTTAAGCCATTTATTGACTCTGAATGTTTCTTTATTAACTACCAAATATTGGTAATATGCCATTCTCAAGGGTTTGTTTTAAAAACAATTGAGATAATAATATGATTCATTAAGCTGAAAGTTTGGCAGTGCCAACTGAACATTAGACAAATTGATTATGTGAGATGTCACTTCTATCAGCAGAATTTTATTCAGAGGAAATATCAGATTAATTCACAACTCTTATCTGATAGGCTGTACTTGGTAATAATTCAACAGTATTAATGTGACGATTTTTTTCTCCTCTAGAGACTGGATACTAATGGCATCCTGAGAAAGTCCCTCTTGTATTTACATGTGTGTAAAGTGGGGAGACAATGGTTTTCCTGAATAAAAAAAAAAACTTTAGACATATTAAGTTCTACTGGGTTTAACTGAGCAATGATGATTGCGAAATGTCAGCCTATTGAACCAGGGCAGGTTTAAGAACAACTCCTTTACCACATGTGCAGGTT
The DNA here is from genome assembly GCA_026225945.1 of Cricetomys ansorgei. Taxonomy (NCBI): domain Eukaryota; kingdom Metazoa; phylum Chordata; class Mammalia; order Rodentia; family Nesomyidae; genus Cricetomys; species Cricetomys ansorgei. The sequence continues at coordinate 284,996 of JAMJFZ010000736.1, forward strand.
AGATTTGTAGTCATAGAAAGGGAAGTGATGAGAAGAACATTGAAGTGAGATGAAAACAACTAATTGGTTATAGTCCCTGTCCGTCTTTGTGAATGTGGTCTGAACAATTGGCCATTTGCAATTGGCCGAGGAGTCAAGTAAGCTGTGTCTACTTCTCGTTCAGGAGTAACAGGGTTATAGTTTGGTTACAGTTCACTATGTCTAGACTAGACACTAGATATGTTTAGACAAAACTAATATATACAGAAGCATCTTTAGGCCAAACCTAATTTAACACTACTACCCAGTGTGTATATAGGAGTTAAATGAAGCTATATAGGAACAAAAGTCATTTGAAAGTTAGAAGTAGGAGGGTCTTTACCTTTTCACAGTAGTGTTATTTTTATTCTTAGTTCATTACATTTTTCTCGGTAGGCATTGAAGATTAATCCCAGAGCTTTATGCATGGTATGCAAGCAATCTACCACTGGGTTATACACCCAGATCTCCTGTAAATTTTTAATAAGCTTAATAATCCAAAGAGATAGGTCCTTTCATGTTTATTTATTTTGTTTTGCCTTGGTTATTTTGCTAAATGTAGATGCTGTCAAATAGCCCTCTAAATATTTATCCCTATAATCACAGACTCAAGGTGTTCTCAATCTTAGCCAGAAACCTCTTTTTTTATAGTGGGAATCAGTCAATGGTGAGATGTATGTCTGGCCAAAGTACTGAGAATTAGAGTCTAAGTGCTCAGACTTACCACCACCAAGGCTCAGAAGAGGAGGTAGGAAAATTTAAGAGTCAGATAATGGAAAGGACTACTGTGAATTCTGACTCCTAGACATGACATGGTTAACACAACCAGGAACTCACAGTAGCTCTACATAACCTGCACAAAACCTATACAAAATCAAACTAGTGAAAATTCTTTCATAGATGGGATAGACAATCTTGAGTCTCTTTCCCTTACTGAGAAGCTATTGGCAATGGATAGTTGCTGGAGATGCGACAATCATTCTTTTTGAGGATGTGAGTAGTGGATGCCCCCTGATATGTGCATATGGGCAACATTGTCTAAACTTACATGTTTATCAAAAAAATTAATTTGGGAGGGGAGCAAGTTGAGAGGGGTATACAGGGTTGGATATGATCATATTTAATTGTATACATATATAAAATTCTGAGAAATAAAGAAAAATAAGGTTTGGAGAGATTGCTCAGCAGTTAGCACTCAGGTTCATTTACCAGCATCAACATTGAGCAGCTCGCTCACAAGCGCATGTAACTCTATTTACAAGGAATCTGGTGCCTGCTGGAATTCTCGGGTGCCTTCAAATATGTGCTACATATACAGACAAGAAGGCACACATACAAGCATATTAATAAAAAAATTAAAAGTTAAAAATAAAGAAAATCTTTAAAAATTTAATTAACGACTCCCTGGGAACCCACAAGCCACTCTGATATGGAAAACAAGTAGACTAACACCAGATACTCATCTTTCCCTCAGCTCTTCCATATTCAATCTCCCAGTTTCATCCCTAGCAGATCTTTCACTCTTAGCCTCTCTCTCCCCCATTTGTTGCTTTATTCTAGCCCCCAAATTCAGAATGCACTCCCTGGGAACCAACTCCTGCCAGGGAAGCAGGTAGGCTAACTTCAGATCTTCACCTCTCCTTCCAGTCCTCCAAGTATAACCTCCCAGTCTCATCCCCAACTCTTTAGCAAAGTTTTTGCTGTGTTCTCTCCCCACTCTCTGCCCTCATAAACAGAAGACTAACTAGGTAGATCCTGGTAGAACACCCTCCTTTCCCCCTGGTCTTGTGAAGCTCCTTTATGTCCCACAGACTTTCCCCATTCCAAAGTCTCAGGTCCCCTTATCCAGAAACAAATGTTGCATGGAAACTCCAGTACCCACACCTTTCAGGATATCAGAAGATTTTCTGATAGGCAACACACAATCAACACATACTCTCTGAAAAACTAGAGAAAAAAAAAAACAGTGACTAAGGAAAAATTACCCACATAACAAAAACAGCAGCTAGAATTACAATCTTTCCAATCCCAGATGGCTAGGCACAAGCATGAAAACAAAACAATAGCAACCAAGAAAATGCATCTCCACTAGAGTCCAGCAATCCTACCAAAGCAGGCCCTGAATATTCCAACATAGCTAGAACACAAGAAAAAGACCTTAAAACACCCTTTATGAAGACGATAGAGATCCTTAAAGAGGAAATGAATAAACTCCTTAGAAATCTATGAAAACACAACAGTTGAAGGAAATAAATAAAACTATCCAAGACCTGAAAGTGTAAATAGAATCAACAAAGAAAACCCAAACTGAGGGAATCTGGAAATGAAAAATTTAGGAATTCTAATAAGAACCACAGAGGCAAGCTTCATCAACAGAATACAAGGAATGGAAGAGAGAATCTCAGGCACTGAAGACATGATGGAAGAAATGGACATATTGGTCAAAGAAAGTGTTAAATCAAAAAATTCCTGGCACAAAACATTCAGTTAATCTGGGACACTATGAAAAGACCAAACCTAAGAATAATAAGAATAGAAGAAAGAGAATTATCCCAGTTCAAATACACACAAAATATTTTCAACAATATCACAGAAAAAAATTTCCCCAAGCTAAGGGAGATGCCTATCAAAGTACAAGAAGCATGCAAAATGCCAAATAGACTGCACAAAAAAGAGATTCCCCTAGAAATATAAACAAAAAACATACAGAACAAAGAAAGAATATTAAAAACTACAAGGGAAAAAATCAAGGAACATATAAACGCAGACCTATTAGATTTACATCTAATTTCTCAATGAAGATTCTAAAAGCCATAAGGGCCTGGACAGGTGTGATTTAAATACCAAGAGACTACACATGCCAGCCAAGATTTATTTATTTATTCAGCAAAAATTTAATTGCTGTAGATGGAGAAATAAGACATTTTATGATAAAACCAAACCATACCAAATTTAAGCATTATCTACCTAGAAATCTAGCACCAAAGAAGGTGCTAGAAGGAAAACTCCAACCTAAAGAGGTTAACTACATTCAGAAAAACACAGGGAATAAGTAATCCCAGACAAGCAAATCAAAAGAAGGGAAGCATACACGCGCATGCGCACACACACAGACACCACCACCACCAACAACAACATTGTCATCATCATCATCATCATCATCATCATCATCATCATAAATAACAACAAAAGCAAGAACAACCACAACAAAATTATAGGAATCAATAGTCATTTGTCATTGATATCTCACAACATCAATTGTCTCAATTTCCAATAAAAAGACAGACTAACAGAATGGGTGCAAAAGCAGGATCCATTCTTCTGCTGCATCTGAGAAACATACCTTAACTCAAGGGTAGAAATCGCCTCAGGGTAAAGGGCTGGAAAAAGACATTCCATGCAAATGAAACTAAAAAACAAGGTCATATGGACATTTTAATAACTGATAAAACAGACTTCAAATAAAAACTAATTAGAAGAGAATTGGAAGAGCACTGCATCCACATTAAACAAAAAAAATCCAACAAGAGGACATTGCAATTCGTATCAACTATACCCGGAACACAAGGGCACCCAAGTTTGTAAAAAACAAAAAAACAAAACAAAAAACCAAACCACTACTACAGCTTAAATCACAAACTGAACCTCACCCACTGATAGTGGGCGACTTCAATACCTCACTATCACCAGTAGAAAGGTCATCCAGACAAAAATTAAACAGAGATATGCTGGAACTCAGATAATTAGAGAGCCTTTCATCCAAACACAAATCTAACTTCTTCTCAGCACCTCACAGGACTTTTTCCAAAATTTATCACATGCTCAGGCACAAAGCAAGTCTCAATAACACCCTGCATCTTATCTGACCATAGGATAAAGCTGGATATCATTAACAACAGAAACAGAAAGCTTACAATCTTATGTAAAACGAACAACTCTTTACTGAATGAAAAATGGGTCAAGACAGAAACTAAGAAAAGAAATCAAAGACTTTCTAGAATTAAATGAAAATGAATTCACAACACACTCATACTTATGGGACATAATGAAGGCTGTCCCAATAGGCAAGTTTATATCACGAGTGCTTACATTTAAAAATTGGAGAGATCTTATACTAGCAATTTAACAACGCACTTGAAACATCTAGAACAAAAAGAATAAATCACACCCAAAAGGAGTAGATGACAAGAAATAATTAAACTCAAGGCTGAAATCAGTAACATAGAAACAAACAATTCAAAGAATCAATGATACAAAGAGCTGGTTCTTTCAGAAATCAGTAAGATCAACAAACCCTTAGCCAAAGTAACTAAAAGGCAGATAGAGAGCATCACAAGTACAACTAAATCAGAATATCTAAAGTCAGAAATGAAAAGGGGAACATAACAACAGACACTGAAGAAATCCAGATAATCATGAAGACATACTTTAAAAACCTGTACTCTACCAAATTGGAAAATCTAAAAAAATTGTATAATTTTTTGAATACATACCACTTACCAAGATAAAATCAAGACCAGCTAAGCCACTTAAACAGTCCTATAAACCATAGTGAAATAGAGGCAATCATTACAACTTTCCCAACAAAAAAAACAAAACAAAACAAAACAACAACAACAAAAAAACCCAGAGCTTTTAGTACAGAATTCCAAGAGACTTTCAAATTATTCCACAAAATAGAAACAGAAGGAACATTGCCAAGTTCATGATACAAGGGCACAATTACCCTGATACCCAAACCACATAAAGACTCAACCAAAAAGAGAATTACAGACTTATGAATATAGATGAATATAGACTTATAGAAATAGATGAATATAGTATATAGTTACAAATACTTGTAAACCACTTCAAGAACACATCAAAAAAGATCATCCACCAACTACGTTTCATCACAGGGTTGAAGAGATGTTTCAATGTACATAAAATGATAAATACAATTAATCAGATAAACAATCTGAAAGATAAAAACCACACGATCATCTCATTAGTTTCAGAAAAGGCCTTTGACAAAATACAACACCTCTTCATGATTAAAAAAAAATTCCTAAAGAGATTAGGGATACAAAGAAAATACCTTAACATGGTAAAGGCAGTTTACAGCAAGCTCATAGCCAACATTACCTTAAATGGAGAGAAACCATTCTTGATTTCAAGTTGTACTACAGGCTATACTAATAAAAACAGCATGATTATGGCACAAAAACAGACATGTTGATCGATAAATGCACACAGGTATAGACACCTGATTTTTGATAAAGAGGCCAGAAACACACAACGTAAGAGACAGCATCTTCAGCACCTAGATGGCTTCAGGTAGAAGAATCCAAATAAATTCCATACTTATCACCTTCCACAAAACTCAAGTCAAAATGGATCAAATACTTCAACATAATACCAGGTATACTGAACCTGACAGAAGAGAAAGTGGGGAATAGCACTGAACTCATTGGCATAGGGGACGCTTTTTTTAAACAACACTTAGCAGAGGCACTAAGGTCAACAACTTGTAAATGGGACCTCATGTAACTGAGAACCTTCTGCTTTGTCCTCTTGACAAAGCAATAGCTACAGAATGGAAAAGGATTTTTAAGCCACTACACATCCAATAGAGGGCTGATATACAATATCCATATCTATACAACAAGTACACACACACACACACACACACACACATATAAAGTAGATATCAAGGAAACAACCGAATTATAAAATGGGATAGCAATCTAAACAGAATTCTCAATAGAGGAAACTCAAATGGCTGAGAATACCTTAAAGAAACATTCAACATCCTTTGCGTTTGCCATCAGGGAAATGCAAATCGAAACTACTTTGAGATTTCATCTTACACCTGTCAGAATTGCTAAGATCAACAAAACGCATGAGAGCGCATGCTGGAGAGGATGTGGAGTACCAAGAACTCTTATACACTGTTGATTGGACTGCAAATTTGTACAACTGCTGTGGAAATCAGTGTTATAGTTCCTCAGAACGATCAGATGATCAGTCATATGAGATGTAATAGTAAAAATTGTCTTTTAAATTACAAGAATAGAAAGAAAAAGTGGTTATCAGAGAGTAGAGAAGGTTAGGGTAGGCTACAGATGGGGTAGGGATGGTTCACAGGCATAAGAACGATGACTCCTAATGTACAGTTTTGTTACTTGGTCTAATAGGTCATCTATTTCAAAGTAGTTGGTAGGAAAGATGTTTAATGTTCATATCCCAAAGAGATAAAAAATGTTTGAGGCAATGGTTAAAAGGTTAATTAACAAAAAAAATAAAGCATACAATTATTTTTTTTAAAAAAGAATATAATAATTTCATACTGGCAAGATGGTTCAGTGATTAAAGGTACCTGCCACCAATCCATACAATCCGACTTTAATGAATGAAACTCACATGGTGGAAGTAGAGAAATGATGAAGCAAGTTGCCGGTTGTCTTCTGCATGTGCTACGGCATACCTGTCACACACACACAACACACACACACACACACACACGGGGGGGGTGCTAAATGTAATAAAAACTTAAAAGAATATGTTAATTAGAAAATGAAAAGCTTCAGATTATACCTCAATTTCATGAAGGTAATACTATTTTGTTTCACCCTTTTGGATACCACACATCTTTTTTCTTTTCATAGCCAGTTTTGAAAGTAAGGAATTGAATTTCATATCGAGGCACAGAGCAAAATAGAGAAGTGGATTTGTCAATATTAATTCTTCAATTGCAAATCTGCATTCTCCTACTTTCCCTACTGACTTTACAATGTCAACATTCAAGCAAATTGATTTTTTCTGTCTCAATATTCTGTAGTAGCACATTAACTTATATTTGGATGCAGAGAGAATCTGTGAAATTAAGAACAACAGTAAAGGAAAAAAATGAGAATTTGAGGAAGAGAGACATTTCAAAAGTTTATACATTTCCAACCCACAAAATGTCCTTTTTAAAGATGAAAACCACTTTCTGCTTCAAAGTATAAATAGGAGCAGATGATTTCATCTGTAGAAGCAGTTAGTTTTTACTAACTTTCTAAACTATGATTCTACCTGCAAAAATTATGGTTTAATGCATGCTGATTTCTTTAAGTCATTTTGACCTTCTGAAGAAGAGTAGAGAAATTACCTCCCATGGTGCCTTTTGCATTTTCTGAGGTAAATATGAGGAAATAATTTCTTCAGCAGACTTCACTCACAAGTTTTGAAACCTGGGAACAATGGACTGAGGAGGATATATTTAATATACAACACCATTCAAATGTAGCTCTTGACCTGGAATGCCAGTCCTAAGAAGGCATAGGAAAATGTTTATTAACTGCACATAAGATAAAAACAATAAGTGAAGAAATCTTCCACTAACTTATGAAAATAATTGTGTGAAAACTAGCCTTTATCAGAGGTAACTCCTTTTTTTCTTGACAATATGCCACATATGTATATCTCACTAAAAAGAAAATAGTTAAATTTTTCATAACTTCTGACTTTCATGCTTTGAACAAGATGTGTACATTCTTCTCCAACTTTTTTTTATTTTATCTTTCTCATTTTGAAAACTATCTTTATAACTTCATTGCTTTTGTGTCAAAGAAGATTGGAAATTGTTTCATAAAGAATTATAACCTTGCCCAAATATTCTTGTAAAAATGTTGGTTCCCTTTGGAAAATTGACAGCTGCTAGAGGAAGGAGAGCTTGTTTTCTTCAGGGGTGTGGCCCTTGACCGGCTGCCCATGCATCAGTGGACAGCCCCCACACACATGAGTAGCATTTTGTATTCAGTGAGAAGGATGATGATGATGATGATGATAAGGAGGAGGAGGAGGAGGAGGAGGAGGAGGAGGTATGAGGGAAGGGGAGGAGTTTTTGGGAGGGAAATACCTGGGGAGTAAGGAGAAACCAGAAAGGAGTTGCAAGTGAGAAATGAGGATTAGATACAATCAAACTACATTCTATTAATGTATGAGATTCTCAAAAATTAAGCAAATAAAATATGAAAGTTTTGCCCCCTGAATGTAAACATTTAATCTCTATAAAATCATCTTCAATTCCTCCTTGGATTAGTTTTAATAAGACATTAACAACCTCCCAATATTCAAGTTTATGGTTATATGTGACCTAGTTCATATCCAACTGTTAAACTTATTTATTGAGTCTTTTGTTTCACTTATTATTTCTTCTGAAACTTCACATGATTTAGTTTTTCATACCTACTTATTTATTTGTATACTTTGGTATGTTTCTATTTTAACCCATTCTTTGCTACTTTAAAATGTCAAAGTATTTAGGCGACCAACCATGTGCCTAATGACACAGTATCTACATGATTCTGAGTGTCGATGTGAGCTCTGATGTTGCCTTTGCTTTGGGTTTGTCATGTTTGATGTTTTACTCCTTTTGATGATGAACTCATAGTCTTGACAACTTGATCGAAGCTATTTCTTTGACATAGAAGTTGAAATATGTTATTCAAAGATATGCATTTATTTCTGTCAAGTACTTGGGCAATTTTCAGTCTAGCATCAATTTAAGTAAATATCCTTAAATTTTCCTAGGTCACCTAGATTGCAAGAATTCCAACTCTAATCTCGTATTAAGGAGTATTTATTGGCAAATGTACTCTTTTTTAAAAAGAAACCTTTTTTATGTATATGTGTGTATACCTGAGTGTATATGTGCACAACACATTCATATAGTGACAGAGGAGGTCAGAAGGGGGCAATGAATCCTCTGAAACTGGAGTTATAGGTGATTGTGAGCCACCTTGTGGGTGCTAGAAACTGAACACAGATTTGCTGAAACAGCAGTAAGTGTTGTTAAGTCCCGAATCATCTTTCCAACCCCTTTAAATATACTCTTATTGGAAATTTTCCTCCCTCCATTCATTGCCCAATTTTAATATGAATATTTTATTTCACTATCTTTGTGAGAAGAGGTGTCTAATTCCTTCTTATTTTCAAAGTCTGGCTTGTTTAGTTTCAGCACTGTACAAATATGCAGGGTGGTCTAGTGTTCTCTGCTTTAGGGAGGCTCAGATCATTGCATCCTATTTTTCATGTCTGTGAAGCTTGTACATTGAAAGGTCAAGTCTGCCTTGCTCAGCAAGGCTTATCTGAGATAAAAGCTAGATGAATGATTCCTTCACCCCTTTGATTTTCTGCTTTACTTTTCAGCTGTGTACACTGGTTACTAATTTGGAGGCACATTGATACATTTAAATACAATTGTCTCATGTAACAAGTTTTAAGAGTTGATATTATTCTTGACAGTTTCAAATGCATCCTAATTTCTCTCACCCATATCATATTTTATCTCCCTCTCAGCCCTATCTACTCTCCCTTTTCCCTTTATTATTTTCATATTACTGTGTTTATGTTTTGTTTTGTGGTCCACTGGGTTTTAACAGAGTTGCCTATGTTATTATGAGTTTGCAACTCTTCATTGGATCCTGTTGAACTCAGCAACAGGTGCACAACTAAAGACTATGACTCTCTTCTAGAATCTGTTAAAAGCCAATAGTTCAAGCAGTGAAGGGTATAGCCTCATGAGCCCTTCCCTTATCCATGACTGATTGTTGACAGGGCCCGTTTTGTGTAGGTCCAGTGCAAATAACCATAGCTACTGTGATGGATGATTACAATGGCAGTTATGCCTAGAAATGACATTTCACAGTGTGCTTCCTATCTGCCAGCTCTTACATTCTTCTCACTTCCACTTTCACAGTGTTTCTTGAGCCTTATTAGGGTAGCTACAACACTTTTGCTTAAATCTTGGCCTTCAGCAGTTCTTTAATCTGTACCTTGGGGATTCATGAGTCTCTGCATTACAACACCATTGTTCACTTCAAATAGAAGCTTTTCTGATTAAAGTTGAGAGTAATTTCTTGTCTATGGGCATAAATACAGATATTTGGAAGGCAGCTTAATATTTTGTCAATTTAGTTAAACAGTAAGTTCTCCCTTTGGTCCTATGATCTTCTCAACATGAGTTGTTGACCAGGTTTGCAGTACCAGGAATGGATTCCCTTCTGTGGAGCAGGCCTCAAAGCCAATCATAGGGTGGCTGGTTGCCCCATAATAGTTGTGTCACTATTGTACAGGTGGGTACATCTTATCTAGCAGGGTAGTGTTTAACTCACAGATTTCATAGCTGGTTAAGATCACTGATGCGCTTTGTAGTCTACATTTCTGCACTGTACCTAGGAAACTTAGAAGGCTAGACAACAGAGATGAAGTTTTGAGCTCTGTTCCAGCTTGCTTTCTTTATACCTTACACCTTAGATGTGTGGTCTCTTCAGCAATAGTGTCTCATCCTCTAGTTCTGGTGGGCAACCAAGAGGACTGATAAGACCTTGTATTGTTGTAGGGGTTTCTCAGTTCTTTCTGACAAACACAATGGTGTCCCATGCCCTGCACTGGGGATTTTGCTCACTAATCCACTCCTAGGATCGGCAATATCTAGCCATGTAATGTGATACATCTTACAAAGTTGTACTTAGTAGGAAATTTTTCAGGAAATGCGAACAGCTGTATGTTGCATAGGAAAGGCATTTTCACATTCTTTCATCTGCAAATTACCTCAGTTACAACTATGTGGAATCTTCTTAAATGTCTATTTTTTCCAAGCAACTTCTTAAAATAGTTGATAATTTCTATCTGTTGTTTCAAATTGTACAACACTGAGAAGAAGCTAAGCCTGTAATTTGATCTATACAGGTATAAAAGTACATTTTTGTAAAAATAAATGTTCCCAAAAGTCAAAATTAAGAAAAGTATGAGTAGGAGTATTGCAAACCATTTTTGATTCATTTTTCTCTTTCTCTGTAAGTGGATTATGTAACTCCACTCATTTCCATATGACTTCCCAACATTTTATGAAAACTGTATACATCGCTTACTTCAAGTTTGAGAAGAAGGGAAGTTGAACTGAGGTATTTTGTCATTTCATTCCATTTATCAAAATTATTCAGTCACTACTATTTGAGAAAATTCTGGTAGATAAAGATGAATGAGATCTCTTCTTGGCCCTAAAGAGACCAACAATGACATGAAATAGACAGGTGAATTCATTTAAAACTAAAATGAATGCTATAGATTATGCTAAAAGAATGTTATAGATTATTGAGAAAATAGGGAACGAACAAATTTTACTCAAAGAACTTGGCTTTGGTACATTGCTGAATGCACAATACCTGACTCTGATAACATTATTTAGCAATGAAAAGTTAAATCTTGTCATTTGTAATGACATTAATAAACTTAGAACACATTAGATACTACTTAATATCACCATACATGCAACCTGAAAAGGTCAATCTGATAGGTGCAGAGAATAGTAGTTAGCAGAGGCAGAGTGAGTGGATGGGAACAGACAGAAATTAGTCCATGGATACAAAGTTATGGTTATGTGGGGGGATAAGATAAGATGTTCCATTACAAAGATGGTCGCTGTTTTTAAAAACAAAACACTATATTGTATATTTCCAAGCAGCTGGAAGACAGGGGTTTGAGTGTTTCTCTACAAAGAAATGATAAAAGTTTGAGGTGACAGTTATGCTGATTTTACTCTTACCTTTATCATTACAGAATGCTTAAATGTACTGAAATATCACACTGTACCTCATAAGGTTCTATAATTATTATGAGTCAATTAAAATAATATAACATTTTTAAAAAGGAAAGAAAGAATCTGAGAGGTTTGCCTAAATCAAGTAAGGAAATAAAACCATAATGAGGGGCAATTTGGGAGGAAAAAATAGTAGTAGATGCATAAAGACAATCCCAGGATCATGGAGAAGCAGCTTAAGATGATGGCAATACAACATGTCCAAAAGCCACAAAGTCAACATTTAATCAGGATCATAGATACTTCCAGTGATTTATTTTTTTCACCTGCTGCTTAAAGACATGAATTGATATGTTTCACTCAGTTGAGAAGAGTTTCAGTTTTATTGATGACTATGGAAAGAAGTATTGATAGATGAGTAGAACACTGAGCAATTGAACAGATGCAGTAATTATATTGCTTCCCGAGCAAAACAAAGCTTTCTGAGAAAGGAAAGGTAATTTAACTCTCAATAGCACATATATAATTATGACATAATTTTAGAGCATTTGTCCAAAATGTGACATAACTACCTTAGAAGCCTAAGGAGAGGTATAGAATGAAAAGTTAACTTGAGTGTGTCAGCTTATCATCAAGACATTACTTGATGTAATTAATTTATAAGAGGAAAGTTTGGGCTCATGGTTTTAGAGGCTACAGTCCATGTTTAGGCACCACACTGCTTTGAATTGTGGTGAGAGCACATGGTAGATTAAAACTTATTTTTAAAACATTCTCATTCCATGTCTTTATTGAAGTGGACTTGAGGTGGGGGAGTGATGTGATTTATTTTCAGTGTGTTTATGCTGTTATTATTTTCTTGAATAAATAAAAGGAGGCAGTTATTCAATGCCAATGTTGAATCTGTGAGTATGGAAGTTTTCTTTTATTATTTTTTCCTTTTTAAAATTTATTTTTCCTCTTTAATATTATACATATCAACATCCCTCTTACCCTCCCTCCATTCCTCCCAGCTCCCCCATCCTCCCTCTCCTTCTATTATATATCCTCCCCATCCTCATCCACTCATCCCCAGCCCTTGCCTCTTCCCATAAAAGAGAGCAATAATCTTGGGGTCACCACTCAAACAGGGCACAACAAATGGGACTGACGTAGGACCAGTTCCCACATCGAGGGTGGACCAGGCAACCCAGCTGGAGGAAATGGGTCCCAAGGGCAGGCAAAAGTGTCAGAGAATCCCCACATACACTAGCCTGCAGGGTCTCTGCAAGAACCTCAAGCCAGACAGCTACATAACATAACTAGGGGACTCATCAAGTTCCATGCCTTTTGCTTCAGGCTCTGAGGGACCCCACACTGTGGGATCTGCTCCACTGACGTCCTTAACCCCTCTGGACTCGGAAATGCCTCCTCCCCATCATCTGCTAGTTTTCTGGAGCTCTGCATGATGTTTGGCTCTGGGCCTCTACATCTGTTCCATTAGCTGCTGGCAGAAGCCTCTCTGATGGAGACTGGACTAGGTACCGATCTATGAGTAGAAGAGGATATAATTAGAAATCAACTAATCTCTAGTTCCTGGCCCATCCTGCAGAATCAGGCATGGGTTCTCTCCTTTGGCATGGGGTTAAGCCCTTCCATTGTCCCAGAGAAGTATCTGGCTACAAAATCAACTAAAAATATCAGTAGCCCTCCTATATACAAAAGAGAAATGGACTGAGAATGAAACCAAGTAAACAACACCCTGCACAATAGCTGCAAACAACATAAAATATCTTGGAGTAGATCTAACCAAGCAAGTGAAAGACTTTTTTGGCAAGAACTTTAATTATTTGAAGAAAGAAATTGAAGAAGATTTCAGAAGATGGAAAGATCTCCCATGCTCTGGGATTAGTAGGATTAACATAGTAAAAATGGTCATGTTACCAAAAGCAATCTATAGATTCTACTCAATCCTTGCCAAAATCCCAACGCAAATTTTTACAGACCTTGAAAGGATAATACTCAACTTCATATGGAAAAATAAAAACCCAGGATAGCTAAAATAGTCATGAAAAATAAAACAACTTTTGAAGGTATTTCCATTTCTGATCTCAAGTTGCACTACAGAGATACAGTAATAAAAACTGCATGGTATTGGCATAAGAACAAACATTTTGATCAATGGAACCAAATTGAAGATCCAGACATAAATACACACTTTTGGACACCTGATGTTTGATAAAGAAGCCAGAAACATACAATGGAAAAAAGAAAGCATCTTCAACAAATGGTGCTGGTCTAATGGGATGTTTGCATGTAGAAGAATACAAATAGATCCATATTTATTACCCTGCACAAAAGTCATGTCCAAGTGGATCAAAGACCTTAACATAAAACCAGAAACACTGAACCTGATAGAAGAAAAAGTGGCGAATAGCTTTGAATGCATTGGCACAGGAGACAACTTTATGAACAGAACACTGATAGCTCAAAATTTCTTACCTTATATCCAGGAAGCAAACAAGAGAGAGGCAGCCATCGGGTTCTCACAGCCCCTCCATGAGCATGCTCCCAATGATGTAAAAACTCCCACTGGGTTCAATATCTTAAAGATTCTACTGATTCCTAATAATACCGCCTCTGAAATCGATCCTTAAATTAAAACACAGGTACTTTTGGAGGACATTTCACATATAAACCACAGCAAAATGGCAGTATAAAAATGTTAAATGACTTTTTTTTATCACAAGAATCCAATAGAAGATGTTAACATGAGAAAAGTAATGATTAGCAGCACAGTATGATTTTTTTTAAGAAATGAAAGTAAATACTGAGAAAATAGATAGAAGTGGGTTACTCTCACTTGTTAGAGGTACTTAGGTGTGGAAGAACATAGTTGTGCTATTTATTTATAACTTTTACAGTAGCATGTTGATTTTGAAGCTATAGATTTACTTTTACATCCATAGGGTGCTCAGTGCTGGACTGTAATTGCAGTTCTTTCCAGTGTATAGTAGTGCCAACTAAGCTCTCCACTGCCTGGAAGGTGCCATGTCCTATGCTTTAAGCTTTTCACTACTTTACATAATCTTCACAGTTATCATTTCCATAAAAATGTTCCAAAAGTCTGATGGCTTATTTATTATCAACTTAATTGTGTTAAGAAATGCCCGGGTAGAGTCAGGTGAGGTGATATACACTGTCAAATCCAACATACTACTGAAAAAGTTATAGTTAAATAGAGCAACTATTTTCTTCCACATGTAGAATTACCCCTGGAGTTAGAGACAGATCTCTGTCAGTTCAAGGCCAGAGTAGTCTACATATCAATTCTAGGTCAGCCAAGGCTACATAGTAAGATCCTGCCACCCTTCCTGCAACCCCCCACCACCAAAAAAAAAAAAAACAGCGATAAAAAGAAATGCCTGAGTGACTAGTAAAGCATATCTCTGGGTGCATTGGTAGTGGTAATTAAAGAAACAATTTGATCCTGAGGGCTCTGAAAAAAATGAATAAATTTACCCCTTGACGGATTCAAGACAGGATGGTGTTCTGGGAGATGTTAGGAGGTAACAGTTAGTTGTATAACATAAATGTCTGGTGCATCTCCTTGGAGGCCAGGTATAGTCCTGCATTCCAAGTTTCTCTGATTCCTGTCCACCAAGAAGTAAAGGACAGTCTGTGCCACTTGCTTCCTCTGCCACAATGTTCTGCCTAAGCATATGTGGTCAAGTGCCCACAGATTGAATGGTGTGAAACTGCAAGACAGATCAATATTTCCTTCCTGAAATCATTTCTGTCTCTTAGTTTGGTCAAAGCAATGGAAAACACACATGCACACGTGCATGCATAAACACACATACACACACACACATACACACACACACACACACACACCAAGGATTTGCAAATCCTCTGTCAGTAATCTAGCTGACAAATGGCTTGGCAAAGATAAGAATAGTAGGCATTTGACTATAGTACTGTATGTCTTAACTAGAGTCGTATTTTGTATTTAACCAAATTTATTTACCTCTTGAGAATTTCCTAAATTTTCAATAAGAGAATGATATGGAAAACCTTTTCTAAAAAAACTTGGGAAAATCTTCAGAAAACTACTTCTTTTGGAAATCACTACTTGTATTTGAAGTTTAAACTTTTCTTCTATCTGAAACTCTCAAGTCCTTACCTCCACTGTTGCCTGAATTTTGCTTTGCTTCGATCCCACCTTATCTGGGCCCTGAGCCCACATCCTGGCTGTAACATCAAAGCTATTGTGCTTGTGACACTTAATGTGATACGGGAAATAGTGATTTCTTTATTTTTCTTCAATACTGTTTTAGTTTCTTGTCTGTCACTATGCTTTCTACAGTACATGTTTAAAGACCAAAAAAAAAAATGTGTAAAAAATTTCTCCCTAAAAGTCTCCAAAGTGACAACCTAGACTAAGATGACAGATACCTGTAGTGATTTTTAAAGGCATATTGCCAGGATAAAAAGAAGTGTATACACACATATTTTATTTAGCCTTTTGCAAAAAGTAAATTTGATATTTGGATGCATTTAAGATTCTTCTAAAAATACCATCTTATAAATATAATTGGTTTTGCCCATTCGTAGCTTTCCATCATTGGCTATCACCTTCTGTAAAGCATTCTAAAGATTCAAGTCTGTTCTTCATCTCAGATTGCTTATTCAAGATCAGAATTTAGGAACAGAAATAACTAAGTAAATAGCAGAGGAAGCTAAGGAGAGCACATTCATGGATCTGTCTCCTTTAAGTCAGGGAAATTAGAGTTCTTCTTTCCAATGTCACAGACCAAGAAAAATTGTGAGTGCCAAGAAAAATAGTAAACTTTCAAGAGATGCCAAATGACTTTTTTTGATACAGAGAACAGCCTCTTTCTCAACTGTTTTGGTCACCCATCCTCAGGCACAATGTTTATGCTAAAACAGATATCCAGATCTTTTCAGAAAGCTGAATAAAGGCTTCCACATTGATAAGAACTGATAAAGCATCATCAATATTATAAACACGTGAATTTTAGGAATCCACAAAGATCATCGATCTTGGTGGTTTCTAAAATGCTCTCCAGATTTACCTAGACAGTGAGAGCCATGAGGGAACCTCAGAATCCATGTTTTCACATTTTCTTTCCCATCAGCTAAATAAGATAAGAAGCCATAAATCAACAACAATGAGTTTATTTTTGCTATAGCAAGAGAAGCTAAGCACCTTGATGGAGCTGGAAATAGAGGGGGTGGGGGAAGTGTGGGGAAATTAAGTTTTACATTAGTTTTGTAGAAACATTTTACATTTTTTAAACCAGTATAGAATATGCTATATACTACTATTAGGTCATATTTGAACAAAGTGTTGTTTTGTGTTTCTCCTTCCTACCCCCATATCCTCCATTCTCTTCTACGCAGTCCTTCCTCTGTAGCCTCTCTCCAGCTTTTTCTCTTTCACATTCCATGTGACCTTTTGCCCTCTCTACAGCCTTCCTCATCACCTCATCCTCATCACCTAATATCACCATTGCTTGGTCTCCTTTCTAGATTTTAGACTCAATCCATTCCGGTTCTGGGAGAAGGAGAGAAAGAGCATTTGAAATCCACCTTCCTAGCTAAACTACTTTGTTTATAGTGAACGGAACTGATCACAAGAAAAATATGAATATCAGTAGGAAGAGATCAAATTTATCATGAAAGCCATAGCATTCTTATTTTTTCTTTCATATTTTTCTTCTCTTGTATAATACATCCCAATACCCCTTCTCCCTGCCCTCCAACTCCTCCATTTTCCCTCTCCCCCAGATCTAGCTAGCCCCACCCCCACCCCCTGCTTCTCCTCAGAACAGAGCAGTCCTTCCAGGGTTACTGTTCAAGCAGGGAATAACAAGATGAAACAAGGCTAGGAACTAATCCCTACATCAAGGCTGGACTAGGCAACCCAGGAGTAAAACGGTCCCAAGGGCCCTGCACTCCAACTTTTAGGTGTTATGCAAGAATACCAAGACAGACAACAAAAAGATATATTTAGGGGACCCTGCAGGTTCTGTATCTGCAGCTTCAGTGACTATGACCCTTAAGAGTGCTGGTCATTTGACTTCATGTGGCTTGTTCTCCTGGTATCCTCAGCCCCTCTGGTCTTCACAGCCACCCCCCCTTCCACAGAGTTCCCCCATCCCTGTGAGATGTTTGGCTTTGGGCCTCTGTATCTTTTCCCACCAGCTGCAGGAGGAAGCCTTTCTGATAAGACTGGGCTAGGCACTGATCTATGAGCAGAGCAGGATCTCATTAGAAATCTTGGGACTGCCAGTCTCTAGTTCCTGTTCTGCCCTGGTTGAAAGTTTTGTGGCTGGGATGGTGTCCCAGTCCAAACCCTGGAAGCCTTCCCTGACAACAGTAGATGGCCTGTTCAGGCTCCCAACCTCCATAACTAAAAGTCCTCATTGGGGTCTCCCTCATATATTCCACTGAGTTTTCACTGCACTAGGTCTCCTGATTTCCTACTAAATGTCCTCCAATTCCAGTCATCTCTCCATATATTCTCTCCCTCCATCTATCTCTCCCTATCTGGTCCCTTCTGTTCGCATTCTCATCCTCCCCCAGTTCACCTGCACTCTCTGTTCTATTTCCCCTTTACTGGGGAGATCCCTGTGTCCCTATCGGGGCTCTCCTTGTTTCATAGTCTCTCTGGGTCTATAGATTGTAACACTTTTGTCCTTTCCTTAACAGTCAATATCCACATATAAGTGAGTACATACCATGCTTGTCTTTCTGGGACTAGGTTACCTCACTCAGGAAGAGTGTTTTCCAGTTCTACCCAGCAAAATTCATGATGTCATTCTTGTTTTTGGTTTGATTTTTTTTTTTTGAGAAATGGTTTCTCTTTTGCAACTCTGGCTGTCTTGGGACTCACACTGTAGACTCAAACTCATAGAGATCTGCTTGCCTCTGCCTCCTGAGTGCTGGGGTCAAAGTCACGTGCCACCTCCGCTGGGCTGTAAGTCATTCTTTCTGGTAGCTGAGTCATACTTCATTGTGTAAATGTGCCACAATCTCTTTAACCCTCCCTCAGTTAAGGGGCATCTAGGTTGTTTCCAATTTCTGGCTATTATGAACACAGCTGCTATGAACATAATTGTGCAAGTGTCCTCGTAGTAGAATGGCGCGTCCTTTTGGTGTATACTTTGGAGTGATGTAGTTGCGTCTTGAGGTAGGTCGATTTTTAATTTCCTGAGGAACCACCATACTGATGTCCATAGTGTCTTTACAAGTTTGCACTCCCACCAGCAATGAAGGAGTGTTCCTCTTGCTCCACAGCCTTGTCAGCATGAGCTGTCCTTGTGTTATTGATTGTAACCATTCCGACAGGTGTAAGATGGAATTTCAAGGTAGTTTTGATTTGCATTTCCCTGATGGTTAAGGATATTGGACATTTCCTTAAGTGTTTCAATAGGAAGAAATAAATTTTCTCATGAAATCTCTAGCATTCTAGTTCTGAAGTCTTGACTGTGGCTCAAGGATAATTCTTTTTTCCCAAAGAAAAGGGAAAATAATTTGATTGTTATCAAATAAGAAGTAATTATGTTTACTAAGAAATTGTTTCCATGAATCAGTCTTTAAGTTATTCTTTATTTCATTTTTTTTTTCTTTTTTTCAAGGTACAGTTTCTCTGTTGTAACTCTGGCTGTCCTGGAGCTCACTCTATAGACCCGGCTGGGCTTGAACTCACAGAGATCTGCCTGCCTCTGCCTCCTGAGTGCTGGGATTAAAGGCATGCGCCACCACCTCTGGGCCTTTATTTGATTTTTTTAGCATTGAAAATAAAATATAATTACATCACTTCCCCATTCCCTTTTCTCTCTCCAACCCCATAAGACCCCCTTTCCTCAAATTCATGGTGCCTATGTTTAATTGTCCAATCTTTCTCCCCACCTCTCTCCCTCTCTCATAAATTCATAAACACTACAAATTCACACCATAAAATGTTACTTATAGGAATATGACTTCAGGGCTTACTGCCCGGTATTGGATAGCCACTGGGGTTCTCTTCCCTGGGAAAGACTATTACAGGCTCTATTTGATTTCCAATGGCATTTCTCTCCATAGATATTGTCAGTATCTTACATCAGATCCTTCACTTCATGTCTATATTTTTGTGACATCTTTCTTCCCTGGCTTTCTGCTTTCATTATTCCCTTCTTCTGTATGTAATGATAATGGATTAATTTTCTGTCACTGATATCTTAGTTCTCACTCTGTTGAACTCTCTGTCAGTCTATTTCAAAATACTTTCTCCCTGACTGTGCTTATGTGACTCTTTGGGTTTATCTTTCCTCTGAATTCCTTAATATCCCCAGAGTTCTAAGATGTATTCTTTATTGCATTCTTCATTTTATTCACTATTGGAGATGCTTTGAAAGTAAATAAATAATATATCATTCAGTACACACAATATAAGCCACAAAATAAAAATATTAAAAATATTAACTTACTATCATCATGAGTATTTTCCCAAAAATAAGTGTAATGTTGGTTTTGATCAAAATAGCTGAATGTTTCATCCTTATCATTGAGTTATTGGTTTTAATCTTGAGAATGATAGATCATTGAGTTTCATTGCTATTTTTACTAATTACTATTTTCAATTTTTCATTTTTAAAATTGCTCTAATTTTAAATCACCATTGCCTCTGCTTTGGCTTGGTAGTATGTTCTGTTTAATATTACACTATCTAATTCTGTAATGAAAACTTAAAAACAAAGGCTGGACTATAGCTCAGTAGTGGAACGCTTGCCTAGCATGCACAACATCCCTGGTTGTAATCTGCACTGCTGAGAAAAAGCTGAACACTAAAATATATGGTATTGAAAGTTTTCTAGTCACTCTTTCTGCCTTTTCCTTATGCATAAAATATATCATTGTTTAATGAGTGTCTTGGCATTGTGAGCACAGTCCTGAACACAATGCCCCTTGCTGCATTTGTTTGGTAAGACTTGTTCCCTGAGAGCAATTGGATGACTCAGTTTTCATTGGAACCACTGTGAAAAGTCTTTTATGTACCATACACTAATATATGTGGACTTTACTTGTAAATAGGATCATAAACTTTGTTTCCTAGAACTCTTTGGCAGTACTTGGCAATGATGAAGTAATCTATCAGATGATCAAGATTTAAACTCCTTACAGTTGCATATTTTTTAGATTGCAATTGAATAAAAATTTTAATATATGTATTTTTAAAAGTCTTAGTCTCTATCATTTAATAATGCATAAAAGGAAAAATAGGAGTTTGGTAAGCTTCCAGCAAAATGCCTAGAAGATAGTGCTGCTCTGGATGTTATAGATGAAAAACTGATGGTTTGTCAAAATCAGTTTTTTTATTTTATAGAAGAAAATTAGAACAAAGAAAATCACTATATATAATATACAAATAGGAAAATGATACCACTACATCCAGATCTATTTACCCCTATGAGATGACAAATTTATTTTTCTATTTATCAAAAATCCATTTGTATCTTTTGAAAGTGCCTGAAATACAAATAAATATGACTATGTGGTTTCCCAGATTTCTTTTCTTGTCTCTGCAGATAATAATATACATTGTGCTCAGCAGTGCTGGATAATGTGATTCTGGGTTCTGAGCAACAAATGAGAGGCTAAAAAAATCTTTGCTGATTACTTTATTTATATAATTCTAGAGGAAGTCACTTATCTAATAAATAAAATGAGGTTTTAAGGCAGAGAAGAATGTTCAAGGGAGCAAACACAACATGACATAGAGAAAACAAGAGTTATATGAGAACAGAATGAAAAAAAATATCCTAGAGAGAAGGAAAATGAGAACAGGAGATAAGATACTGCCCTAAAAACAAGGTGAATATTTTCTTTATGGAGTCAGTGATAATGTGATATTTAGTCCAAGCAATATAAACTTTAGTATTTTTAGTTAATACCTTTGATATATAAAGTCATTTAAGAACACTAATTATAGAGTTTTTACTGGTAAGTATCCAATAATAGAGTTCATAGCAGTGAATTACAATTCACTGAGGCTAAATTACTTGTAGTGCATAGTGTTGATATGAGGGCATCTTTTAGGATTTAATTCCTTTATGCTTTTCTGAACCAAATTCTAGATGTTATTGTGGTCTCACTGGTTTTTCTATTAGTGCCCCTTTACTGTTAACACTTACAATACAAGATATTATATTTTATTTAGTTGTCAAGTTTCCTTAGTCTCCTGTGATGTGTGACAGTCTCAAAGACTTTGAAAGTGTTAAGAAATTGTGCCCAGCTGTTTTCTAGACTGGCTCTAAATTGGGATTTGTCTCCTGTTCTCTTCATAAACAGACTGAGGTTTGAAATTTGGTGAGCAACCACAGACACAAATCCTTTTATGTAGGTAATCAATCCTTATTTATCAGTATGAACTCAGGTAATTTGGTTAATTTTTGCATGAAATATCAGTTATGTGTTATATTAGTTACTTTTAAATTGCAGTGATAAAACACTGTGACTAAGGCATCTTACTAAAGGAAGAGTTTATTTGGGCTTACAGTTCCAGAGAGACAAGAGTACATGATCAGTTTGACATCAAAGCGGTAAGGACAGACTATTGGTTTGAGAGGTTGGTGCCCCCAAGCCCTGCGGCTCAACATGTAAGGCTATAGGAGAATTCCCTTTGCAGGGTCTGAGAATCAGTTTTTGTAATGAAGAGTATGGAGAGGGGAAGGCCTGGCATTCCAAGGCCTAGAAACTGCTTTCTAGTTTTGGGTGAGGGGGTGAACTGAAGTGTGGAAATAAGTCAGACTGTCTATTTTTTGTGACCTTTGGCCTATAGGGTTAGCCATGAGCCAGATTGCTTTTGCAAGCTTCAGGCTCCAGAACCTGTGATGGAAGTTAACTGCTTTCCTGAATGTCATGGGCTGCAGGTTTCTTGAAGCCTTGGCTTGGTTTGGGTATGGGGTATTTCCTTTAGGGACTCCAGGTGAAGAAAGACCCACAAGGGTGCTCTTTGAGAGCCCTGCTAAGGATAAAGAGATCCAGGGGGAAGTAATTTCTTTGTCCATGAAGGAGTCTGAGAGCTATTGAAGCAGAACTTGCAAGAGGGATCTCACCACAAATGAGCAGGCCTAGGAAGCCTCTCTGTTCTCTTTTCACTTAAGATTCTTTTCCCAAACTTAGTGACACTGAATCTTCCCAAGTATATCCTTTCCGTTGAGAGACACTGGACAGGTCAACCTTGAGGAAGTCCTTCTGTCTCCTTAGGTGGCACCAAGTGGGATCATAAGAAACTCCAGCATTCCCAGAAGTAAGGAGACTAAAATGACATCACTTGCAAGGTGTCATGGTTAACTTGGGAGGCCGAGACACAAGGATGATGTTTCAATGGCTTTCTTTTGTGTAGATTCCATTTTTTTTTATTACTGTACCCTTGAAAGAATTTTCAGACATTGGAATTTTCTTGCATTTTTTTCAATTATCTTTTTCAACTGAACTTTAAAATAATTGTGTCAAACTGTAACTTTAGCTATTGAAGTTAGAATTATATTGAAATTTTAAATTTCTTAAACCTGAATTCGGAATACATTATTTTTCTTCAGCAGTATTTTCCGGTATGTTTGCAAGTGGTTTATTTTTGTGTATTTATCTTTAACCTGACATTTCATAAAATTCTTTAATGCTAAAAGGTTTTCTGTTGATTTTCTTCGGTTAAGTATGTTTCTTCAGGAAACATTTTTCTCTGCCTTTCTGAAAGTTTTGCCTGTTAGATTGGTTGTCTATTTTATTGTGCTATTATGTTGCGTAGTACTATTGTAAAAGGAGAAGATAAGGCCAGTAGTGAATGTCAAGAGATGGTGTAGAATAAAATGGGACTGGGATAATTATGCCCCAACTCCTGTTCATCACATAGAAGCCTAGTTTCTGGGACGGGGTAAGAGTGAGATTAACCCTAGAACACTGAGGACAGAATTGGGCAAAGCAGTGTCTGAAGACCAAGAAAATCCTTGGGCCTGGAATTGCAGTTGCTGGCACTTCAACGTTTAGTGTGTGTAAGTCACCAGCAGCATCTTCTTCAGGCAGCTTCTTTACATTCTTCTCTCCCCTCACTCATTCTGTGTAAGTATCACACACTAACCAATTGCACCAATGGCACTCCTCTATGTGTATGTTTTAACTCCCCTGTCCCTCCTTTCCCACTTGTTCAGAGACCATTGTGGTTAACTACAAAAAGAAAGAAGGGTGGGCTACTATTCTTTGGAATTCAAGAGCACTTGTCTCTGACTAAGTTTCCAGTGTTCATTCCCATTGCTGATGCATTAATCCTGGACAACATATCTTCATATAGTATACTGCGCTGATATAATAAGGAGACTCTACCCTCGAATAAGAGCCCAAGAAAGCTTGAATTTGAATTCTTCATTTTTCTTCCTGTGTCTTACATCTGTCTAAAGTTTGTGGTCTTTCTGTGCCGTTTCTTGTCTGCTCTGTGTGTGTGTATGTGTGTGTGTGTGTGTGTGTGTGTGTGTGTGTGTGAGAGAGAGAGAGAGAGAGAGAGAGAAAGAGAGAGAGAGAGACAGAGAGAGAGACAGAGAGAGAGAGACAGAGACAGACAGAGACAGAGAGAGAGAGAGATCTGATTTTTCCCATTGCCTGTCAGTGTTATCTCTTTGTCCATAACAAAGGACTTTGCTCTCTATTTGCTGAACAGCATAATAAAGAAGGTATGAGAAAGGAACGACAATTTTTTCTAGAAATCCGTATCAGAGTTCTACAAGAGAAGTTACTGTGATGACCCCCAGCTGACCCTGAATGACACTCAAAACCATACACAGAAGTTCTTAGCCTATATCCACATGATGTTTCTAACATTTATGTAACTTTTTTTGTTTAAGATTTCTTTCAACCTATTGGCTGTTGCTGGGAAATGAATATCACAACACACACAATGAATAAATTATTCTCTGTCATGATTTAAGATTAAAGCTATGAATTTCACTTAGATTGTTAAAGCTGATTACGTGGGAATTTCAGGGCATAGTAAGGGTGGTTACATTGTTTTCTTAAGGCAGGTTAAACTCAAACAGGCTGAATGAGCCCACAGTAGGAAAGCAGGTTAAGTACAGAGCTTTAATGATCTCAGGGAATATTACTAACTTGGTTGCAAGGTTTAGCAAAAGTTCAGTCTCCTTGAATGCAAGAGATATCTTCAGAAAAACTTATTACCATAGCATACAATTTTATCAAAGTCAAACATACAAATGACAATAAAGGGGCTCACTGGTAGTACAACCAGAGAGAGAAATTTAGAGTACAGTTTTGGTCTGCAGTAGTGATGCTCTGTCTTCTATAGGAGAGGGTGGATTGACATGCCATACATTTCATTACTTGGATCTAAGAATAACAACTTCAGAGAATTATGAACTATCCCACCTCAACCACAGCTTCAGATACTGACATATTTCTCGTGATCTTGACAAGCCACGAAGTGAAAAGATAATTTTTAAGCACATTTTTAATTAAAATAGAAGCACATGACTTTCCCTTCTTCCCATGTTCCCATTCTCAAATTGATAGCCTCTTTTCCTTTGATTATTGTTGTTATACATACATGTACACATGTGTATACACTTGTGCATACACACACACACACACACACATACACACACACATGCACAAGTATATAATACAACCTGATAAATCTGTTTTTGTTGATTGTGTGTATTTGGTTTCAGGGTTAATCACTTTGTATTGGATATCCAGTAAGAGATTCATCCCTGAAACAGGCTAATGCTTTCCTTACCAACAGTCTGTAGTTACTTATAGTTGTTTATCTAGAGGTGGGACATCCTAAAATATTCCCCTTCCCTTACTGATTTTACCATTGTTATGTTTTTCTCCAGTCTTGTTTATGCAGCCGATTCTAAGAAAGACTAGTTCACAGTTGACTTCCTGGTATTGTTACTCTTGCTATATTCCCTGCTATTTACATGGGTGGTGTCTTTTTTGTGTGTCAGTAGATTTTGTTAATAGCTTATCTCTTGAATTCTGGTCTCATTTATCAACATATTCCTTAATCACAATATTCCTTTAAATTATCTCCTGTTTTTGTGAAGGATTCCTCTCATCAACTGTCTTTATCAGAGTATCATTTAAATCAGAATTTACTTAATAAAATGTGTGATGTCTTTCAAATTTGGAAACTGATGGTCACTTAAAATTGTATTCAATATTGTTATTGAGTTTCAAACTAATATTTATTGAACAAAGTGAATGGATTTATATTAGGCATATGAATATAGCTTAAGATTTAGAGCAGAAAAAATTCCTAATTAATAGGTAGAAACTGGGGCTTTGAGTTGGGGTCACTAAGAACAAAAAAAAATTGCACGATGAGTGTATAAGCAAAGAAAGGTAGCTTCTCTCCTTTGTTCAGGGCTGGGGTATATATGGTTGAGTGAAACCTGAAACTGGTTCCCAGTAGTCCCCCAAACAGTTTACAGGGCTGTGTACAAGTGACTGAATTTGCCTCTTTTGTCCCTTATATGACTCAAAGAAAAACAGGATGAAGGCAAGGAAGAAGCTTTTTTTTTTTTGAGTCCATAGTCAAGTTTGGCCCTTTGTGACTATACTAAAAAGAATGAAGATATTCCAAAGGGATACATATCACTCTTCCATGGGCTAGCAGACTACTGAAACAACAGACCCCCCCCCCACAAATTATAATTTCTCCAGGTATTTCATGCTGAGAAGAGGAAAACACTGGACCCTAGGGCCAAATATATGGAGAACATGTTTCCTGGAAAGATTTGCAACTTTTTTGGAGACCTACAGGAGAGAATGAATCTGCAACAGTTGGTAGCAGAAATTTTAGGTAATCTCACATTGTATGTTACTGGGGAAATTGGGGTTCCTTTTTTGGGTTCTTAGTCTCATTAACAGAATGATTTTAAAATAGACTCATTAAGAAGCTCAAGGACAATTTTACTAGAACTTAAGGGAAAACAAGAGAGCTGGCAAGTTCAGAAGCAACTGAGAGGAGAGAAATGGAGGAGAGAGAAAGGCATGCCTTTTGAGTTGGGCCAGCAGATTCAGCCATGGAGGTCAATAGCTGATTCTAAATCCCCAGTGGATTAGTATAAATTGTCTTAGTAAAGCAAAGTTTTCATTTTAGTGGTTCTTGTCTCTTGTTAATTACAGGTTCTTAATTGAGAATATCACATAAATGTCCCAGGTAAACAAGGCAGTGGTGGCATAGGCCTTTAATCCCAGCACTGAGGAGGTAGAGGCAGGTGGATCTCTATGAGTTCGAAGCCAGCCTGGTCTACAGAGTGAGCTCCAGGACCTTACAAGCCGGGTTTCTATATACACTGCTTTCATTATTATGTCATAAAATTGCACAACAGCTCAAAGCTCTGAACAGTCAGTGGCTTTTCCAGTCGAACGTTCTCAAATCCTTCCAGAATCGTCCCCAAAACACAGGAGGATGCCCATCACAACAATACCCTATGAACTGATACCAAATTCAGTCTTAATTAAGGTTTCTAGTGCTGTAAAAAAAACACCTTGATCAAAGGATACTTGGGTTTGTTTCATCTTACAGTTTATGGTCCACAATGGAGGGACATCAGGACAGGAATTTGGAGGCAGAAACTGAAGCAGAAGCCATGGAGGAACACTGACTACTGGCTTGCTCAGCCTGCTTTATTATACCACCCAGGACTACCTGTCCAGGGGTGGCACTACCCACAGTGGGCTGTGCCCTCCCCACATCAATAATTAAGAAAATTCTCCACAGGCTTGCCCAGCAGCCAATCTGATGGAAACATTTTCTCAAATACAGTCCCTCTTCCCAAAGGACTCTAATTTATGCCAACTTGACAAAAAAGAGCTAGGACAAAAGGAAGAATCAGTTTGTAGATTGGAGTTTCAGTCACATCCTCAGGCATAGCTTCTAGGTAAGGGGTCTCATTTAAGAAAAGAGATAACAAGGGACTAGGAATGAGAACTTTCTTCTGGCATTCCCCAAACTGCTATATTCTGGGTTAAATCTCAGTTTTATAAGAGAGAGAGACAATCTGGACAACACAGTTGAAATGCTTCAATTTCCCTCGCCCTTTTTCCCTGTTACTTGTTTGTTTAGTTGGCTTATTGGGGATAAGTGACAGAGTATTCCAGGCCTGCTGGGAAGTCAGGTAACATTTCGATATATATATATCAGGAAGACAATAAGAAATGACTCCAAATAATGAAGTGTCTCTTCAAATACTTGTAAATGAAGCCAAATGTACTTTTCTTTCAAACAGAAAGAACTTGGGAAGCAAATACCTTTGAGAGTAAAGAGCACACCATTTGCATTGCTAATGATGGATGGCCATGGTATGATTTTGGAGCTGGTGAAGAAATGTTAACTAGCAATTGGAGAGCTCACCACTGCTGCTGTCCTTTGAAACTAGAACACTGGCTGTGGCCAATTTCATTAACAATTGTTGAGGTCAGGCTGGGCCCTGTCCTAAGTTAGGCCATATTTTGAACATCGATGATTTTGCCCAGAGAGGCTCCATTTACAAGCAGCTTTGGATTCCATTTTGAGGATGAAGGATGACTTGGCGCCTTGGGGTGTAAACAGCACCATCTTGACATAAGTGAGGATCTAAGTTTGGAGGGCAGCCACTGGAGTATCCCACAGGGGCACCTGAAGCATGGAAGGTTTTGTATTCCAAAGGAAATCATCAGACCAAGAATACAATTTATTAAGAAAAGAAAAGCACTCCTGAGAATACGACTGGCCTAGTGAGCAGGAGGAACAATATTCACTGGACCATAAACTGCATGATTGTCATCTATAACATACCTTTTTTCCCATATTTGTATGGATTGGGATATTCTTGAGCATGACCCATTTGTTGAATGCAGCCTGGTAGGGGAGGTGCTTCCATTTTTTAATTTATTTTATTTTTCTCTCAACTGGCTTCCATAATATATCTTCTTTTAATTTCTAGATTGATTTATTATCTTATGTGAATGAGTGTTTTACCTGCATGTATGTATATATGTGCACCATGTATATGCCTAGGGCCTACAGAGGTCAGAAGTAGGTGTTGGATCTCCTAGAACTAGAGTTATGGATGGTTGTGAACCACCATGTGGGTGTTGGGAGTAAACTTCAGTCGTCTGCAAATGCAACAGGTGTTCTAACCTCTGAACCAACTCTTCAGCTCCTCAACCCTTCATACATTAATCTTGATGTTGCTACTTTTCAGTCTTATTGCTACAGTCTTATAGAACCTACCATATAACAGTGACAGATAAATAACTTATTTCTGGTAGTCAAAAGGATGTCACTATATAAATATATCAGGGTGAATTGGGTCTTCAGATGTATATAGCCTTAGAAAAGGCATATTAGTAAAACTAGGCCCATGAACTTATCAGATGCACCAGACCAAGGAAAGGGTGTATCCTTTTACCAGATCCAATGAAGAGATAGACATTCAGCATGGTGATGGCAGTAACTCCCAATGACACCTGACCATCAAGTGTGTGCATTAGAGATTGGTAGGCAGAGAATGCCTAACTGTACCAGAAATGTTATCTTGGCTCTGTCCCCATTGTTGACATGGCCTACTCAAATTGCCGTTCACTCATCCTCCTGTTTGCCCATCTGGATTGGCCATCTGCTCATCTATCTGCCCATTCACTCCTCTGGACTTGGTCTAACCCTTCTCTTCACCTTCCTCAGCTCTGATCCTGCAGCATGATTCTACAGTCAGTGGTGAGCAGCACACAGCTTCTCCTACTGCTTCTGTAGCTCAGTTAAGTTCCTAATCTCATTACATAGACCTTTGCTTGCACATCAGCCCTAGCATTGGTCCACCTCAGGTCTTTTTGAAACTCTTTAGCTCTATAATGCTTTACAGTTCTGTGTGTGTGTGTGTGTTTGTGTGTATACACATACATACACATATGTGTGTATGTGTATGTATATGTGTGTGCATGTGTATGTATATATATATGTATATACACACACACAGACACATATATATATACATACATAGGTATATTTACTATGTGATATATACTGTGTAGTATGAGAAGTAGAAATAGTTAAGACTGCTATAAAAGAATTTGTGTTTGCTTGGGCCAGAAACTATAAAGTGAGACTTTGTGAATTTATTATTATTCAATGGTTTCTGACATTGCAGAAAGACATAAATGTGTTCAGTATATATGCTGAGATAGTACATTCACGACAGAAAACAGGGAGCCTTCAGTAGATGATGTAAATAGTGTTTGCCTCAGGTAGGAGGTAAGTTTCCAATTCAGATCTTCAATATAAATTAAATAAAATTTGAGGACAGCAAAATGGCTCAAAAGACAAAGATACTTGCCACCAAACCTGACAACATGAGTTTGATCCCCCAGACCCACTTAATGGAAAGAGAGAACCAACGTCCAGAAGGTGTCCTTTGACCTCCCCTGGAACATGCACACAAATATACAAACACACACATGCAAACACTTTGTCAGTGTCTCTGTCTTTCTGTCTTTCTATCTCTCTCTTTCTTACATACACACAAATAAATAAATGTAATAAAATTGAATTAAGTAAAATTAGATTATAAAATTGAAAATTTAGGTCTACATTTCTGACTTATTTGTATCATTATTTGTAGTCACCCATCTCTATGCAGAAAGTTGAGTATTCATGACACATATCCAATGTTACTTTACAGACATGATGTATATGAGTGAGGGTAGGAATTGTAAATGAATTTAAAACTAAACTTGAGACTAGAGAAATCTCAGTAGTTAAGAGCACTTGCTTATCTTTCAAGGAATCTGAGCTCAATTTCCTACACTTACATAGCAACTCACAACTATCCATAATTCCAGATCCGGGGATCTGATGCTTTCTTATAGCCTTTGTACAACCAGTCACACAAGTGGTACACATGCAGGTAAAACATCCATATGCTTAAAATATAACTTTAAATTTAGACTAAATTTCTACTCTCTGCACTTACCACTGGTATTGAAATACAAGAGCATGTGCCAAACAAAAGATTTAAACAAATAGCTGCTCTGGAAAAATAACTTCCTGTAATTTAGTATGCTCTAGACTCTAATAATTATAGAATCATACAAAATAATAGGAATTGAATTATAAAACATGAGAGACCATTTTTTTACATTATTTTCCTTACTAGGGGAGCTTTGAAACTTTTTACAAATTAAAGATCCAGTCAAGAATAGGAATTTATGCATTTGTTCAATTCTGGGATATTTAAAAACATCTGGCCCTGGCTGACAGCTTAGGATCTTGCAGATAAATAGAAAGAAGAGAAACTTCCGTATACTAGTTCTCAAGGCTGATTCCCAGCATTCATTTATGGCAAAGGCAAAAATAAATACATCAGCATACATGAGTATTTTAGTAATTGAAAGGGCTTTTCTATGAGAAGCAAACAGGTGGATGTTTGGAATGCTGTACAAACATGCACTTGTGAAGAAAGTCTTTGTGTGAGGCAAAGTAGAGGAGCCAAAAAGTGGCCCTGGAAAAAAGTTCTAGAAAGAATTTTACTTAAAATAGGTTGATAACTCTAGTAGCTAGAAAATGTTTGGTTTTTTTTAAAAAACTGAAACCAACAAGATATCCCAAGTGCCTATTTTGTTTTTGTTTTTGTTTTTTCTTTTCTTTTGTGGTGCTAGAAATTGAACCCATGGCCTTGAGCATGTGAAGCACTGAGCCGTGTTCTAGGTGCATAACTTTTTTGCTCTTTCCCTCCAAGTAATGAGAAGTGGCTTTGAAGCATCAACTTCTGCTCAAGAAACCCAGACATGGGCAGAAACAGAAAATAACTGGGGAAACATGGACAAATCATTGCATGTTCCTTCCAGACATACACTTCCCAAGCAAATTTTAAAGACTTAATGTTGAGAAAGTGATTGCAGATCTAAACTCCAGATATTGGTAGCTATATTGCATACTTTAAAAATTATCACATCAGTCCCACACTTAACAGAATGGTCTTTTTAACATGTAAGACTTTCCAGCTTAAGCCCAAGAACTATGGAAGAGCTAAAGGAAACCATTAAAATCTACTTCTATCACTGACAATTTTTGCAGTATAGTTTGTATTCTCATTATATGGACTTTTTTTTCATTTATAAATCAATAGCATTCCACTTCTTAATCATTTGGAGATCAATATGAAATAACAAAAGCAACTCTTAAAAAGACGATTTAGCAATAAATTTTCATCTAAACTAGAACTGGAGCAAATTGATTATATTCAAGTCTCAGCAGTCTCCCCCAATATGTTTTATCACATTAAACTCTTGCTATTGTATTTAACACTACATAGGATGACAGAACAAGGTAACAAATATCCCTCGCTGATTTTTGGAAAGCCAAAAGAGGAGGGTTTAACAGTAAATACACGCTCGAGAAACTTACTGTTGTAAATTGCAGAAGGGATAAATTATTTTTGAAAAGATTAGCCTTGTCACTAATTCATTCTGCCACTATAGGCAGCAGGAAAGGTTCTGTGAAGCCAGTTAATAGCATTGAAAGTCATTGTGCTGCTGAGAGTAACAAGACAGAAACACATAGCTATATATTCTTCTACTCTGAGGAGGGAAAATGGTAAATAAAACTACGTAACTATATAATTAGAAATCAACTAATCTCTAGTTCCTGGCCCATCCTACAGAATCAGGCATGGGTTCTCTCCTTTGGCATGGGGTTAAGCCCTTCCAAAGCTGATGAGGGTACATTAAAGAACATGTTATTGTATTAGGCCACTAAAGCTTAACCACGATATGAACTGTGGTAGTTGGGGGCCACTCAAGAACAATAAGTATTGCCCACATATGTATCCTAACACATACAGATAGAAATTTTTAGGGATATATGTATGTGTGTTAGACTACTATCTTAACCTATATAATGTAATCTCATTTACAGCCCTCAGTTTATGATGGCTTAGCTTCCAGCTTCATTTCTGAGCCTCTTTGTAACTTTGAGAGCAAGAAAATCTGTCTGTATGTCTATCAATCCACCCATCTATTTATCCATCCATCCACCTGTCTGTCTAGAGAGAGTTGCCATGG
Organism: Cricetomys ansorgei; assembly: GCA_026225945.1. Lineage (NCBI taxonomy): Eukaryota > Metazoa > Chordata > Mammalia > Rodentia > Nesomyidae > Cricetomys > Cricetomys ansorgei. The sequence goes on from JAMJFZ010000736.1 coordinate 317,688, forward strand.
GAATTAATCTATGAGTTTATGGAGGCTGAGAAATCCCACTACCAGCAATCTAGTAAACCATGAAAAGTGGTAGTATATCATCCAGTCCTCTGATCCAAAGCTCAGAGAATCATGAGTCCCCAATGTCTATGGGCTTTGAAGATAGAAGATATATATCTTAATTGAAGAAGAAAATCCAAATTAGTCATTTATCTACGTTTTTTTTCTATTTGTGCTATCAAGGATTAAATGATGCACACTCAAATTGTCAAGAGTAACATACTTTCCTCAGTCTACTGATTGTAATCTTAATCTTTCCAGATACACCTTCATACATACATATAAAATATGACATCAGCTATCTCTGTACACCCATTAATTCACTAGAGTTGACACATAAAATTCTGTATTACAGAAATTCTTGGGGAAACTGTATTAAATAAGTTCCTGAATCTTCCTTCAGAGGAATGGAGAGGCTGATCTATTTATCCACCAAATCTGGTCCCTATTGTTTGAAGGCTGTCCTAAAGGATATTAACTTTCTGCAACTTCTGTTTGCATCTGTGTGTACTTAAGCTTCTGTTTTCCAGAGAAAACTCTTCAAGCAGAGAAACACTATCCCCCAGGTGTTTGAGAGAGAATTGTATACAGGAATGATTTCAGATGACTCAGAGGTAGGTCAAAAGAGTATGAGGCTAGGCGATGATAACATCTATTCAACTGCTTTACTATATCTTGTTCTTGTGTCTACATAAAGCTCTTCTTTGTATAGCCACAAATGAATATTTATTATAGCATGTGCTCTTGGAATTATTTTTAACATTCTTCGTTTATTTTATGTTTAAAGTAGTTGACTTTTAGTGACATGAATTCCCCTTCTTTAGGAAATAAGCAATGTAGTCAATTCTGACTCCCAGACCTCTAACTTCAAACTCCAACTATTTTGCCAAACATCTTATCAGCCCAGAAAGATAAGTTGTTTGGTTTCTAAGATAACAGTAATATTAATCAATACAAATTATATCAACCATACAATTTATTTCAAAGGCAGTTTCTGCCTCTTAAAGCAAAGGCAAAGAACAGTGGCCCATATTTAAGATTAAGGTCTCAATAAGGTCTATCCAAGAGTCAACTACAAAAGGCATTGCTCCAGTTGAAGATCATTCTGCTACACAGAGCCTATTGGAATGGTTTGTTCAGTGAGGTACACTAAAGCCACTCAACTTTTATAACAGTAAGTAAATACATTTGGGGATGGGGAACTGATTTTAAGAAGAATAAAGCATTAGCCAATGTATTCAAATAAATGCTAAAGATGGTCATGTTCACTGGAAACGAATATATTTAATATCTCCCTTTTGCAACCAACTGTAAACCTCCATAAGATGAGTCTTGAGGACTATACTGGGTTTAGTTGTATCTAACTGCTATCTCTAGGATGCAAAAGTTATTAATCTATTTTAATGTGCATACTCTATGTACTAACATTTGCCCAAGACAAATGCAGTAGTATCATAGAAAGCTCATAGCTTTTTATACAAACATTTTTATCACAATTTTTGATAAGTGATTCACACTGCTAAAGGACTTTTAGATGAAATAAACTATTTTGATTCTTCAATATGATAAATGAACAGATCAATTTCATATTTCTCTTAGAAAAATCTATATAGCTGTACAAGCCCTCTTTTTTAACTTAAAAAAAATTATGGTTACACCTAGGTATTTGAATCTTCCATGAAGATATCTTTGCTAAATTGTGTTATTATTCTTAAGATTAGAAAACACGGGAGTTGTGAGCATTTTGGAAGTTGATTAATTCCTCTAAGGTCAGGCAGGTACCGTCACTGTTTCTTTTTCTTCTTATTTGCTCATCAAACAGGTAAGAGACAGAGCAGTCTGTAAATGAAAAAGAAGAAACTCAGTCTACTTTATGTTGAGATTGTTAGTCATGCAAATACCAAAATTATATACTTAAAAATGTAATATTTTTCTTTCTAAAAAGAATGTAATATTTGTGGGGCTGGAGAGATGGCTCAGCAGTTAGGAGCACTGGCTAATCTTCCAGAGGTCCTGAGTGCAATTCCTAGCAACAACATGGTGGCTCACAACCATCTATAATGGGGATCTGATATATACATTTACATATATATATATATATATATATATATATATATATATCATGATATGATGGGATGATGGGGATCTTCTGGCATACATGCAGATAGAACACTCATAAATAAATAAATAAATAAATAAATAAATAAATAAATAAATAAATAAATCTTCAAAGGAAAAAGAATGTAATATCAGTAACCAACAAGTAGGCTGTCTCGGTAGAGCTTTTGACTTTGCCAATTTTGTGAGGTTTGTGTGTATACACACTATTTGTATGTTTGTACATTTGAAAAATAACTAGTACCATCTTTTGTTCAGAGCAATGCTGATTAAAATGCCATAAGATTCTTATACAGCTGGCAATAAGCATTCATACCCAATATCAATAGATAAGAAGGGAGTGACAGATATAAAAAATAGAAGTATTTTATCATTCACTAGGGTAGAAGTATTCCACCTCATATTTACTGGTAAAAAGTTGTGGCTCTTACTTCTTCATCTTCATTGATTTTGATGTTGATTTTATTTTGATTTCAATCCTATCCTATATCTATTCTCTTATAATATTCTTTTCTTCAGAATAACATTTCAGGCTTAGAATACTGTTTAGTGTTCAAGAACATAGGTCACATCCTCAATGTCAAAACACCTAAACCAAGCCAAACCAACAATAACAACACAAGTTCCACAAACAAAAACCTCCAAGACCTCAACAATACATTTATTTTGGTTTTGGCTTTCTTTGATCTGTTTGGACATTTTATTGAAGTGCAACAGGCATACAAAAAGTACTCAAACTGTAATGTACAGCTCAACAAATTGTATTTTCATTAGTTCTTTGAGAGTTTCATACTCCTACTTCACACCCCTTTTCCCCAAGGCTCAAGGATCATTTCAGAAGAGGTGTAGGGAGCTAGGAGATAGTAGAGACAGAGGAGGTAGATGACCACAAAGAAACGGTGTTTTCTATATACAACAGGGTCGTTTCAAATATAGATGTTTTGACAACATGCATAAGACCTGGGCAAGCTCTAGGCAAACCAAATCTCAACATGAAAAAAGGAGGTAGAAGTCCCATCCTCTAGCAGAGGAGTTATTGGCAACTGATCGTTACTGGGAGAATGAAAGTCAGTGTTCTGTAAGCTATCCTGGCAAGTTGCCAGTGCTAAACAAATTGTTTTTAAACTGAACATATCTGTATATTCAAAGCTCTGATAAGGAAGCAAACCATAACCATAACTCTAGAAGCTTCCTGAGGATAGAGTTGTCCTATATGATCTGTAGCCTCTGGACAAGAAGATGGTATCTTAATGTCTAACCACTTAGGTTCATTTTCTTCCGAAAACTATATAAGTAGAATAACATACTATGCATGCTTTTTGCCCAGCATTTGTGAAACCATATTTATTTTTACCGGTATTTATAGATTATTCATTCTCTTTGTTGCATAGTAGTCTATAGTTCAAATACACTGTAGTTTATTTTTATGATTTACTATTGTAAGATATATGGGTAGTTTCTTATTGGGGAAATATTAGAAGTTATGCTGTCATTTTTACCTATGTCTTTTGATGAATATATGTAGGTATTTATTTTGTGCATAGACTTGGGATCAACATTGCTGAGTCATAAGATGTATGTATATTCTTGTTTACTAGACACTGTAAAAAAAGAGTCTTCCAAAGCAATTGTAGTAATTTACACTCCTATTAGAGGGCTTTTGTTGCCCTTCATTCTTGTTCAGTGATCAAATTTTCCAAATTATCAACCCAAACAGATTGTTTGTGGGTGGGAAAGACTAAAACGTGTGAAGAAAAGGACAAGCTTCCACCACTTCTACAACAAAGATTTTAAGCCTGAGATCTAGAGGAAGTAGGTATGACAGAAAACTGAATCAGGGGAGAGGAATTTTTGCCAAAGAGAAGAGTCAAGTCTCTTACAAGCTTGGACAGAAAAGGAAATTTGAATTAAAAAAGACTTAAATGTGTACTCCGGTCCAGTCATATTATATACCCTTAGAAATACAGAAAGGTCCTTAAAATATTTCTGGCATTTGATAACTGTATAGAAAAGTTAAGATTCCAAAATGAGATCAAGTCCTTCTTGGTATAAAGCACCATGGGGTTTTGTTGAACTTCAGAGTCTCAAAAGTTCCTGGATATTCATGACAACAGATGTCACTCATTGTTGTCACGTTTCACTACTGGGTTCACCATAGGAAACATCAATCTTGGACAGAAACAGCCACTACTGACTACAGCTATAAAAATCCTCCTCAACTCAGCATATATTAAAGACAAAGCCAGATTCCAAGTGGAAGCCAGCACCACACAGCCACCAGTAGAATGCCTCACTTTCTAAACTGGTTTCAATATGGGCTTTCAAGATATATTTAGAACAGAGAAAAGGCTTCCATTCAACTTAGATTTCATTTCGCTTTACTCACCAACCAGTTCACTATTCATTCACCCATTTGTTCATTCAACCAAGTGCTCTTTTAGTACCAGCGATGATCTAAGTATGGTACATAGCACCAAGGGTAAAATAGTAAGCTAAACAGATTTGACACCTGTATCCATGTCATTTATAATTCATTAGGCACTTGTGTTGGAATAGGAACTGTAAATAATGTATTGATGAAACAGCAACAACAAAATCCCAGCTTACAGTATGGTCTGATGATATTGAGTGCTCAAACTCAAAATCCTGCTGTAGATTGGGAGGTTGCTCTGTGGGTGTGGACTCAGAGTCTGAAAATATGTGTGTTAAAGAAAAACTGATCCAGCTGTGAGCAAGCTCCCTTTGTAATAATGATATTTGTATGTAACAATGTGGTCCAATTAGTGTCCTGAAATTAGTACATGTTGCTCCTGGGACAGTGTCATCTAATCACCTCTGTTTATGTCTTTATTTGTAACTTGGCATCATTACCGCTTGTAATTTACATTACATGGCTACTTTAGGCATCGACCAACGTAGCTGAACTGAAAGTAGTTTAACATATCTGTTTGGTACAATGTAAGATGTCACTGTTGTTGTTGTAAATAGTATTCAATATAAAGCCATAAGCTAACACTCCCAGAATTTATAGCCTACCCACTAAGGTGAAAAAAAAAATGAACTTTTCTTTTAATTGTTTTGCCTTTATCCATGTTTTCACTATTAGTTGTCATGAGAGTTGTGCACAGTAGACAGGTGACCAAATGATTGAAGCTCCTGCTTCCATAACTATAGGAGTTTAAGTTTAAATGAGTTAAATAATCTACCAGGAGCATCATTGTAAAAAAGAATGACATAGCTAAAACTAATGGGAAATATTAAAGAAATATCATCATGAATTAAATTAAACAAAGTGCATTTGAACAAGAAAAATGTTCTACTACTAGGTAACATTTTGGACTAAAGTTGGTTTTGAATGTCCCTACTGAACAATATGTATGTGTGTAGGTTGCATTTATAGCTTGAAAAGCCAATGAAGGGAGGAAAGACCATTGCCTAACCCACATTTCTAGTACTTGTGCTCCATCCTAAGGGTACAATCTTCCTGTGTCCCTCTCCTCCTGCGATTCTTGCTATGTGTTCTCAATTGTGACAATAAATTGTATGATTTGCACATTGTAATTTTCATCGTGAGCTTTTCAATGTCACACATGTGAGAAAGTCTACATACTATTTTCAGGCCACTGTTACATTAAAGTAATATCCCACAGGACCATATCCAACTGACTTTCTTTTTAAATCACATGGACTATATGTTACTAAATAACAATGAAAAAAATGAATAACTAAGTCAATCTTCCCTCAGGAAAACTAAGTTCATGAACTGTAAGTTGTGGCAACAGGACACAAAAGTCTTAAACTCAAGTCTCAGAAGGTTTGTAGTTTGAATGAGAAATGTCTTCCATAGGCTCAAGTCTTTAAACACTTGTTCTCCAGCTGGTGGCACTGTTCAGGGAGTTATAGAACCTTTAAGAGATAGAGACTTGCTGGAGGAAGTGTGTCATCAGGAGTGGGATTTGGAGGTTTATAGCTTGCTCCCATATCCCATTCTCTCTCTCTCTCAGTTTCCAGACTACTGATAGAATGTGATGAGCTTGCTTTATGCAGCCTTACCTTCCCCATCATGATGGATTCCCTGCCTCTGGAACTGTAAGCCAAATTAAACCCATTCTCTCTTACATTTTCTTTTGCCAAGGTACTTTAGCACCACAGCAGAAATGAAAGTAAGACAGACGTCTTCTTGCATTCAGACTAAATACAGATTCTACAGATTTAACTGAGGATTCACTCCAAAATATTCACATAGTTTCATATTATAAAACCACCAATGACATGCTTAAATGTTTCAGTAAACAGAATAATGAACCCTGATGTTCATAGCACATTAACTTTTGCAAAAGATTTTAGGATTCCTGCCATGCTTCTTTTTCTATTTTTAGGAAACTGAACATAAGACATTTAATGAAAATGGGAGCCAGTGTGTTTTGAGTTTTGGGTAAGAAATTCATATAAACTGATTTTAAAAGGAAAGAATATAATTTCAGATCTATCTTTAATGCTCATTCATGTGTATTCAAGAATCTGGAATAGTATTGGTTTATTGACAGAGGAAATGAAAATGAAACTAATAGTTTCTGTGTTTATCTGTTCTCAAATTTTTTTATTTGTCTGATACTGTCTTATATATCAGAATTTATAGGTCAGAAAATTTTGTCTTCTTCAAAGCATTTCATTACATGAAGGCTTTCAGATTTAGAGAAAATAGTAAAATGAATTATATCCTCAAAAATCTGAAGTTTGGAAATTTTAATAATTTTATCTTTCAAGTTAAATATTTAAAAATAAATCATAGACATTATGAGATTTCATTGAAAACTGCTTCATTTTGCAGCTCTAAGGAGGACACACTAATGTATAACCATAATATCATTTGCACACTTGATAAAACTGTTTCCTAATGACATCTAATACCAGATCTGTATCCCATTTTTACAGTAGCCCCTGTGTATGACTTCTACGGCTGGTTTGTAGAAATGTGAAATACACATTCCAATTATTTATGAAGTCTGAAACCATTAAGTTACAACAGCTGTTATACCCCTTTCTGCTATGACATTAGTTTATTTTTTAAAGGGCCAATTATTATAAGGAAGCTCCACTTTCTGAAAATGGGAACTATTAAGGATATGGAAGGAAAAAGAAAGTCACAGGAAAGTGTATCAGAGAGGGTGACTAGATCAAAGTATCATATACATGTATAGAAATTTCATAATTGAACCTCTATGTGATTAATATAGGCTAATAAAATATTTTTTTTTAAAAATGACCTTCCTTTTAAAGTATCTGTTTTCTCCTGGTGCCTTAATTTGTTCTACCATTACCTACATTTCCCGATAATTAGAAGCAAGATTTATAGGCCTGATTATTTTCAAGATCTCCATTTTATTGTGAGTTTATCACTGTGGGTGTCTATATACTTTTATTGGATCACTTCAGGAGGCACATAGATGCAGTTCTAACTTTTACATTTCCCGTTTTTCTAAAGTTAATTGTCAATGTTTCAAGAACTATTTTCACATACTATGGAGTACACAAAAGAAAACAACTATTAATGACTCAGATCATTATTTAAATGATGATCAAATTATTTTCATCTTTAAAAAAATCAACCAGTTAGTGATCTTGACTGTGTTATTGATTACTGGGTGGCATATGTTGGCTTCTATTTTAGAACAAATATAAACTTATTTTGTAATTAAAAAATTAATATATAATTATAATTCAGGGCTGGAGAGGTGGCTCAGCAGTTAAGAACACTTTTAGCTCTTTCAGAGGACATGGGTTCAGTTTGCAGAACCAACATATTGGCTCACAACTATTCGTAATTCCAGTTCCAGGGTATCAAATGCCCTCTTCTTACCTCTGAAGGCACTAGGCATGCACATGGTACATATACATATAAACTCAATTAGTAATTATACTGGCAGTAGTAGGTTCTCATCTAAAATCTATGACTTCACTAGCCCCAGGTTTTCAGATAGGTAAAAGGTACCTGGCACAACTTAACTCTTATTGAGTGGGCCTTAAATTCAATTAGACATCTGTCAGTTACCACTAAGATATGTACTTTAAATGATATCTTGCCAAGCTAGCCATTGCTGTGCTTATAACCATTACCTCTGGTAAGATTATTGATTGCTTCCCTTCTTTGGCAACTTATATGGCAACATTCAGTACTATGAAAACTAGTTTTCAATGTGGAGACTTTCAGGATATCTCTGAGTCCTCTGTTCAAAGTACATAGTGTTTTAAGCAATAAGGACTTACCTTCAACTTCTTGGAAGCAACCAAAGGCAAAAGCAATAGCTGGTAGTTTGTGGCCTATATGGGGTGGATTATCAACCACAAATAGCATAACATCATTACATACACACACACGCACACATACATATATATGTGTGTGTGTATGTATAATGAAGTTATGTCACTTGGGGTGATTACATATATATATATATGTATATATATAAATATATGTTTTATATATATGTATACATACACAGAGAGATAGTTTATTATACATACATTTATGTGTATTATATGTGATTTTAAGTAAGTATAAAATAATATAATTCCTTAAAGAACTTACAAGCATTCTTAGTGTTATTTACCTCTGTTAGATTTTTGCTTACTCCATGTTGTATACTCACAGATGAAGATTTGGAGTGAGGAACCACTGATGAGTAACAACCTTCAGTGTTTGTCTTTCTGGGTTGGGGTTACCGCACTTACTATAATCTACTCTATTTTCATCCATTTCTCTGCAAACATAAGGTCTTTACTTTTCTTTATAATGCTTTATTGGGCCTTAGAAAAAGAAGTGTCTCTCAATTCAAATAAAATATAATTGTTAGGATGAGGGATAATTAGACACCACACTTTCATGGACTGGTCCCTCTACAGTGTTGTGAAGGTATCCATTAAAGTAAGTGTGGCTACATGGGTCAGTCTTTACATGCTAACCTTATACAAGGACTTTCTGTGAAGTGTTTATAGTTTTCTTCTTCTGCAGTTATGTATGCATGAAAAATTCCTTTAAATTGCCTGCCTTGAATGCTAAAGTTACTTAATAAAGGCACTGGGAAGAATTTTTCCATTTATTAGTATTGTCATTTTATTGAAAAATGTCTTGATCAACAAATGTGTTTGCTATGCCAGCAAGCCAGAATTCAAAAGAAATACTGTTCGTCCATTTACTCATAGATTCATAGTCTCCAGTTTATCCAGGCCTTCTGGATTAGTTTCTGATTTTCCTGGTTTACACACGTTCTATTTCAGTTGCATATCTGCATTCTACAAACATCTCTTGATTTTGCAAGATTGGCCCATTGCTTCTTTTTATCCTAGATATCACTCCATGCTTCTCTCACAGGAACACACACACACACACACACACACACACACACACACACACACACACACACACGTATCATCTTTCAACTATTGGATCTCCCTATCTAGCACACAATTAGATAAAAAAAAAATAAAAGTTGCAAATCTGATATCAGAACCATGTAAATGTAATACCATAAGGTAATAATTTTGATGCAGAAAAGAAAGGCTGGCAGAGAGGGGGGGGGGAGAGAGAGAGAGAGAAAGAGAGAACTGCAGACCCAACAGGAGCCCATGAGATCCCACAGAGATAAAACTAATTCATTTTTTGTTTCAAAAATAAAGAAAGAAATCTCATTTCATCAATGTCAGAGTCATTTTCTCACAGGTTCTCTGTTCTTTGTAGCATTTCCCATGAAGGCTGTTTTTTCTTTCTATTGCAGAAGTTAATTTTTAGCTGTGTTTAAAATATTGTTTGTGCACTGTTGGGTGAGGGTCTGCTTAGGTCTTGTCATTTTGTCTGCAGGTGTTGGATTTTTGTGGGGGATGTCTGATTGTTCATGATCTGCATGTGCTATCAGTAGAACACCTGAGGAGTTCTGTATCAATAAAACACCTGAGCTGGGATGCTCAGGGTTCCAATGTCCAGTATGGTGCTTGCCATGATGGTAGCTCTCTCTACTGAGGTCTGGCAGGATATGCACCAATGAAGACTCCTCCATGTCTTCTTGACTGAGTCACCCAGAAGTGTAGTACTACAAATGGCGAACCAATATGGGGCACTGACATCATACCAGTCATATCCAACATGGAGACAAAGTAGAACGAGAACAAAACTCCAGACCTCACAGAGTCCATTTTGTTTTGTTTTGTCTTCTTTTTGTAAACCTATCCAGATACTGATGAGGTGAAGCAGTCCTGACAAGACATATCTGCTATGATGATGAGAACTCCACCCTATGAGGGAACCCTTCTTGCAGACAAGTTTACTAGTTATTTTTCCTGCAAACCAGATTCTATCTTAAAATCTGGACAGTGTTTCCTCAGGATCAGCACACAGAAACTATTTTTCAGATATGGTAAAGGTTGTATTTCATGCTCATAGTTGAACTTGGTACTGTAAGAGTTATGAAGTAGTACTGGTTTTGAAGGCATGAAGGGGTCTTTGGAGAGTAACTGAGACTTGGCACTGTGTGAGGACAGGAGAGACCATTCCTGAAGGTGCAGCCTCAGCAGCAGTTGAAGGCCCAGATTGAAGGGGTCATGTAAAGAAGTTGATGCTTGACACTATGAAAAGAGCCCAGGAAAGGATATTGGTGAAAGTGAAGCCCAGTTGCAGCAGAAGACCCCAGCATTTTGAAGATGTCAATACCATACGACAACTACCAAGAAGAGCAGTAGCGGTGGAGGGAAGCCAGCTGGAGCCTGGAGGACAAACTGTGTTCTCCAGAGGGCAGAGACAGATCCAAGCCCAGAAGATAGTGAATTGCAGATGATTGGACATTGATAAAAAGCTTGATAGAGGTTTGGTTTCATTTGATCCTCTGCATTAGCAACCCTTGGGATCATTTCTCTTATAGTTTTGCTGGTATAGTGTTAAATTGTACTATATAGATGAAGGAATTTTTGGATTGGCTTATATAGAAAAGGGGGATTGTAGTAGCAGTTTATTTTTAGTTGCATTTAAAATAATTGTTTTATTTACTGTTGGGTGAGGGGTTGTCTAGGTTTTGGCATTATGCAGGTGTTGGCTTTATGTAAAAGATGTTTGATTGCTCATGATCTGTACGTGCTATCAGTAGAACACCCAAAGAGTTCTGAATCAACAAAAACACCGAAGCTCAGATGCTCAGGCTTCCACTATACAATATACTGCTGGCCATTACAGTGGCTCCCTCTGCTGAGGTCTAATAGGGTTTGCACCAATGAGTATGCCTCCTTATCTTCCTTGATGAGCCATCATAGCAGTGTACCATTACATCTTTCTTTTATAAATTTTCATATATTTTGGTCACACTAACTTTGATCTATCTGATTAATAGCAAGCAGTTTTTATTGCTTCCAACAAAACAGACTGGAAATACAGTATAAACAGATAATCTCTCTCTTTCCTCCTTATCTCCTTCCTTCCCTCTCTCCCCCTTACTCTCTCCTTGAGAAAGAATCTTACAATTGTGAACTGAAGATCTCAGAACAAAGCATTCAACATCTGTGTTAACGGTGGATCAAAGGAAGTTGGAATGTTGCCAATCTAGAGCAAAATCATCTTGGGTATTTTGCTGGTTAGTTTTATGTCAACTTGATAGAGACTAGAGTCATTTGGAAAGAGGGAACTTCAACTGAGAAAATGCCACAACCATATTGGAACATGGGAAAGACTGTGGACTCGTTTCTTGATTGAAACTTCAATGTAGGTGGTGCCACCTCTGGATAGGTGGTTCTGGATGGGCACTCCTTTATGGCATCTGCATAAGTTCCTGCCTCTAGTTTCTGCTCTGAGTGCCCTGAATGACAGACTATAACTTGTGAGATACATAAACCCTTTTGTCACCAAGTTGATATTGCTTATAGTGTTTTATCACAGCAACAGTAATTCTACCTAAGATAGGTTATCTTCAGCTCCTCTGAGCACCTCTTTGTCTGATCTAAAAACCTTCTGAATCTCATATGAAAATTAGTGGTGTGTATTAGGCAGACCACTAGCTTTCTCCAAGCCCCCAAATGAGAATATCCTCAGCTAGCACCCAAAACCTATAGTAGAGATCTCCTGATTTTCCTGTGACCCACACAACCTGAGACTTCTACTGACGTATTTGGAAAGTATCTATGTTTATGAATTTATGACTTTATTTTTATGTGCTAGTATCAAGCTTCATGAAATTGTTACCATATCAGAATGTGATATTCCAAATAGCCTAATCCGTGCTCCTCCGTCACTGTCACTCACATTTGGCTCAAAGATAAACTCTCTCTTGATTTCTTTGATGTGAGAACTGTGATTTTTGTGAGTACTACATAGGTCAGGCTGGTTTCCACCTTGTAATCCTCCTGCCTCAGCCTCCTGAGTGCTGGCATTACACAGGCATTACTGCACACCTGTCCTATCAATTGGTTTCTCTGATACAGAAAATTACAAGTGAAAAGGCAACTTTCTTCCTCTTTTGTGGAATCTGAAAAGTTTTAGCCGTGGACAGATAAGCTCACAATCTTTGAATGCTAGGAATTGCACTGCTTCTTTGTAACATTTGCTTTTGTTACTTGTGCTCAGTCCTAAAGTATGAAGCTGATCAAATTTGACTTTTTATTTTTATGGATGAATAGTTTAAATGAAATTGGAAACCCACATAGAACAATAGCTTGGGAATTTGTAATAAGTAATTATCCACAAATTTCATTCTTTTTCTATTTTAATTTTCCAAAATGCCCTTCCCTTTATTTCTTTCCTGGTTCTTACTTAAATCCACATTATACAATGTTGTTGTATAAGATCTTACAAATAAATATAAATAAATGAATTGATATTCTGCATACTAAGCTTTAGATGTGACTCACCCTCTTCAAAATATTTACTGTTACACATGAAATTTGTCCACAGCATTGAAAGTTAGAACTTTAATAGGTGATTAGGTCAGTAAGAGGTACTTACGCAGCTTGCAACACACTGCGGAAAGTTACCTGGGGAAGGAGATGTTAGAATGCAAGTCTAGCTGCTCTTTCTTGGCTCTCTTCCACATATTCTCATTTGCCCCTCTAGCTTTTATCGTGTCACACAAAGCCCTCACCAGATGTGGCCACTCTGTCTTAAATTCCTAACCTCCAGACATTGAGTTAAATAAATCTCCCTTGTGATGGTACATTATCAGACATTCAGAGGATAATCCAAGACACAATTTAAGATCCTAGCACATACCTGTTGTGTGTTTCCAATATGCTTTGAGAGAAAAAGGTGGAGTTTTTGTAAAACATACTGTGCAAAATAATTGTATCCATTGCCATTCATATTCTCCCTCTCCCTCTCTCTTTCCCTCTCCCCCCACCTCTGTGTGATCTATCAATACATGTCTATTATGTTCATGAAGTCTTCAAAGTTTATGGTACTTGCTGTCTATATATAAACACACATTTTAAATAACATTATATACAAAATATATATTGCTACATGATTTTTTTCGGTGCCCAACTCACAAAATAATTATATTTAAACATTCTTATCTATTTTCAACATTAGTCACTAAGAATGAAGTAATGAAGTAGATTTATTGTCAACATTTTTTTAACAAACTAGAAAGGAAGCTTTTCATATATCTGTTGCCTAGCTTCAAAAATTAGGAAGCATGACAAATTATATTTCATTTACATCCCTGCATGTTTCATTTACCCATTGCGTGGCTATTGGGTTATTCTGAAGTAGATCCAAGACTTTATAACATGTTTAAGCATCCAGAATACTAAGGGATCAGAAAAGTGCGCTTATTTCCTTTTTATTTTGTTTCATTTTTAAAAATAGGTCCTTTTTCACTTAGATTAATTCGAAGATGTTATATAAAAATCTTCCATTCTCTGCCTATAAGGTAATCTGTATTTGTAATGTAAGTGTAATATTTTCTTTCTGCAAAGCATTAGACTACATGATGTTAAAAACTATCTCTGATTTTCTACTTAAAAACAAACAAGCAGGCTTCCTCTCTGACCCCATCACCATGCAGATCTTTCCTCCTACATTCCTTCCCCTATTCATTGGTTTATTCCAGTTCCCACTTCCAGAAAGCATTCCCTGGGAACACACAGCCAGCTTCCTCCTCCCTCTCTGTGCCCATTTCCAGAGCATTATACAGATCTTCTCTTCCAACCATCTTCCCCAGTCATCTCATTCTCCCAGCCCCCTGGGAGACCAGGCATTCCCTGGGAAACAACTAGCCAAGGCTCCCAGAGAAGCAAGTAGGCCAGCAAAGAATGTAGGTGAGCTTCAGATCTTCACTCCCCAGCCTCCCTTCCAAATCCAGTCCCTCAGTCTCATCCCAGTTCTGTTGCAGACCACCTGTTGTAACTATCCTCACTCTCTGCCCTTATTCTCAGGAGACTAAGTGAAACACCCGGATTTCCTCACTCCTGTGGACCCCTCAGTCCCACCCCCCTGATTCTACCTATCCCAATTCCTAAGTGAAGGCTCTGAATACCTAGAAATATATTCAACTTAGAACATCCACTGGCCTCATCTGTCAGGATCCTAGAATAATGCCCTACCAGGCAACACACAGCCACCACACTATCTTAAGAATCAGAGAGGACAAAGTAAACCAAGGAACAAAACACCCATTCAACTAAGACAAGACCAGATATCATCATCCAGAATTATAATAATCCCAATCCCAGATGCCAGCATAAAAACTCAGTCAATAACAGCCAAGACAGTATGATTCTACTGGAGCCTAGCAGCCTTACTACAGTAGGTGCTGAGAAATGAAACGTAGTGGAAGCACAAAACAAGGGCCTTAAAAGAGCCTTCATAAGTATGATAGAGGTCCTTAAAGAGGAAATGAATGAATCCCTTCAAGAAACTGGTGAAAAAACAAAACTAGAATGAAATTAATAAAATAGTTCAAAACCTAAAACTGGAAATAGAATCAATAAATACAAGCAAATCTGAGGGAAATCTGGAAGTAAAAAAATTAGGAACTTGAACAGGAATCTCAGAGGCAAGATTCATCAGCTGGATACAAGAGATGAAAGAGAGAATCTCAGGTATTGAAGACACAATAGAAGATATGGATACCTTTCTAAAAAATGTGAAATCTAAAAATCTCCAGGAACAAAACATTGAGAATATCTGGGATACTATGAAAAGACCAAATCTAAGAATAATAGTAATAGATGAATGACAAGAAACCCAGATAAAAGACACAGTAATATTTTCAACAAAATTATAGAATTTTTTTTTCCTAATGATAACTGTAAATCAATAAATATAATACAGGATATAAAGAAACTGAAAAACAAAAACCACATGATCATCTCAGATGCTTTTACAATGTCTCTTCATGATAAAAGTCCTGGAGAGATTAGGGCCACAAGGGTTGTACATAAACATTAAAAAGGCAGTTTACAGAGAGCCCATTCCCAACATCAACTTAAGTGGAGAGGAACTCAAAGCAATTCCACTAAAGTCAGGGACAAGACAAGGTTGTACACTCTTTCCATACTTATTAATATAGTACTTGAAGTCTTACAGCAATAAGACAACTGTTCAAGTGGATACAAATTGGAGAGGAAGAATGCAAAGTATCTTTATTTGCAGATAATATGAAAGTATACATAAGTGACCCAAAAATTTCCAGCAGGAAATTCTTGCAGCTGATAAACACTTTAAGCAAAGTAGTAGGATAAAAAATTAACTCCTCCAAATCAGTAGCCCTTCTATATACAAATGATAAATGGTCTTAGAAAGAAATCAAGGAAACAGAATCTTTTTTAATAGCCTCAAATAATATAACATATCTTGAGGTAACTCTAACCAAGCAAGTGAAAGACTTGTGTGATAAAAAACAAACAAACAAAACTTTAAGACACTGAAGAAAGAAATTAAAGAAGGTTTCAGAAGATGGGAAAATCTCCTATGTTCATGATCATAGATCAGTAGGATCAACATAGTAAAAATGGCTATTCTACCAAAAGAAATCTACAGATTCAATGCAATTCCCATCAAAATTCTAACATGATTCTTCACAGATCTTGAAAGGACAATTCTATATGGAAACACACAAACACATATACACACAAAAACATACATACAAAAAAAATAGCTAAAATAATCCTGAACAATAAAAGAACTTCTGAAGGTATCACCAGTCCTGATTTTAAGCTGTACTACATAGATTTAGTAATAAAAAACAACATGATATCATCACAAAAAGTCATGTTGATCAATGGAACTGACTTGAAGAACCAGACATAAATCCAAACACCCATGCACACCTGAATTTATTTGTAAAGATGCCATAAATAACTACTGGAAAAAAGAAAGCATCTTCAACAAATGGTGCTCAAACTGGATGTCTATATGTAGATGAATGCAAATAGATCGATATTTATCGCCTTGCACAAAACTCAACTCCAAATGGATCAAAGACCTCAATGTAAAACTAAACGCACTGAATCCGGGGAGAAACTAAGGAATAGTCTTGAACTCCTTGGCACAGGAGAAGACTTTCTCAACAGAACACAGTTAATGTAGGCACTAAGATCAATAATAAATGGGACCTCATGAAACTGAAAATCTTCTGTAAGGCAAAGGACACTGACATTCAGACAACTCAGTGGCATCTTTGGAAGTTCTTTGTTTCATAATGTCATGTCAGGGCTTTTTGTTTTCCTTTTTAATTTATATTTATTTTTTTTTATTTTTACACACACACACACACACACACACACACACACATCTTTCTCATGCTCTCTATTTTATCCTACAGGTCTTTTGCATAGACATTATGGCTTGTGGTTTTATATTTTTATGAGATTTAGGAGTGCCAATGAGTAGATCTTTGCGTCTGTATCTGTTTCTTAGGCTCTTTTCTCACTGTTCATTTTGTTCTAGTTCCATGTGTTTGTTTTCGTTTTATCTATATTATAATCCTTTAGAAGCCTAATTGATTTCTAATGACACAAGCAAGGTGGAAGAGATAGGAGAGTAAGTCGAAAGAAATTGGCAGAAGCGGAGGGAAAACAAATCAGAATCAGGATATATTATATGAAAAAAATCTATTTTCAATAAAAGAAGAAATAAAACCATATTTTAAGACAAAAATAAAAAAGTATAACATTCTTATTTGAATGAAATAAGATCCATCTCTTTAATAACATTGTGATTTTTAAGTCTCTCTTTACCTATAGGTTTCACAGGTCATCTATTTTTAATATTGTTTATTGATGAAACAATTTCTAGTAATTATATGGAAAATAATATTATCATTAACATTGTGGGCTGCATAATAATATAAAGGAAATTAATAGACATAGTGTAATGTGGATCCAAGCTTTAAGTAAAAGAGGTAAAGTACAGATAGAAATAAAAGATGTTTAATAAAAACTGTAATATTAAATTTTGAATTGAATGTTCTCATTATGTATTTTCTTTTAACTATTGGGTTATAAACCACATGAAAAATCTGATAGGCTACCACTTTTCATGTATACAGAAAAGACTTTTGTGTATCTCAAAGTTGTATTATTTGTGTGGTTATACCTCCAAAGATGAAAGGAATGTCTCATCTCATAGCAATGTGTGACTAATTGTGCTCTCTATAATTTACCATTAAAAAGTAGCAAAGATTATTTGATCCAGTGGCTAATTCCAGAGCAAGGGCATACAATATACAGCACAAATGTGAAATAGATTTTAAAACCATAAATCAGACACATTAACAAACACAATTGACATGAGCCTAAGAGACATAGGTGTCAATTGGATATTTTGATGATTTCTCTACACAAATTGTCAAGAGCATTTCCTGTTCACATTTTCAGAACTATGAGAGCTTAGAAGATTCATTTGACTGGAACCAGGGTAATCAATTGTAGCTTCTGTTGACAGTTTTCTCTTTCTTATTCTCCAGGGATGCTACCCTTCTACAGAGGATTGGTGAGTGACATGTCATTGATGAACTTTCTTTCAGAATATTGAACACAACTCCAGAGCAGGTCAATGAATCTGAGAAGGTTGTAATTTACATTTCTGGACAACTGATATGTCTCTATAAACATGGCTCATGTTTATTGTTGGAATTATCTATAAAAAGAGATGAATGCTCTTTTCTTTGGAGAAAGTAGAACAAAAGTGGATGGAGACCATTATCACTAATGACTGCCAAATGCCTCAGGACACATGGAAGTCATTTGTGGTTTCAGTGATTACTGGAAGAAGAGTTTAGCAGATCCTTTTAAGATAGCAGCATTCCAAGGAGTCCTTCAAAGGGAATTGAATAATTCCCTTGGTCTCTGGCAAATCTGATGTCAACTAAAAATAGAGATAGAGAATCTTAGAAATGTGTGTAGGTGCTTCCTCCACACTGGATTCTTGAAGCCTTTTAATCCACAGGAACCTTATCAATCAAACAAACAAACAAACAAACAAACAAATAAACAAACTTGAGGAATAAACCCACAATTTCTCTCAGGCTGCTTTTGTGAGCAACTTTATGTCAAGAAATGGGTAATGCTATCTGAAGTCCTCATATAGTCTTGCCAGATCCTGCTTTTCTCTTTGGATATGGAGTACTTTCTTTAGACATGGAAACAAATAAGCAATGGAGGCTCTTTGGAGTTAGCATGTGTTCTATCAGGGAAGGTGGGGATGCCCTGCTAACAGCTGAGACTACAACTACCCTAACTTGGGAATAAACCTCCTTCTGTGCAGAACTACAATCCAACAGTGATTTTTCTAATTTTAGACTTTCCTTATTATTCTCATATAGACAACTTTCTCCTAATCGTACACTTTGGGTATTGATCCAGTATTGTTTTCTCTATTGTTTCTGCTGCTGTCAAAAATGTCTTTAAAATTGACTTGGCCTAGATTCTTCTGTCCAAACCCATTTGCACACTCATGTCTCCTTTTCTTCATAAAACCTATATCTGATCATGTCATTACCTTGGTCCAATTGTCAGTGAGTAAATTTCAAGCAACCTAATTTGGCATTAAAAAGCCTTTTCACAATTTTAATTCATGGCTTCCCTGCCCCCCCTCCTCCACATCCCGGGCCATGTTTTTGGTTAATTCTTGTCTTTGGGTCTTCCTAGTCCAATTGTCACAAACCACTGACAAATCAGTCTACATGGAGCCAAGACCCATATCCCCAGCCTGCCATCAGCAGCTCCGTGTCCCCACTTTATAACTTGCCATTGGCAGATCTTCCTCATTTTTCTAATTGTCTATAAATCCTTTGCTACCTTTGGTATATTTGAAGTTGAGCCAAATATCTGTCCTCTACTGAGATAGTCCTTATACCTGTCGTAACAGTATTGAATATGCTCTTTTCATTGTAACAAGTACTGGGATTTCTTTCTTTTACAGGACCGACTCTGCCCTTTAAAATGAATACCTTAAACATTCATACTTTGAACTGAACCTGAACAGCACTTTCAGAGAGCACACAATTATTATGATTTGAGAAATTAAGTTGTCTATTGTGTATTAGGAGTCTGTTAGAGAGAGTGTCTGGCCAATGCTGGCCCATAAGTAAAGCATTTTCCATAGAAAATAGAGGCCAACCATAGGCACCCTTGTATTGTCTGTGTAACAAATACTAATTGCTCTTTCAAACAAATAACACATTAGTAGAATTGGAGTAAAAAACTAAACAGTGAGTCCTCAAATGGTGAGACACAAATAGTTGATAAAAACTTAAAAAATATCCTTAACCAAAAGAGAAATGTAAGACTACATAAAGATTTCATCTTACATTAGTGAGAATAGCCAAGATGAATTTTTTTTTAAAAAAGTGAAAGCTAATGCTGGTGAAGATGTTGGAGTAAGAAGAAATACTCACTCATTACTGGTAGGAATACAAACTTGTACAGTCATACAGTCACTATAGAAATCACTCTGGCAGTTCCTCAGGAAGGTAGAAATTGATATACCTCAAGGTTCAGCTATATCACTCTTGGGCTTATACCTAGAGGATGCTTTATTTTACTACAGAGACACTTGGTCAGCCATGTTCATTGCTTCTTTGCTCATAATAGCCAGAAACTGGCAACAACTTAGATGTCCCTCAACAGATGAATGGATAAAGAAAATGTGGTACATTTACACAACAGAATATTGCTTATTCATTAAAAAATGAAATCATGAAATTTGCAGGTAAATGGATGGGACTAGAAAAAAATCATCCTGAATGAAGTAACCCCACTCCAGCGAGACAAATTGATATGTATTCACTTACAGGTGGATATTAACTATTAAGTCAATGATAAGCAAGCTACAAGCCACAGAACCACACAGGTTAGATACAGAGTGACTAGTGGGGAGGGATAGATTCCACTAGAAAGGGGAAATAGAGTAGATAGTTATGGGTGAATGGGGGGCTGGTGGCTGGAATGGGAGGATCAGATGGGGAGAAGGGAGAAAGATGGTGATAAGGGAGGGATCCAGGGATGGACAGCTAAAATTAAGGGCCACTTGAGGGACAGTATGGAAAGGTAATCATCAGTATCTCTCAGCTATAATCCCTCTGACCTACAACAGTGACATGCCTGAAGATTTACTATTGCAATGGTGGCACAAATATTATAGAATATCCAGCCATGTCTGACTGGATTTAAGATCCACTCCATGAAATGGAACCCATGCCTGACACTGATCAGGTTGCCAAGAACCTAGGACTAGATAGACCATGAGCCTAGGAGAAAACCAAATATCATTGTTCTTCTAAAGAAACATGGCAATAAAATGACTCCTAATGTCATACATACTACTATACCCATAGATCAATGGCCTCACTTATCCCTCATCAGAGAAGCTTCTTTTTGTAGTGGATGGTAACTAACACAGAACTCCACAAATGGACATGGTACAGAAATTAGAGACTTTGCCCTAAGAACTTAGGAATTAGAGAACTCAGCCCTAAATTGAATGTCCTCATCATCACCTTCCCCTAAAAGCTCAAGAATCATTAATAAGAGGAGGCAGAAAACTACAAGAAGTGATAGGTAACTCCATGGAAACAGTGTTTTCCTCACACAACAGTACTAAAGCGCAAATGAACTCAAAGAGACTGTTCTCAGCATGCACATGGTCTGCACAAACTCAAGCCAGTAGGGGTCCCAGCTCTAAGACGTGGAAGTGGACATGGGCTCCCATGCTCAACTAAAAATTTCTATACAACTGGTACCTGCACTGGAAAAGGAAAAATCAATTTTGTTTTATGGATCTCACTGGGTACTTTAACCACACTTGAGAGCAGCCCCCAAGCCCACAAAACAAAAATAGTCATTTTGTAGACTTTTGTTTAATTTTGTTTTCTTTGGGCATTTTGTTAGTCTTTTGCTTGCTTATTTCATCTCCACTTTTGTGAGTATTTTGTGCTTTTTTTCTTTTTTTTTTTGTTTTTTTCTGGTAGTTTGGTTTTTTTTTTTTTTGAAGAGAGAAAAAAAGAGTATAAAGTTGGGTGGATATGGAGGCAGAAAGGAGTTGGGGGAGGGGAAAACATGGTGAAAATATATTGTACGCAAAAAGTTTTTTCCACAAAACCTTTGCTTCAGTTCCCCAACATGATTAATTTTGTAAGCCTGAGACATCTGTTTAAGGCTGGCAGGATTTCTGTTCTTAGTCATATACTCTGATATGAATGGAGTCAAGGAAATACCAATAAGTGACCACTTCCCATTCCCTCTCTATGAACTTCCTCCCTGGGAAGCTCAAGTTTAATTCCTGTGTAGACCTACTGTTCTGGTCATGAGTTGTTTCCTCTTCTGGAATCAGAACCTGCTAAAAATCCAGTGGAGGCTTTCTTTCTTTCCCAAGGATGACACGGGAAGAAAAAGTGTTTCAGTAGCTTTCCAAGTTTCTACAGCAGCAATAATAAGACAGACATCTCCACAGATGATTTTGAAGGGAGGGTCATATAGTAATTTGAGCTCTCTTCACTGTCCCCTGAAGTCTGATTTCCCCTCCTCTGACCACAATAACAAACCTCAACCATTTTAGGGTGAGATGAATGTAGTAAAAATCAAAAGGACTTCATATACTATAATTCCCTCTCTAGGACTCTAGTGACAAACACCTTTGTCTCTGAATAGGCACTCAGTCATATGCATCCCTTTTGATGGCTGTTGTGAAGTACAGAAAGCAATCCTGGAGTGATAGAGGTCTTGTTCTTCCTTCCCACCCTTGCTGAAGTGGAGAGAGAATAGCAAGCATACTACCGAGAACTCTCAGTGACAGGGCTCCCATGAGAAATGCTCAGTGACCAAGGGTCAGAATTTACAATACAAGGGCAAATTCTATCTATATTCAATGGAGGAGAAAACCATTTCAGCTTTTTGTTTTGGTTCCTACTATTGCTAAGTGCTCTCCTTTTAGGCAAAAATAGAATAAGTTAAAATAATTTACAATGGTTAGGTTTGACTCTGAAATTTGTTTAGTATAGAGTGTTCTGTGGACTTATTGAGAAAAACAAAAATGTATAAAGGATCTTTGTTTTGAATTGTAAGATCAAAAGGAAGTTAAAGATTTCTGGGCAAGAAAGTTGAATGGCAACATCATATCCTCCTGAGATCCCAGACAGTCAGCACCCATACCAATATAGTTGTTCCTAGCAAAAAGTGTCTCCGTGAAAAATTTTTAATCAAACTTATAGAGCAGAAATGTTGCAAGTCAAAAAGACCTTAAATGCTTTTATAAATTAGAGGCTTCGGCATGGAACAATTAAACCACCTTCTCAAATATAGTTCACTTCCAATAATTCTTGGCAATCCTTATGCCATTAGGAATTATATACTGCTCCCTCTGTCCCTAAATAATTAATTTTCCAGGGAAATATGTGAAAACCAAAAACTATTATTTGCCAGTATTCTTATTTCAGGCTATTAACAACTTTTCACTTTTCAAAATTCAGGCAGGCTAGGCTGGACATCATCAAGTGAGAAAAGTTTTAAAATAGAGACACAATATATACATCTGATACAGTAGACATATCTCAACAATACAAAGAACTCCTGTCATTCAGTGATAAAATAGACAACATTATTAAAAACAAGTAAAAGGCTTGGACACACATATTATAAAATATGTAAGAAGTGTCATATGGGCTTATGAGATGGCTTAGTAGGTAAAGGTAACTGCCACCAAAACTGAGGAACTGAGTTTCTTGAATGCACATGGTAGAAGAGAATAGACTCCCCTTAGTTGTATTCTTCTCTCTATACTTATTGCATGGCATGCTAGCATATATGAGCACACACACACACACACACACACACACACACACACACACACTAACAACCAATCAGGGAAATAAAATTAAAATATTTTCAAACCAATAACATCTTTTAATGTGCTAGAAATTGGCAGTCTTCAAGGGAATGCAAATTCAAATTAAAATAAGGTATTATGCCCAATAGAATGCTCTCCCCAAGGATACATAATACAAGTGTTGGTAAAGATATAAGACAAATGGAATTTTCATATATTGTTAGTGTTAAGATAAAATGATTGATCTACTTTGGAAACAACTTGTTATTTTCTTATAAAAATTAAACCTATAGCTACTATGTGGCCCATCAACACCATTCCTAGACATCTGCTCCAAATAAATGAAAACTTATAAGAAAATTTTAGGTAAAAATGTTCTCTAGGTATGGTCATAATATCTTACCTTGTTCCATTTTCTGTGTAGGGGTATTTTTAGCTATATGTATGTCTGTGTACCACTTGTGTGTCTGGAGCACATGGAGACCAGAAGAGGGCATTCTATCCTCTGGAACTGGAGTTACAGGCAGTTGTGAGCTACTATGGATTCCGGGGATTAAACCTAGATCCTCTGGAAGAACACCTTGTGCTTTGAACTGCTGAGCCATCTCTCTAGGCCCCAAGGCATTTTTTCCCTCTTTTTCTTGTTATCACTTTTTAAAGTTGACATATAAAATAATGGGTTTCATTATGACATTTTCATACATATATGTCATTATATATTGTTAGTTTTCACAATCCTACTAAACATTTCTTCCTTATCTCCTTGTCCCCTTTAAAAATTTAATTCAAAAATAAACCCATAGACCAAGGGAACAGAATTAAGAGGCCACAAACCAATCTATATAGGTGTGATTAATTCATTTTCAACAAGCTTATGTTGGAAAAATCTTAGTATCTATATGGAGAAAAGTAAACATAGATCCTTATTACATATGACATACAAAAGTCAACACAAAATAAGTATAAAAATTAAATATATGACAACTTAGTATGAACTATCAGGAGAAAACAGAGTAAAAGCTGCATAATATTAGTTTAAGCAATGATTGTTTTGGATGTACCCCTCAAAATTCAGGTAACAGTGAGATTAGACAAATAGGGCTACATCAAATGAAAATGCACAGTAACAGCATTAAGCAAAAGAGCCAAGATGCACCCATAAGGTGGGAGAAAATACTGCAGATCACACATCTTATCAGACATTACCACCACATCTATTGTATATACACAAATGAACTCACCTTGATAGACAGAAAACAAAATCAAAAAGTAGACAGAAGACTTGAATGGATACTTCCCATGAAAAGAAATAAAAACTAGGCTGAGACAGGAAGATGGGAAGCCAAGGTCAGGGCCTGCTTTGCACTAAGTACACTGAGTTGAAGGCCAGTGCAGTCAACTTAGTGAATACTGTCTCAAAATATAAATATGAGAAAGGGTGATGAGGATATAGCTCAGTGAAAGAACACTCACTAAGCATGCATCAAGCCTTACATTTAATCCCCAGTGCTGGAAATTTTCAAATAAACAGAAAATGGCAAGCAGCTTTATAAAAACCTCAACATCGTTCATTAATAAATAAAGAAATTTAAATTAACTTACAATGTAGCTGGACATAGTAACCCACACCTGTAATTCCAGTACTTGTCAAGCTGAGGCAGACAGACATCAAGTTTGAAGTCAACCTAAGCTACATAGGAAGATCCTGTCTAGGGAAACAAATGTAAGGACCCCCTCCAAAAAAAATAAATAAATAAAAAATTTAAAAAAACCCACAAATAGGTAACAGATCAAACTTGTTATGATGTTGTGGTGGTTTGAATGAGAATGCCTTCCATAAGCTTATATGTTTGGTCCCAAGTTGGTACAAATGTTTGGGAAGGATTAAGAAGTATGTGTGACCTTGATAGAAGAGGTGTGTCACCAGGAGGGGGCACTGAGATTTCAAAAGACTCCTGCCATTCCTATTGTGCTTTCTCTCTGCCTCCTACTTGTGGATCAACATGTCAGCTCCCAATTGTCATTTTGCCCCACTATGATGGAATCTTAATCCTTTAAAATATAAGCCCAATTACAAGCTTTCTTTTATAAGTTGCTTTGGTCATGGTGTTTTATCAGAGTAATGGAAAAGTAACTAATACAGATATCTATTAAAAAATATGTAAGTGTTGACAGGAATGGGAAGAAAAAGGAAATTTTGCAAACTGTTGGTTAGTATGTTACAGAAAACAGTATGAGAATTATCAAAAAGTTAAAAATATAACTACCATATGAAACAGCAATTTCACTACTGGATAGATACCCAATAAAACTGAAATCCATACATTGAAGTGATATGTACACATCCATAATAGTCAAAATACAAAACCAATCTTGAGTGCACATCACCACAAAAGTGGACAAAGAAACATGGTGTATGTGTGAGATAATTCTATTCTGTCTTTTTAAAATGACAGAGATCCTGTCATTTACAATAGCATAGATGAATCTGAAGACACAATACTCACTGAAATGAGCCATGCACAGAAAAATAGGGCATGTGAAAGCACTGCTATAACATGAGGACAGTTGAATTCATAGACTTAGTAGAATGATAGTTGTCTTAGGGTTATTATTCCTGTGATGAAACATCAGGACCAAAGTGACATGACGGGAGAGGATTTATCTGGCTTATATTTACATATGGAAGGAAGTCAGGGCAGGAACCTGGAGGCGGGAGCTGCAGCAGAGGTCATGGATGGGGTGCTGCTTACTGGCTGGATCCTAATGACTTGCCCAGCCTATTTTCTTATAGAACCTAGGACCACCAGCCCAGGGATGGCACCACGTACAATGTACTGGGCCCTTCCACATCAGTCACTGATTAAGAAAATGCCTTACAGCTGGATCTAATGGAGACATTTTCTCAATTGAGATTCCTTCCTTTCAGATGATTCTAGCTTGTATCAAGTTGACACAAAAACTAGCCATAAGAGTAATTATTATGTGCTATGTGTCTGTATTAGTGTATGTGGAGATGTTTGTTAAAGAGCATGACATTTATATTAGACAGGAAAACATTCCTGAAATATATTATACGACCCAGTGATTGTAGTTAAGAAAGATATTGTCATCTGAAAATCACTAAGAGAATAGATTTCAACTTTCTCTATGGAAAATTCCACTAAGAATGTGTGACATTGCATGTCCCTCATTGAACTATTCTACAATGTATATGTATTTCAAAACATCGTGTTGTATGTATAATATTGTGTCACTTTGCATATCAATTTAAACTTTAAAAATCATATATTTTTCATAATCACTTCCAATGGTACAACTTTCAGGAAAGGGGAGGATATTAAAAAACAGGTGTTTTGGAGTATGGTCCTCCAAAAAATGCCAGCCATCATAATCAGATCAGCTGTGCCTGCTTGCGAGAGACCATCAGGAACGACCCATGGGCTGTTGACATTTCTTCAGAAGATGCTTTGGGGAGGGCTATTAGACCCTCTCTTGAGATTCTAACCACTCCCCAAAGCTATTTGCATACAAATTCTGCCTTAATGGTACTTGGTGTGTCTAGGTGGCAGGGCTTTAAGGTCTTAGGAGGTGCTAGAAGGAACAATTCTCAACCTGTGGGTCCCGACCATCAGAAAACACATATTTCCAATAGTCTTAGGAACTGTGACACCGCTCAGTAGCAAATTTACAGTTTTGAAGTAGTAATGAAAATAATTTTACGATTAGGGTCACCACAGCATGAGGAACTGCATTAAGGGGTCTCAGCATTAGGAAGGTTGAGAGCCAGTGAAGCAACCCAAATACAACCTTAAAAGCAACTTTTCAATACAAAGGATGTTATTCTATAGAATAGTAGTATGCCATGATATTAACATGAGGGACTATTACTCAAAAATAAATGAATTAATTGCTAGTTTATAATTAGTAAGGTCAGTTCACAGGAAAATTGTGCAAATAAACAGAGAGAGAGAGTGCATATCAAGTTATCCCATTGTTGTTCAACAACAGTTTAATCTATGGTGTAAGGAGTCAGATCAATGCCTGTCTTTTCAGAGAACTTTCTCAAACAATACTTCATCTACATTCAGGTCTTAATTATACAGACATGCCGAATTGTGAAAATTTGCTGAATCACAAACATATGCGGTATGTGTTGAAGGTGGGGTGAAAACTAAAGAATAAAGCCTTGAAAGTGTTCAGAGGGGAAAAAAAAAGTTTTCTAAAAATCTTTTTACAGCACTGAATTCACTTTGATGAAGGAAAGAGGAGAATCACTTTATTGCTGAGTCATTTTCTGATTCCAGTCACTGAGATCAACACGTTGGTTCTCTTCAGTTTTTTTTTTTTTTAATACTTTAGGAAATAAATTGATTTTAAAAAATAAAATTTATAACATATGGAATCATTAGATTATTTTATTGTCCAGCTGGTTAGTAAAGAATATTTTTAAATGCATTTATTCCCTCCTTGGAGTCAGACTCTTAGTCCACCTCCAAAGTGCTGAAATTACAAGAGTGTATGATCATCATACAATACATTCATTTGTTCACTTTTGGAGACAAGGTCTCACTCTGTAGCCTGTGCTGGAATGCACTCTAAAGAGCAGAATGGCTGCAGACCCACCACAATCTATTAGGATTACAAGCATGAACCACAGCACCTGGCTTATTATGCCTGCTTTTACACACTACTATACACCCATCACCCTTATTAATTAGAAATCGCTTTGAGCTCCAGGTAGCAGAGAAGTTAGCTAAAGGGGCTTCAGGCACAAATGAACTCTTATTCAAAGAAAAAGCCTTGAAGTTAGTGGTTTCGGAGTTGATCTAACATTTTAATGATGTCCTGAGGATTCTAATTCTTTCTACTTGTCTGTTGTTTTCAGCATGATCCTTTCCATCCTGAAGTTGCTGCTGCTTTTGGGGTGGAGCATCTTGCCACTCAAAACAGGCTTTAGCAATGGGGGAGGAGGGAGAGCTTTTGAGATGGCAATCCAAACCATATGTGTTAATTCTAATGCTCTATTTGGAGAAAATATAAGCCTTGCCTAGCTATCATATCTTAGGCAAGGGGAAATGTAAAAAATAGTCTATTTGTAGATACATCAAGGAACATTTGACTATGATTATAGTGAGGTGATTACTAACCTGCTTTTAAATAAGAAAGCCTCCTTCCTAAAATAAGAGTCCAAATCACAGCTTGGGGTGTTTCCTTTCCCTCCATTTTTTTCCTCCTCATTTTTTCTTTTTGTTTTAAATTCTTGGCTAAACTCCTGTACCTTATCTTCTGAATAGGTTGAGAGTGGCTTTTATTTTTCATTCAGTTAGAACATTCCTGTAGATGTTTGCACTCCAGGTAGCACTGCACTTACAAAGCAACATTAGCAGAACTGAAAATTCCACATGCTTTTGGAAACATTTTGCAAAAAGTGTTTTTGCCACAGGGCAATGGATCTATCTGTGAACAACATCTTTGAAGGAGCAAATGAGGAGGAGGATGAGAGTAAAGAGGCCATGGCTGATAAATATCAAGTGGTTATAACATGCAGAAGCAGTGGGAAAGACTTATAAAAAAGAATAATGTCAATAATGTACAGTCAAGGGCCAAAAAGAAAGCTAGAAGATAACTTGGACTTTCTAAACAAACAAAAAAAATACAAGAAAGACTGAGATTTTGCTCTGATGAAACATTATTTGGCATTAAAGGGATATTATTATTTCATCAATGCTGATATAGTACAACAAACTCTGCGTTCAGATTTCAGAGACAGAACTCCATGATAACAACTGCCATCACTCCTAAGAGACCTATGCTCCACAGATCAGTATTTTCCTGCAATGAGTGAGCCACACAGGAACTTGGTTTTTCTTGGCAGCTGAGATTGTGAGGATTAAATTAGATGTGGCATAAAGTGTTTGATACATTGCAAGTCATAGAGTTGGGACTCCGTAAGTGGCAGTTATTACTCTAAATAGAGGAATATAACAGTAGATAGCTTGAGTGGCATGTTACAGATGCAGATAATGAGGCTCCGACCCTCCAATAGCTTTTTCAAGGTCTTCCACATAATTTATACCTGACTCGTCAACTATGCTATTCTCATTGCACTAGCTGCTTACATTATCTATCAGTATTTCATTTTTGGGAAGACACTTCTCAGCCTGTTTTTGATAAGGACAATTGTATCAAGGTGACTATTTTGCCCCCCAACTACAACTACAATATATTTCTAGCCTGCTTATGAGAAAAATAGGGCCAAATGGTTGAATTTGAAATAATTTTTAAAAATGCAAAATCGATGGACAAGAAATCATAAGCGCCTTTGTTAGAGACTGTCATAAAATCATGGAATCACAGATGATTAGATGCTCCAGATCACCTACTCTATGCTCTTTCATTGAAAAAACAATAATTAAATAGATGAAGAACTTTCCAGAATTAGCACATTACATTAGCATTAAAATCTACACTCACTGAGTCCTAGCCTAGTTCAGTTTTGTGAACTAATACTGTGCACCAAAATGTTAATTATTCCAGACTATATATGAATATGAAAGCCACAACTTTTTTGGTGGGCGTAGTAGGGTCTCGTTGTATAGCCCTGGTTGGTCTGGAACTCACTATGTAGACAGACTATCCTCAAAGTCACATAAATCTGCCTTCCTCTGCCTCTGCTTCAGGAGTGTTGAGATTAAAGTCATGTGCTATGATACCCAGCTTAAACCCTTTGATAAATTTAAAACATTATTATAAACATTTTTTAACTTAAAACATTTCCCTCTGTTTAAATGTCTTTGGTACAGACTAAATCAAATGATTATTAGTAATTAAAAGGTATAAGAGAATAAAGTTTCACTGGAACTATACATAGACTCTGATTTTATTTAGGTTGTGGTTTGTACCTTTAGTATACACAAGTTTTATAATGGACATCATAAATACTTAGAACAATATATAAATAAATGTAGATAGTTCTTTATTCTTTGGTAATGATAATCTTGATTGGTTTCATAGGCATTATGTCTGTCAATTCATTTACATATATAAAAATTAGATATTTACATATTTGGTTCAGAAGGTCAACTATCTGAGCAACTTTCTATTCTTTTCTTCGTGAGCAATAGATCAGTACAAACAGACATACTACATATGTGAATATTTTATAATTTACATGATCACAATTTTAGTTTTTTTTTTTTAACGTGCATGGGTGTTTTACCTGCATGCATATAAATCTACTGTGTGTATGCCTTGTGCCCATGGAGGGCAGAAGTGGGTGATGAATCACTTGAAAGTGGAGTTGCAGGCAGTTGTAAGCCACTATGGGGGTTTTGGGAACAGAACCTAGGTTCTCAAGGATGAGCAAGTATTCTTAACCACTGAACCATCTTCCTGGCCCCCATTATTTTTGAGACAGATTCTTGATATGTAGCTCAATCTGGCCTCAAATTCACAATCTTTCCTTATCCTCTGAGTGGTACAGTTACATCAATTATTATCTCAATGATGATCGTTTCGATGATTTCTAATTTTTATAATTATTATGAAATAAATATTGCACATAATCTTTATTTATAAACCCCTTTGTGCATTTATGTGGTGTTTCATTTCTCTAGGGTAAATACTGTTAGAGAATTAGTGAGACTTCCTAGTGAGAAATCACTCCGTGCACCTAGAGATTAATAAAGCATGCTCTTTTTGTAATTTTTGAGATTACAATTTAATTATAGCACTTCTCCCTTCTCCTTTCTCCCTCAAAATCTCCCATATGTCCATCTTTGCATTTCTTTAAATTCATGGCCTCTTTTTACACTATTTGTTATACCATGCATATATGTATATGTATAAACACTTATATTCCTAAATATATCACGTTCAATTTATATAATGCTACCAGTATGTATGTTTTCAGTATGGTATTGGATAACCAACTAGTGTGCTTTTCCTTGGATAAGGCTACCTCCCAGCTTTCTTCAGTTGCCTATAGTTTATTATGTAGAGTTGAGGCCTCATGGGATTTTCTCCATTTAATTTGTCATATATATTGGTGTCAACCTTGTTCAGAAAAAACTCTTCAATAGTGCATTACTGGTATTGTTTAATGTACAAAGCCTAGGAGAGAAAACTTGACCAGCTTATATAGGTCTTAGGTTTATGCATTCTGGATGCGATGTCATCCTTAAATCTCCTTCAGGTCCACACCCCAGGTTAGCTGTTGAACAATTTCAATAGAGACAGGAGACTTAAAGTCTGGCTACTTGGGGCATGTGGAAGTTACACAGCAAAGATACTGCTAGAATTATTTATTAAGTACACCAGCGTTTTATTTTTCGTAGTTATTACTCAGAGTCACCTTGCCCACGTGGCAGAATTAAGAGCACTGGGACTTAATGTTAGACCAGGACTTCATGATGGTTGTGAACCTGCACTGCCACTTTGAGTGGATACAATCTTTGATATGACAATGGACCTAATGGCTGGTTGCAAGTCAGGGTTGTCCTCTATTGTTATGAAATGAAACCTAATTGGAGGTGTATCTTGGTGAACAAACATTAGCAGAAACTTTCATAGCAATCCTACACCTCAATTATGGTACAAAATTTTATTTCCTACAGTTTTTAACAGGTCTGGTTGGTATACTACCTACCTTCCAGTCATACCGGAAGCAGCACTCCTTTAGCTACATTCTTCTTCGCGTAATTTAACATTTCCCAAGCCAGTTTATTCATAAATCCTTTATAGCATCAATTCTACTACTTCAAGTTTCTCCTGCATCAATATCAGAAAACATGTAAGTGCGGTTAGATACTGCTAAATAATCCTAAAACATGATGTGGTCAATTTACCCAGCTGCCACTGGTAGATAAGAAAGCCAATTCTTTAAAAATGTTCTAACTCTTGACACATCTTACTTGCTGCACACAGAAACAGTATCTCATTCTTCTGTTCCTTCATAGTATCTTGTCAAAAATGTGTTAGTATAGTATCTGTATTCTTTCCTTCATATGTTACAGAGACCATACTTCTTCCAAATTATCTGTTTTCATATGAGAAAACCAGTCCTGTTTTTCATCTTTAAATCTATGACTTTTTCACCTGAGAATTATGAAATGATAGATTTTACATATTTTCTGAGGTTTAGCTTATTTTTAGTCCACCTTAAATTTATTTTGACATGTGTAAATGTGGAGAATTATATGGCACAGTTAGCAAAATTGTAGAATTATGTTGCACAGTAGTAAGCATTCAAGAAACAAAACCTCAATTGTCAAAAGATTAAAAACATGGAAAAGGGTAAAAACTTCACATTTCTCTAAGTCAAAAGATTTCTATTCATTTATTTAGAACATAAATATGCCACATTGTTTTTGAGGATTTGCCTGTTTGTATGGTTCTCTTATATTCTCCAGTTCCAGGGTTTTATATTAATTGGTGTTTTAGCATATTTAAAAATTAATTTGTCTTCTCTAATTTTATTGAGTTTTCAACTTCTCTTTGTTCCTTATTTCCTCAGACATATTGTAGAAATGTTAATACATGTAAAGACATTTATTTACTATTACATACATGTTACTTGATAACAATTACCTGTAACAATATGTTAGCATGGTTTCACCACTTCATATCTGTGTCTCACTACACACAAAGAGAGAGAGACAGAGAAAGAGACAGAGACACAGAGACAGAGAGAGTTTAGATTTGAGTTTCTCTCAAGTTTTCAATCAAGACTAAGGTTAAATTCCATGACAAGATACATCAGCAAATACTTAAACAGAAGCAATAGTTTTGCTGTTGTGTTTGGTAAAATGAAAAACAAATCTCAAGAAAGGAAGATATTGTCCTTAATAAATGGTAAAGAAATATTAAATTTATGCAAAAGAGGTTTTGGTGGAGTGTGTGTTTTATAACTCCAAAAGTCTCTTCATTCTCACTCATTGAAAAACACACATAAATAGACATCCATGATGAATTAATTCATGTATATATAAAATCAGGATGGGTTGGCTTGTAGTTCTGTGGCAGAATCCATGCTTTGTGTATGTAAAAAGCCCAAAGTTATAGTCATACCATGCCATTTTGTAAAGCTCCTTCATTTTGGTTGAACTGTGACAATGACCAGAACCACAGTAATTTGGTCCCTAGAACGAAATAACCCATTTTTCTAGATTCATGCTCTCCCAGCCTTCATAGTGGAAGATACTATAGTCTATTCACCAACCACATTGCATAGAACATGCACTTTCCTCTCAAACCTGTAAGAAGGGGCCTTCAATCTCTGTACCTGAGCTTGAGCTCCTCTCAGTACCCTTACTGTGCTGCTCTGTCTGGCTATGGTGTTATTATAATAACTCTTTTCATAAACCTCTTACCCAAATGACATTTTGTTTTAGTGTCCCCTCTTGAATCCCGAACCTGAAACCTCTCAGTAAGTTGTGATGCAGAGATATATTTTAGTTATGTTTAAAATATTTGTGCACTGTTAGAAAAAGGGTTGCCTAGGCCTTGGTGTTGTGTATAGTATGCAGGTGTTTGTTTTACGTAAAGGATGTTTGATTGCTCATGATCTTCACGTGTTATCAATAGAACACCGGAGGAGCTTAGGTATCAATAAAAACACCTGAGCTCAGATGCTCGGGGTTCTACTGTCCAATCTTGCCATGATAATGGTTCTCTCTGCTGAGGTCTGGCAGGGTTTGCACCTATGAAAATGCCTCCTTGTCTTTCTTCCTGAGTGACAGAGCAGCGCTCTGCTACAAGTAGGACCCTTAACATCAGTCATAATCATAAAATCAAGCATATGTAAAAGAAAACAGTGTAAAATTACAAAAGGTAACGGGATTAAAAGCTGGAAACAGTTTTTAAAGGAGCCAAAAACATATGTGAAAAATTATGAAACTGTACTATCAACCAGGGAAATCAAAGAAAATGAAAAGAAACCCCTCAAATTGCAAAAAAAAAAATGTAGAGATGAGGGTATTATAGATTGCATCTCACTTTCATGAATATGAGAATGGGAAAGAAGTTTCTGAAGCATGTTAAACAATTTAATTCTAAGACTCTGATAGCAAGTCTTCATATTTATTCAAAGCAGTACATATGACGAATTTTACATAACATTTATTTACTTATTATGAACATATTGAGAGATAAAGAAATTTATTGTGTATCTATTCAATAGATTCCTGTGAAGCAAAGAAGATATATAGAAAAATTCCAATATACAATTTATATAACTCAGTTTTTAATATATATGTCAAATATTAAGGATAGTTTTGTCTGTGAGTTAAGATTAAAGTTTCTCACTCTCTAGTCATATATAGCCTATTATTCCTCAAGGCAATGTGCATCATTTTATTTATTAAAATTTTCTCCAAAAGACTGATATCAGTGTAAATGGCATAGTAAGTAAGGTATCTAAAAGTCTAACTCTCCAAACAACAACCAAAAATACCTTTTAACTCACTAAACTGTCAGAATCAACTTTTTCAGAATGTTGGAAACTAGAGAAAGTTCGTAGCAACCGATAAACTATTTAAGAAAAATAAATAGCCTGACTCTTGATGAACACTGAGTTTTGTGTGTTTTAATTGATTCTGTTCTGGGTCCTTCTAGCAGTGATAACCTTAAAAGTACTAGCCCATATTCATTGTGTAGGTAAGGAAGAAGCAGCATGGATTTCATTTGCAAACTGTTCTTAGTTCAGCAAAAAGTTCATTGAAAGAACCACTTAAAAGGCTTGTTTTAATTTTGCCTAACTTGAATTAGGAGATAATTTGTGGAAAACATTTACAGATAAATATCCTTCCCCATTTTCTGGTAAAGGATCATAGCTAAGTCAAACAACAAAGCAAAAACTGTGGAAGGAAAGTTGAGGAATGATATGTCTTGGGAGATATGGACTTTAAGAGTCTCCAATATGTTCTTGGAATTTTAGCAAGTCCCATGTGGGCTAGGATTCTGCACATGGTCAGAGAAGATCAGAGCAAGCTCTAGGTAACCTTGAATTACTGCACAAATGTGAAGTGAAAGTTAAGGCTGTGTTTTAAATTTTCTCACTGATTGTTAAGGTTGAGCATTCCTGGCCTACTTAGAACCAATGTGGGAAGGGTAGGACCAGTTTTGGTTCTATAGGTTAGGGGAAAAAAAAACTCTTCAATAACTAACTGACCACTATGCTAACTTCAGTGGCCATGCATGATGAAACAACACAGATGTAACAAAATTATTTTATGTAATAATTCAATAAATAAACAACTACAAGGATAATCTTAGAGAGGGAGCAAAATATCATTTCCAGATACTATATTCAACAATTAAAATGATCATTTTTTTTAGATTTATTTATTTTATTTTATTTGTGTGCGTGTTTTGTCTACGTGAGTTTATGTGCATCATGCTTGAGCCCGGTAACCGTGGAGGCCAGGAGAATGCACCAGATTCCCTGAAACTGGAATGACAGATGGTTGTGAGGCACCATGTGAATGCTGGAACTGAAGCTGGGCCCTCTGAAGAGCAACAATACTTTTAACTGCTGGGCAATCTCTCCAATCCCTAAAGTGTCAACTTTCCATCAATAAAAAGAACTATCCAAATAAGAGCAAGAAAATACATGTTACCCCAAGGAAGAATTACAGGCAAATTTGGTGAAAGAAAAACAATAGAGAAAAGTGACTGATGAAATTTAGTTCTTTGAAAAGAACTTTGGACAAAGATTTGGACAAAATCACTGATCCTTAGATAGACTGATTAAGAAAGAGAAAGACAAAAATTATGAAAATTTAGAATAAAAGTGGGGATTTTATGACTGATGTTACAGAAATGAAAAGGGGCATAAAAGACTACTGTGAATAATGAATATGTATCATTTTATGTATCAGATAACTTGGATGAAATGAATCTAGAAATGTATCTAGAAATATACAAAATCTTATAAGGGAGAGAATATTTGTTATTAGTAAGTTCATAGTTGAGATCCTTGTAACAAAAGACAGGTTAATAAGAGAAATACATGAAATATTATTTGACATAAATTGTAAGTGACATTTGAGGCATTTAGAAATAAAGTCTCAAACAGTACAATGTGATATAAGCCTGAAATCCCGGCATTTAGGTTTTTGAGGTGGCAGGAATCCAATTTGATGCTGAGCTCCATAGTAAGATTACCTCAACAAAACAAAACAAAACAAAACAACCAAACCAAAATATTTAGATGAGCAATAAAGACCCAAAGAGACAGGGAAATCTGGTTTTGATGAAGAGAAAAGAACTTTACAGAAGTCTGATTGGAAGACAATAGATATATTCTAATTATAACAAATGGGAGAATTGAGCAAAGTTTCTTTTCTATACTTCTGTGTCTTCAAAGACAAGGCCATTTCCTTCTCTTAGTACAGAGAGAATACTTTTACAATGATGGTTTTGTAACTGATTCTGGCGAAGGGCAGCTAGATATTATGGTATGCTTCAAGGGAGCAGTATCAAATTAAATTCTCTAACATATTACAAACATTTTGTACAATTATGTGGAATTTATCCCACAAGCAAAATTAGTTATAAAAATATATGAGCAATCTCAGTAGATGAAGGAAAAGGTTGACAAAATCCAAAATATTTAAATGGTTAAAAAAAAGACACATCATAAAGAATGTAAGGAAAATTAGTAAATGGTATGTGTTTAAAAAAACTCATAATTGACATCGTAAGCTTCATAATCTCAATGCAAGCAAAAGCAACAACAAAATTTGCTCAGTAGTGTTTTGGGATGCAAGATCAATACCTGAAAACCAGTTGTACTTCTACAAACTAACAGTGAACAACCAGAAGGTGAAATCAAGACAACAATTCAATTCCTAACAGCAACAAGAAGTACAAACTACTTAAAAACAAATTCAGGGTTTGGAGAGATGGCTCAGCAGTTAAGAGTAAGCACTCGCTGTTCTTGCAGAGGACATGGGCTCAGCTTTCAGCATCCACATGGCAGATCACAAACATTCAAAACTCTAATTCCAGGGATTCCAGTGCTTTCTTCTGGCCTCTACAGGCACCAGGTTTACAATTGGTACACAAAACACTCATACAAATAAAATAGTAATAATAGCAATGAAAAAAATTAACAGAATAATTTTTCTATGACATGTAAAACTTGGGTGCTGACATGTGTGAAGCATTATTAAAAGATACTAAACGTGGTCTAAGTTAATGAAAAGCCATTCTGTTGGTCTTGAAGTGAAAGGCAGTGTCATTAAGATGGCAGTAGTCTTCAAAATGACATAAAGATAACATACCATCCCGTTCAAACCCCCAGTTGCTTTTTTTGGTGCAAGAAATAGACAAATTAATTCTAAAATTTATGTTGAAATGTACATCCACCCAAATAAAAAAAAATACATAAAAGAGCTCACACGTTCCAATTTTAAAGCTACTACACAGTTCAGTAATCAAAATAATGGCATACTGGAATAAGGATAGAAAAGTGGCATAAAGACAGATGATAGAACCAGATTGAGAACATAATTATCTGACATAAACCCATAAATTCTGGACAATTAACTTTTGTCAATGTTTTTTAATGAGAAAATAACAATGCTTTCAATGAAGGAAACTGGCACAACTGGATATATGCATACAAAAGAATGAGTTTAGATCCCTAGGCCACATAATATGTAAATGTTAACTCAAAATGGAAGCTAAGCAGGTCATTCAGTGGTAGATTACTTGTCTAGGGAGGATGCAAGAGGCCCTGGATTCAATCTCCAGTACCTCCCACCCCAACACACACTACAGAAATATCAAATGTCTTACCATAAGAGCTAAAACCCCACAGCCACTAAAATAGAACAACTGCAAATCTTCTGAAGTTGGATTAGTCAGTTTCTTAAATATTGCATCAAAATGACAGAAATCAAAGGAAAATAGAAAAATTGAACTTCGCCAAATTAAAAAAAAAAGTTGTGCATGAAAAGATACTATTAAGAAAATGAAAATATAACTCACAGAATGGGTGTAAATATCCGGAAGCTATACATCTGACATAGGTTAGTATGAAAATAAAGAGCCCTTGTAATTCAACAATAATATAAAACATCCCAATTTTGAAAGCCAACAAAGGACTTGAATAAATATTCTCCTAAGAAGTCATAAAAAATACCCAATACATATATGAAAAGTTGTGTAATGTTACTTGCTTTCTACAAGTTGTAAATTACAACTACTGGATCTGAGGCCATACCATCCTTAACAGGCCTAGTATTGGAAGCTAAGCAGGGTCAGGCCTTGTTCGTACTTGGATGAGAGACAGCCTGGAAATACCAGATGCTGTAAGCTTAAAAATTTACAATCAGCATAAGACAATGAATGTATCCCTAAGATGTCTATAACAACAATGGAGAGAAAACAAATGTGAGGACTTGGAGGACAAAGACTCTTTTGGATTGCTGGTGGGATAGGAAGTTATGTATTCACTGGGCATAGTTTGGAAGTTGGGTGAAATGCAAACATAGACGCATCATATGACTCAACGATTATACTCTTATATTGTATTAATTTTCTTGGGCTGCCATAACATGTTTTAGCACCATCAGGGTGGCTTAAACAATAGAAACACATTTTTGTACAGTTCTGAAGGCTGGAATCCTAAACTTGAAGGTGGCCACTTTCTCTTATTTCATGCAGTTTTCATTGTGGATCCATGTCTGGCATCTCCCTCTTGGTATATGCACAGCAATCAGGCTGGAATAAGGCCTATCCCTATGGCCTTAATTTCTTCTTTAAAGCTCCTACCTTCATATACAGAATCATTCTGGGTATGCTGAGGGTTAGGACCTTAAAAAGTTCCCCCTACAGCAATGAACTTGAATACTGAATATGACACAATTGAAGGACTAGGTCTTACTTTATTTTGTGTATGAAACTATGACAAATCTATAGAGAAAACATCTACCTATTATAGTAGTATCCCTGTGTGTTCAGCAAGGATGACACACAAGTATATTCATAAGTCCAAACCCTGCCAGACCTCAGCAGATGGAACCACCTTCCAGGCCAGTGCCAGACTCCATAGACAGTGGAACCCTGAGCATCTCGGCTGTGGTGTCTTTATTCTTTCAGAAAACACCTCAGGTACTTTACTAATAGCACATGCAGATCATTAGCAGTTAAACAACCCCCACAGAAATCCATAACCTGCAGACAATACAGAAGGTCAAGGCCTATGCATCCCTTTTTCCAACAGTGCACAAAAACAATTATTTTAAACACAACTAAAAATAAACGTCCACAACAACCTATAATTATAATACTCAGTTATTGATCAAGGAAAAACATGAAATAACCATTAGTGGCCCAAACCAAAAAGGACAGACGCCACATGCCTATCAGGTCCAGTTTTTGTTTGCCTTTGGAATTTGCTGTGAACACGATACCTTATGAATTTGTCCAAGGAAGCATTTTAGAATGACCAGGAAAACAATCTATGCCTTACATACAGACAGTGATAATGATAGTATCTCTATTTGAGGGCATTAACATCTTTCGTGGCTATTAGTTTTTTCCCCCAACTACACATTATAGCCTCATTGATTGCCACCAGCTACATGGCAGTACTTTGACCTGAAATTCTTACATTTTCCTCTGTAAGTGCCATGAGCCAACTTCAGTACATTCTTCTTATTGATCACAAACAACCTGAAGCCCCTCCCAAGAGTTGCCATTAGTTTTAGAAATAGCACATCTTAAAATTTAATCTCTTGTGGCAATTTAAAAGAAGATAACCACATAGAAACATAAGTAGAATCCAGCTGAAAAACCTATAAGCAAGCTCCTCACATGATGACTCTCTGGGACAAAATAGGACATGTAGTCATTTTATCTATAACTGAGATACTCATCTTCATGGTCCTGTGCATCTCCTTCCCCGTATCAAGGTCTCAGAGAAACCAAACTAGTAATTTACAGTCTTCATGGTGTGCATGAACTTCACACCAATGGAGAAAGATATTTCTGAGCATGAATGAGTCTACTTTAGTGAAGCAAGCAAGAGTAGTGCAACATAATAGATTTATTAATAACAATATTAGTATGCTTCTCAAGCCTGGCATATTACCCCCTTTTAATGGACTTTCTGGCTCTTCCTTTTAAAGGACATCTTTTCCTACCTACTCAGATTGGACACAAAGCAACTGATTAGATCTTGAATTTCATTCTTATCTCCCTGAAGTGATACCCCAGTTACCTGGACTCTAGAATTTTCCATTTCTTCTCAGCCACATTTACCTCAGTCATATCTGGATGTACAGCTTTGGGCCTTAATTTCCATTAATTAAGTAATTAAAATAAAATCGCCTTTTGACAATGAAACATATGCAAATCTGTGATCTTTCCGACTTTGTTATATACTGATGACAATCTCACACTGTACTGATTTATGCATGATTTTATTAAAGCAAGGTACAATTTATAGCTAAAATAAAGTATATCATTAAATGAGATCAAAGAGTTTGGTGCCAATTCAGGACAGAGTAATTACTGCCAGATTTACTGCAAGCTTAGCTGGTAATCAGGAAAGCAGATGAATGGCAACTGGTTAAAGAACTGAACCTGTGATTGGAGGAAGTAAAGTGTCAGCTCCTGTGACATGCAGGTGAGAATGACACTCTTCATCAGAACTTAGTTTAGGTGCAGTAGGTGACCTGTAAGTATACGCTTATAAGTACACCAACTAAATAGTAAATGCCAAGCCAAATGCAATTTAGAAAATGGCATGTGTAAGTCTTTCTGAGCACATCATACGAATAGAGGAGGGAATCTTTGCCCAAGTAAAACCGAGAATATTAAGAACGCAAAGGAATGTGCTGAGACAGTAAGACATTCTGCAAATGTGCTCAAAGAAAAATGGAAATAGTTTGCTTGGTCAAAAAACTAAAGGTGGTAGAGTAAATACAGGAAGTTCGAACAAACCCAACTGTTTTATCCAAGTAAATCATTTTACAGAGCCAGTTTTGGAAGTCAGTGCTTTTATTCCTTTGGTGCCTGACTTGAAAATGTATGAAAGTGAAATAAAGCTAAAACACTTAATGATAACAATAAAAATTTAAAAGAGTCAAACACACTGAAGTTATTGAATGATAAACTTAAACAGAAACTATGAGAAATAAAATCCGCAAAGTCTCTCTAGAAGATTCTAAACTCTAAATGCCTATGATTCTATTCTAACACTACCACCATCACAGAGAGATGCTAAAACAAATGTCCTCACCGATGTCTGCTATTTTAGCTTGTCTAACTTGCTATAACAAATTTCCATGAAATTTACAACCAACAGAAATAAACGTATTGGTCCAAAGTTCTGAAGGCAAAAACTTGAAGATTAAGGCAGCGGTATTTGCTTTCTGCTCCATACATAGCACTTTCTCAGTGCATTCTTACATGGTGGAAGAAGGTGAACAGGCTCCCTTAAGCCCTTTACATAGGGCACTAGTCTCATTCATGAGGAGCCTAATCGTTTCCCAAAGGCTGCACCTGTCACTAACACTTGCTTGGAGATCAGATTGTAGTACATGTATTCTTGGGGAGCACAGACATTCAGACCACAGCACCAGCCTTTTGGGTTCTTCCTTTGCCCCTTTCTTTGTCTCATAATATCTTTATTCAGGAATGGGCTCAGCCTGACTCTTCTAAGCTGCAGCAGTAAAACTCACGCCCTGGTTCTCACACAACAGATAAGCTATTTTCTCAACCTCATGGAAAAATGTAATGATCTCAGAGGGTTTCAGTCAAATTGAGATTGAATCTTGTGGTAATAATAAGCAGCCCCCAAATCTCGGATGATTCTCACATTGAGTTTGTTTCTTTAACATCTAAAGTTTTTCGCAAGTCATGCCGTCTTCCCATGAGATGATGAGCCCTCAGGATGGTCTGGACTCACAACTTAAAGAAAGGACTGTATAGGAAATTTTCACTGGTTACTTCTTACGATCTGTTGCCAGCAGAGCAAGGCATGGCTTCACTATTGTCAAGTAGCTCAGTAGGATACTGGCAAACACTAGAAATATTAATGACAAGGTTTCTGTGCTGAGAAAGCCATAAAGAACAAGCTAGAAAGCAGAGTTCCCCCATGGCCTCTGCTTGCCCTGACTTTCCTTTATGGTGGAATACAAGCTGTAAGGTGAAATAAACTGTTCTCCCCATGTTGCATTTGGCTATGTTCTTTATCACAACAATAGAAAATAAACGAGGCTATGCTTGATCTCTGATATTAGAGGAATTGCAAATTCTTTGTTTCCCCGAAGCCTTGTTTTCTAGCTTTCTGTTTTCCCTTAGATGAAAGTCACAGAGACTGTTGGCAACATACACAAGGCCTGCAAAAGTTCAAGCCAGATGGGGTCCCAGCACGGAGAGTGGGGGATGGGGACATGAGCTCACTTCCCTCACTAAGAAGCTATATGCATTTGATAGCTTCTGGCAAATTAAAAACAAAATCCCAGTGGCTGCATCTTTTCTTCCTTTGAAAACAGAAACTTTAAAATCCAGCTGAAGAATACACTAACCCATGGAAGGGTCTCAAATGTCATCTGGCTTCATAGTAATATCCCAGTGGGGCTGGATATGGTGGCACACACTTGGTGGTGCTGGGATGGCTGAGGCAGGAGGGTTGTAAATGTTGTAGCCAACATATTCTATATAATGAGCCTTTCTTTCAAAATTATTAAGCTCTTATAATACCTAAGAAATAATGTTGGTTGTGTGATCATGAAAACGAGCTTTTTGGGGTTCAGGACTTGTTGCTGCTTTGTTTTTAGAAAGAAACCTGTTATTTAAACCTTTTAGCTAACTTGCTTACTAAAAGTAAAAGAAACCTTACTACATGATTTATTCTCTCAAGCCCCAGCACTGCATGACAGAACTGGAGAGATTGAAAGCAGGCAGATTTTAACCGTGAGGCCGACTTGATTTACCAAACCAAACCAAAACCAATCAAAATTTGGAGGAGTGGGTGACTTAAAAAAAAAAAGAAGAAGAAACCTAGAAAACAAATTTCTTTTGGGTATCATGTTGCAAACCTCCATTCAATGAGTAACTGTGGATTCTAAATTAAAGTGAATATTTGGTATCTATAGCTTTCTGAACACAAGGCATTTTGGGTTAGCTGTATTTATGTATGTGATATTCTTTGAG
This sequence comes from Cricetomys ansorgei, assembly GCA_026225945.1. Lineage (NCBI taxonomy): Eukaryota > Metazoa > Chordata > Mammalia > Rodentia > Nesomyidae > Cricetomys > Cricetomys ansorgei. Next base: position 361,315 of record JAMJFZ010000736.1, read on the forward strand.
AAACATTCCTGCCAAATACATTATGTTGAAACAATCAGGCAGTAAAGTTCTCAAAGTCTAGTTGGAAGGCTTAATATGAGGACAAACATTTATTTGATGAAGGTTCAGGGAAACACTTTGAATGCTGGTATCATGAAAAGCAGTTTGTACACAATGAATTTAGTGCGAAGTAATGTTCACAGATTTACCTGTGGAAACCACACACCTTACCCTCTCAAATATTTATCCTGCCAAATTTAATTGGACTGAAGCAGTTAAAACCGTTCAAGCATGGGAGCCAGTAATTGCTTGTAATTCATAAAGAGGATTATGCACATGCTACACTTCCAAAGAAACTACCTGTCTGTGAAGGAGCACAGTTATAATGAAATGTTCCACAAATATGCACTTTTGAATAGTCTATTTCCCTGCAGGGATAATGCAAGCAGTAAAGCTCTGGGAGAAGTGGTGATGGGAACTGTTACCCATGTCCATCCTAGAGAACACAATGTTAAGAGTCACGGTCCAGCTCATAATTCATACAACGAGTATCAAACTTCACCTTGGGAAGCTTCATCTGCATGTCAGACAATTGAAACCATAAAGGACCACCTGTACCCTGGGAAAGATGGAACAAGACCTATTTCTTGATCTTCCCAGGTGACAGGTTCTCCAAGGATCTCTAATTATTCACATTTTCATTTGTGACGTTGTTTGATAATAAGATATGTGATTTTTCTCTTTGTCCCTGTATCCTGATACAGAGCTCTGAATCCTCTGGAAATTCCTAAATGATAGGAATATTTTTTGGTTTAGTGAGGTGATTTCATTAAGCTCTTGTAATACCTAGGAAATAATGTTGATTGTGTGATTATCAAAACCAGCTGTTTTTTGTTGTTGTTTGGGGGCTTGTTGTTGCTGCTCTGTTTTGATAAAGAAACCTAACTAATCTTTAAACTGTTTAACTAACTTGCTTAATAAAAGTAAAAGAAACCTTGCCACACATGGTGATTTACCCTTTCAAGCCTTACCATTTTTGAGAAAGTAAGGAGAGTCAAGCCTTAGATAGAACATGGAACTCTAAGCTCTATGCCACATTCTCCAGGAAGAGGAGAACAACAGAAGAGAAGTGAATAATTGATCATATCTCTGTGATATAGCCTACATACTAATCTCACACCTGGAGCAGGGATGATGCTCTGTGGTAGACTCTGTGTTTAACATGTGTGAAGCACTGGGTTTTACACACACACACACACACACATACACACACACACACACACATGTTTATCTGATCTATCAGACTTGGGAGCTTCCAGAACAGTGAGCACATCCAATTCCTTGAGGCTAGCATCTCCCAATTCTGTGGGAACACAGTTCTGGTGCTCAAGAATTTTCTGACTTTTCCCTATGTACTTCTTTATCCGGGTGTTTCCCTCTGCTCTCTGAAATATTTTATCTTATAAATCTTTTCTTAAAATGTTGCTTTTCTGAGTTCTCTCTAGCCACTCAAGCAAATCATCAAGTCCAAGAAGGGGTTCATGGGAACTACTGGTTCACAAGCAAATTAGATACATTGTGAGTAACCAGGGAGCATAGTACTTTTAGCATTAAAAATAATGGGTTAGTTTAGTGAAAGTCGATCTCTGGGGTGTGAACTAATTCTGGTTAGAATTAAAATTAGGATACCAAGCTGGTGTCAGAGAATTGGTTTGTGGAAAAAACAAACAAAAGAAAACAAAACAACTATCAACATTCCTCTACTTTGCATAGAAGATTATGCCCAAGATTCAAATAATAACACAAGTTGGGGTGTACATGAGGTTAATCCATTCTCAAGTTCCTCTGGTACGTTTTTTAATGTCTTATATTTATTTATTCGTTTGTTTATGTGTCTCTCTGTGTGTGCTTTAGTAAGTGCATGTTGCATGTATGTGGATGTGCATGCCATGGTCCATGTATGGAGATCAGAGAACAACCCATGGGAGTTTGTTCATTCCTTAACCATGTGGATTCCAGGGATTGAAATCAGATCATCATACTTGGTGGCTAACATGGTTTTACCTACTGAGTCACCTCTCTTGCCTTTATCTACTAAAGCTAAATTAGTCATCTATTATGCACTGGGTACTGTTTATAGGTACCTAATAGTCTTAAAACTAAAGGTAAGACAAGTAGTGCAAGTCACAAAACAATAAATCATTATACGTTAAGCAAGTAAAAGTAAATAAATTATTGTCCAATGACAGTTCATTGTGTAGCTGGTAGACTTCCCTGTAATGATAAAAGTATAAATAGTATAAAATAGAAATAAATAAATTATACATTCCAAGTAGAAGAACAATGGAATATTTTGCATGTGTTTGACATAAAGCCATCTGGGAACATTCATTCATGTTGAAAAAACTAATGATGTCACTAAAACACCATGCCAAAAGATTTATTCACAAATGTACAATGAAGCTTTAAGTAAATAAGCCATGGAAAGACTACATTTAAGAATAACAGAAAATGCCACAGATTTGAAATGCTGTGTAAGACATTGTGAATTTAGGAGGAGACCTTAGGAAAATTCATGAAGGCAGTGAACATTGAAGCATTCACTATACATCTGTAGAGACTTCATTCTTCAGGAGAGAAAAATATGCTTCCTACAAGTTGTGACTCTATTATTTTACCATTAACTCCAGGATTTATGGGAGTGCAGGATCATTGCCCAGATTCAACACACAGTTGGCACCATTCCAAACCTGAAAGCAATTCTCAGGCCATGGAGGGGACCTTCACTATGAGAACCTGGAAATGATGTTCAATTAGTTTCCTTTGGTCATCGGTAAACAATGGGTGATAAAAGGTAACATTTATACCTGTCAAGAACAACCCACCTGGGGAATAGCCTTCCTTAGGAGTCCACACTCTGAAAAGCAGAATTCTATGGAGTTGAAAGCTTGAATTAACCTGAAAGAAGGATATTTGTTGGTATTGCAATCAGTCTGCGTGCTTTTTAGATTCAGAAATTAATTTGGCTCACAAATATATTTCATTGCCCCTCTTTCCCCAGAAGTGACCATGACCAATTCCAACTGTGGACTGAGTTTCTCATGTCTTCTTTTCTATAAGGAAAATAGCTCTGAGACTACACTTTTATTTTCTGACAGAGGAGCTTAAAGTCTTTCAATAAAGATACCACAAAGAAATGAGCCTGAACTGCTGTTTGTTCTTTCGAGATTGACTATAAACACACTCTTCATAAAGAACATGTCAAAAGAGAGGCATGTATGCTTCCCTGATGGCTTAGTCTAGTAAAGAACAGAAATGATGAAACAAAATATCCAGTTGTCCCAGGACTATCGAAAACACATCCATCTTCAATGTGAGGTCTGCAGTTACTGCTGTTTTCCATTCTCATCCTTTTTGCATTCAGGAGAATAACCCTTCTGAATCCAAGGACACTTGTTTACTGAAATAACTACATGCTATATGAGCTGTTCAAATCTTCTTTCTCTAAGTTCAAGGCATCTGTAGGTCAAGCTGGCCAAGTAGAACTTTTTAAACGTGATGGCCACTGGAACTTTAGCTGACAAACATACCTGGATGCCCGCAATAGAGGAGGAGGAGGAAAAAGGAAAATGAAAAGAAACACATTAAATGCAATGGCACAGGAATAATCCTTCAACTGGAGGTGCATGAAGGTGGAGTCCTAGTTTGCTTTTTCTGGCTGTGATAAAAAGCAACTTGGGGTAAAAAGTGTTTTATTTTTTGGTTTACAGGTTGTAATCACAGAAGATCACTGAGGGCATTCAGGGTAGGAACTCAAGCAAGAGCAGAGGCAGGAGGAAGCATAGAGGTAAGCTGTTTACTGGCTTGCTTATCTTGCTTTCTTTTAGAACCCAGGACCATGTGATCAGTGGGGCCACTGCACACAGTGATCTGGGGCCTTTTACATCAATCATTAAGGAAATGTCCCCACAGGCTGGGCTATCGGCCAGTCTGTTGGAAGTATTTTCTCAACTGAGTTTCCCTCTTCCCAAATGACCTGAGCTTGTTTCAAGATGATTACAAATAATTAACCGGTACATATATTAAGTTCAGGTCAGTCTGAGGTACACTATGAAATCCTGTCTCAAAACAAACAAACAAATGAATAAACAAGTAAACAAACAGCAAAAATGGGACAAAAGTCTCCAACTTCTTTTGTGTTGCCACCATGAATAGCCACTATTTAGAAGCAGTTCATGTTCATAAGTCAGGAGATGGGACTCATCTGTAGCAAATTGAAAGTTTTGGTTCTTAATTGTAGAAGTCAATGAAAAGGAAAAATTCAACATTTTTGTTGTCTCAAAGACATGTCAAAAGATAGCCGTGCCTGCCTCTCCACTTTCTGTAACCCTTTTTCCTTTCTGATTTTTCCCTGTCCACTTCCGAAATCTAGTGATTGCATAATTGAGAAAGACATCTATTTTTTTTCCAATTTTTCCCCACATACAAATGTTTATTTCTATAAGATTTTTATACTATTTGGACTAACTTTCCTGTGGTGGCAGTTTATTTTTAGTTATGTAGAAAATAATTGTTTTGTGCATTGTTGGATGAGGGGCTCCCTAGGCCTTGTCTGCAGGTGTTGGATATATGTGGGGGAAGTTTGATTGCTTATGATCTGCACATGCTATCAGTAGAACACCTGAGGAATTCAGAATCAATAAAAACACCTGAGCTCAGATGCTCAGGTTCCACTGTGAATATGGCACTGGCCATGATGGTGGTTCTCTCTGGAAGTGTTTGCAGATATGAGAATGCCTCCTTGTCATCCTCGGTGAGCTGCCACAGTATTTTATTACCACACTTTCCTTTTAGGGAGGTCATTTATAATTATTCAATGGCTGAGATGAACTCTAGTATTATTAAGGCTAGCAATTTTAGCTAAGATTAAAGGTAAAATGTTACATGTCATGCTAAATATTTATCTACCAAAGGTAGTGCAGTCCCAACTCTTTCTAGGGAATTGAAGATTTCAGCTCTCTGTCTCTATCTCTGTCTCTGTCTCAGTGTCTCTGTTTCTCTCTCTCATGTGTATGTGTGTGTGTAAGTAATGCAATCTGCTTGAGGTTTACCTATTTCTTTGTTTTCATGTTCCCAACTGAGTTTGGCATTTAGAATCTAAAGTATGACTTCTGAGAAAATTTAAGGGATGCCTTTTAGGTACAGATAGTAGAAATCAAAGATATTGTTGGACAATGCATACAATAATACAAAGACCGCTTAGCTCCAGGTTCTTATGTATGTCCAGACCTCCTCACATTGACTATTTAAATCTAATATTAGGAATAGTGATGGATTCCTAATGTGTATGGTGTGATTGTTGCTGCACATATCATAATCATATGTGGGCTTTGAGAAGGGACATGTAGGACAGGGATTTAGGATAGAAATAGTTACTCTCAACGACAGTCTCTTCATTTTCTGTGGTTCTTGTTGGTATGTGTAATGGATAGCCAACTTCTGAGTCTTATTTAGCTGGAGTATCTCTTTTTACCATTTCCCCATTTTCTGTGTTCTGGAGAAACTGAATTTTCCTAGCAGGATGCTTTTCACTCATGCAATGGACAGAATTTGAGAGTCTTTGATGGAAAGAACTGGAGAGTCGTTACCTTCATTTTGCCTTATTTGTTTTCCAAGTCAAAGAATCATAGAGAAAAACTGCTGGGTAAAATAACAGCATCTTTATTGACTGCTTTGATGCTACAAATTCAGACAACTCAATGAAAATAGTCAGGCTCTCCATTGAGAACATACTCATTCACTACTTCCAGAAATATCTAAGGCAGGAGACCCTTGGCCTATACCAGCAACTATCCATTTTCACTCTTCTCTAATTCTCTTCTTTTGAGGATTGATCTGTGCTGTTTGTGACTCTATTCATGGAACAGAAGATTTCAAGCATTATTTAAATTAGTTTTTTAATTGTTATATAGCTAAATATGGCTTAAAAATAGTATCATATCATTCCCCTGGCTAATTCTTTATATCTTTTTCATTGGGCTGAACACTGGTTATACTCTTTACTAGTCCTGTGACCTCTGGAAATCACTTAACTTAGTTTTGTGTATTTATATTAAAAGGATCAAAATAATAATCACTTCTATAATAACTTTATCATTTCTAGAAATATTAAACGATTTGGTAACTTGCACATACTTAAGATGCTTACTAGCATACAGTAAGCTCTTAATATTTGCTTCCTAGTAGATTTTCTACCACAATATAAGAATGCTAGAGATTGAATAGCTTAAAAAATACATTTATTTAGGTTCCCATTCCTAGAGAATGAGAAGTCTAAGGATATGATGCAAGCTCACTTTCTGGTGAGACTCTTGTGTTGATGTCGCTCATGGCAGAATGAACATATCAAGCAGGCATGTGCAGAAAAGAAGCTAAAGAGATAGACAAGGAAGCCAGATTTGTTCTATAGTCATTCACAAGAGTGAGAACTCACTTGTCAAAATGCCATTAATCCATGCACAAGAGCTGGACTTGGCTATCTGCTCCTAGTCTCCACTTCCCAACACTGTCACTGTGAGGACCATGCCTCAGATTAAGTTTCACTGGGGACAAAAAAATCAGTGTGGAATTGTTAGCTACTATTACGAATAAAATTATTTTAATTTCTATCATTTAAGGTAGAAGTAGGCTTATCATAAACCATGATATTTGTATTAATGTAAAGTATATACTGCTCTTGCACCTAAGGCTCAGGGATCATTGTGGATGAGGGAGTGGCCTCATGAGGCCTCAACCTTACACAAAGAAGAACAGTAACTAAGGAATGTTAAGAGTGGGAGAAATAATCTTCCTCATACCAAGTGGTTATCCAATACCAAATGGTCAGCCTTGAAAATATATACATACAAGTAAGATTATTTAAGAAGAAACAGACAGACACACACAAACATATGCATGTAGCAACTATTAATGACAAAGGCAATGAATATGAAAGGAGAGATATATTTGAGGGTTCAGAGGTAGATGGAAATGATGTAATTATATGATAACCTCAAAACATAAAAGAAATTCTTTTAAAATGTATAGAATATGAACTAATATTGTATTTGTGTTTAACATTTTTATAAGAGTAGGGAGATACAACAGGAGTTTTTGAAAGCTAGATCCTAAACCATGAGATCTGTGCTACTAGTATTTATTTAAAAAAAAAAGATTATGGTACATTATTTTTTAAATTTACATATTAAAAAGTTTAGTTTAATTACCAGATTCATAGGATTCTATGAGGTGAGAAAGAAAGCTATGTAGGTTATTAGTGCATAGGTGTGTGTGTGGGCGTGTATGTGTGTTGTGCAAAATAAATATTAATTATGAAATCACAGATAGACATTTTGTCTCCAGTTGTTTGCACAAGAACTCTATGAGAGTCTTAGTTATAGATAAAGAATCTCAAACCTAAAGGGCCTGAAATCCAGTGCCCTTTGTGTATACATATACTATACAAACAAGACAAACTAATACAAGGCAGACATGTCGCTTGCTCTCCCAAAACTTTCCAAGGCAAAGTTGGAAAAAACAACTTAACTGGAAGTATTTAGAAATAAAAAGGGAGGTGATGACTGTGGTAGTCATTCAAGGTATCTATCAGTCTCCTAATTTATATCCCTCTAAAATGTCAAAGGAGAAAATGAGAAATGTAAACTTACACACACACACACACACACAGAGATGAGAGAGAGAGAGAGAGAGAGAGAGAGAGAGAGAGAGAGAGAGAGAGGGAGAGAGAGAGAGGGAGGGAGGGAGAGAGGGAAGGAGAGAGACTTCAACATAACTTCAAGATTGTAGTGTAAGAACTTTTGGACTTCTGAGTAAGTAGAGGTTAAAAAAGAATCACCAAATCTCAAAGCAATTGCTCCCGGTGTAGCTTTAACCCCCACCTTCAAGCCACAACTGCATAAAAGACAGAAGGTAAGTCTAAGGAAGGACCCTATGATTCATCCCAAATCAACCTCAGGCTACTAAGTTCACCTTAAGTCTGGATATTCTAAAAAAGCACCCGAACAGATCAGAGCATGGATCACAGGAATAGGATTTGAAAGTTAAAGGTTTGAGACATGTGCTTTCTGAAAAAAGTCAATAAAGAAGAAAGAAACTCCACTTGGTAATTAGGTGGTGACAGAGAAAGTAAAAGGAAAATGGAGGGTCTTACCAGACAAGGACAACCATGAAAGCCGAGGACCCAGAGCATTTCCCAATATACATATATATTACACACACACACACACACACACACACACATATATATACATATGTATATGTATACATATATATTTTTTCCCAGGGAAAAGAACCATGAAGCAAAAAACTGTAAACATTAAATGTATGAAAATTCAAATAGAATCTTCCTCAACAGAAATTCAAAAACTAAGAAAGGAAACGGCCAAAATAAGAGAGATTCAGGAGATAATTCTTTATTTTAATTATCTTAGGACTCTGTTAGTTATATTAAATTCCAGATTAACTTATCAAATTCTAAAGTCACAGGAATGCATGAAGTTCTCTAATTGTTAAGCTTTAATTTGTGTTTAACATGAATTTTCCAAAAGAGATGTGAACTATGCCAGCCTTGTGAATGAACTTGGAAAATTTGCACATTGAAACTGTACACAATGTGACTTCGTTATTTCCTTTCTTTTGCTGTTATTCCTCAGTTCATCATGATGAAGGTTCAGCTCAGTATTTGGCAATAATAAATTTGAAGTAAAATAAAGACATGAAAAACAATTAACATGGAATCCTCCTGAGTTCTCAGTTGGACCAATTCTAAGGAAAGCCAGGAAGTGTATGTAGCAAAAAGGGGCAGAGGAAAATACATTTCTTTCTGAAGCATTGCTTCATGCCTTTAGATGTATCTTGTATGGCGCAGCAATATCTGTTTTTTAATGTCTTTTATTAGCATATATATTAACTCTACATAAAGGTTTCATTATGACATTTACATATATCTATAATATATTTTGATCATATTCACTTCCCCATTACCCTCTCTTCTCTCTGTCTCTCTCTCCCTCTGTCTGTCTGTCTGTCTGTCTCTCTCTCTCCCCCTACTCCTGACCCTCTTTCTTGTCCCAAATACTTCCTGAAATGGGAACTTTTTAATTATTGTGATAAAACACCAAGACCAAGGCAGCTTATAAAAGAAAGTATTGGGAGCTTACCATTTCAGAAGGTTAGAGACCTGGATAGCAGATAAAAGGCAGGGCTGCAGAAAAGTTGAGTGTTTACATCTTAAACCACATGCAAGAGGCAGATTGACTGTGAATGGTATGAGTCTTTTGCAACCTGCAAATGTTCCTCCTGCAAGGCCATACCTCCTAATCTTCCCCAAACAGCCAACAACTGGGGACCAAGTATCCAAATGCCCAAGATTTATGGGGGACCATCTCATTCAAACTAATCCACCCCTCTTCTACTTTTATACTGTCTTAGTTTGCTTCTCTGTTGCTGGGATAAAACACCATGACCAAAGCAACTTTGGGAGGAAAGGGTTTATTTGGATTACACTTTCACATCAGTCAATCATTGTGAGAAATCAAGGCAGGAACTAGGAGGCAGGAACAGATACAGAAACAGAAACAGGACTCCATGGAGGAGTCCTGACTACTGACCTGCTCAGCCTCCATTCTTATACAACCCAGGGCCACCTGTCCAGGGGTGGCACCACCTACAGAAGGCTATGCCCTCCTCCATCTAGCATTAATTAACAAAATGCCTCACAGACTTGTCTACAGGTCAATCGGATGGGGTATTTTCTCAAATGAGGATTCCTATTCCTAGACAACTCTAGCTTGTGTCAAGTTGACAACAAAATAACCAACACGGTCTGTTTTATGTATGATCCTGTGAGTTGCTGGAGCTTTTTGGTTGTGTGTGTGTGTGTGAGAGAGAGAGAGAGAGAGAGAGAGACAGACAGACAGACAGACAGACAGAGAGACAGAGAGACAGAGAGACTTTCCCTGGAGAATCCTAATCAAATATCTTTGCCATAGATAGGACACTGATGACAGACCAAAGAAAGGGTTTCAGTCACACTAGGCATAGTTGTCTAATGAGTTTATGTGGGTTACTTGCCAAAGCATGGCTGAGAGGTACCTTTACAGGTACACAGATGACTCAAAGGCAATGTGCATTTCTGAAATGGCCATCATAGTGTGGATAATGACTCCTCACCAAAGCTGTCTTTCTGGATCTCCCTGATGGATTTGCATGCAACTCAACTAGTAGGTGATCTTCCCCATTTAGCTGTCTTTACAACTTATATGACCTTGGGGTGGGACCTGGTGATTTTGTTTCAGCATCTTCCTGGGACTTGTGAATTTAATGCCCCCAGTCTTGTAGGCTTGGCTTCTTTTCACAGCTTAACAAGCTCCTCTCCAGAACAGAGTGTTTCAATTCAAAGGAAATTGCTACACAATAAGGAACATGGGCACATTACCAATTGCCACAACACTAAAGAAAGTGCCTCTTCCTTACCCAGAAACCATCAACTGTGCACAAATCATCAGGGAGGCTGGGGTACCATAATCCATTCCCCTTCTATCACAAGGTTGACAGGTGTAGTCCCTTGTAGATCTTGTGTAGTTAATCATAGCTGCCATGATAAGACAAAAGACATGTCACACCGAGAGGTCAGCATTCTACCTGGTCCCTGGCCTCTTCACGGTCTTTCACATCATTCTGCTGCCTTCGTCCACATGTATTCGCACATATTCTCAGCACTTTGACCACTTAAAATTCCTTGTAGTTACTGATGACCCCTGCAAAAAGAAGCTTCTCTGACCAAAGATCCCAGAAGTTCCAATCTAGGAGTATAAACACATTTAGAAAGTTCTTTCACAGGCACATCACATCTATGTTTTTTTAAATTCCCCATTGTTCACAACATACTGAGGTTTCTGATACTTTCTGGTTATTTTTTAGTTGCTCCTTGCATGATCTAAAGCATTCCTCACTTACACGCATTACTATTTTCTCCTGTCTCTTACTAAAGCTAGCAATTTTCATGGCAACATGCCTCACTGAAAGATAATACATTTTTAACATTTATGTAGGTATGTATTTATTTATTTACTCATTTCCTTACTCACTCACTCATTTACTTGTATGTGTAAGTATAGACACATAAGTTCCATGGCATGCCTGTGAAGGTCAGAGGACAACTTTTGGGAACTGTTTCTCTTCTTCCTCCTCGTGGGCTCTGGAGATCCAACTCAGTTCATAGGGCTTGGCAGCAACTAGCTTTACTTGCTGGTTCATCTCATAGGTCTCAGAAAATAATTCTGATGCATGAGACTTCGAAGGATTCTGTCTATTCCATTTTCCCATAGCTTTCCTTTGCTGTAACTAATGCGTAAGGTAATCATCTGACAAAGGTTTGTGTTTACAGCTTTGAAGATTCCATCCCATGCTTGCTTGACTGTATTGTTTTCTCTCATGGCAGAGAGTCTGTGATGTAACCAGTGGTTCATCTCATAGCATCCTAGATATAGAGATAAAGAATAAGAAAATAGCATAGCTAATTTCCCTTCAATCACATACATCCCTAATGGCCTGAGTTCCTCCCATTAGGTCTCACATATTAACGGTTTTATCAGTTCCCTCTAGTGCCCCAAGTTGGGGACCAAGCATTTAAACACATGGACCTAGGTGGGGGACATTACAATACAAACTACTCCATATATTGTTTTCAGTTCACTTGAGTTTTGCCTTCAATTTTAGAGCTTTATTATTTTCTGCACATTGAATAAGAAGTTAGCACAATGAATTTTGAGTGACTTCAGCTGAAAAAGAAATTCAGGTCATGTTTCCTATTTCTGGTTTTACAGAGGCAATGGAAGTAGAAGTTCTAATGTCAGCTTTCAGTATTGTGGTCATTATTGTGCCCTATTGAGCATGATTTGGGACATTGTTCTTGAATGTCAGTCTTCCAAGCCCTCTTAAGAGTTTCTGGGAGCTATTCATTATCATTTTTGGTAAATTCCTTAACTTAACCAAGCTACACAGTGTAGATTTTATATGATATTATATGATAAGATATTATATAAATTATTGGCACTTATAATGGCTACATAGAAGTCCCTCACTTAACCAGTACCTTATTATTGAATTTTAAATTAGATTCTATATATATGTGAACAGTTGTTTTTATATTTATATCCATGAATGTTTTGCAAATATCAGATCAGGAAGGAATTTTGAAAGAAAGGTATTATTTACATACACTCAAGATGTATTTATACTACAGATTCATCTTGTCTTTCTCCTAGAAATATTCTTTTAAAAATATTTTTAAAAAATATGTAGACATGGCATGTATGTGTGTGGGGGGCAGGGGAGGCTTGTGCACATGTGAGTGCAAGTTCACTGGGAGTCCAGAAGAGGACTTCTGAGCCCCTGATGCTAGAGGAACCGCAACTTGTAAGTCGCCCAACATGCATGTTAGGAACCAAATTTGGGTCCACTACGAGAACAGTATGCACTGTTAAGTACTGGGTCATCTCTCTAGCCCTCCCAAATTACTGTAAATTACCTTGAATTAAAATGCTTTCTCAAGTTTTAAATTGCACTTCTTTCAAGAATTGAGAATGATTAGAATACTTTTTAATTTTTTGCCAACCAAATAGAGTACAAATTCCATCTATTATTTGAAATCTATAGTTTTCATCATAAATAATTTCCAAGAAATATTACCAATAACTTCATAACAACTATCTCAAGAGTGCTTTTAGTGGTAGTATTTTTCAAATCAAGGTTCAATCATTATTCATATAATCTACACCCAATTTTAGAACATCAATAAATAAACATTCAAGGCCAGTTGTTCAAATGAATACTTTCTATGCTTGATTTGCCTAATAGATCCTTTTGATAAAACTAATGTCCTCTTTATCCAATATGTTACATGGATGAATGTTAAACACCGAGATTGGATTAGGTGTTTCTATGTATCTCAAAGTGCATGATACAAGGGAATCTAACTTCAGCTTACCTTTAGTGATGCTAAGGACTATCACTTGAATAAGGTAGTGGATTGCTAGTGTCTCCATTGAGAAGTTTATTTTTTTCTCTTTATAATTCCCATATCACTTATGAGCTGACACATGGAACTATGCAAATATTCTATTCTGTAACAACTTTCATCTTAATGCTACATTGATGATCCTTACTAAATTATGCATTACTTTGAGAGTTTCAAAACAAAAATTTGCAATTTTTATTATTCTCTTTACCTGTACTAACTGATAAATGAGGAAAGAAGAGCCCTGTCTCTTTTCTTCTCTCTCTCTTTCTCTTTTTCTTACCTCCTTTCTTTTCTTCCTCTTTTCATATTCTTATAGATTAAGAGCTTTCAAAATATTCATTTCACTAAAAGAAATTCTAGCCCTTCACCTTGACCTTGATGCTCAAACACTGTCTTCTTTCTTTGGTGGTAGCCCTTTCAGGCCAGATCCTATAACCTTTTTGACACAGCCCCATGAGTCTTTGTTCATCTTCTAGTTTTCTAGTGTAATGATATTCTCGTTGGTTCATCTTGTACTTCCCGCCACTCAAAATAGCCATTCTTCCAAAAAGTTATGGTATTTTAGTGTCAGAAATGACATTTAAAACAAAGGTGTGACAGATAAATATCCACATTACAACTAGGATGTCATTACTTCTTTGAGAAAGAAGAAATATATATATATATATATATATATATATATATATATATATATATGCTTTAAAATTATTGTCTCATATATTTAAATTTTACAACATATTAGCTTTTATAGTTTCACTTTCTTGTCTCTTTCCCATTTAAGACTAAAATCTTGGTTCCTTATCTCCCCCCTGTTTTTGCTTAAAGAAAGGATTTTGGGGATGTCATTATTTTTGAGACTGGGTCTCATGTAACTCAGCCTCATTTATCCTAGGCTATCCTCAAATTTACTATGTAGCCAAGAATGACCTTCAACTTCTGATCCTTTTGCCTCTACCTTCCAAATATTCAGGTTGTATATTTGTCCCATAAAGTCTTATTTATGCAGTGCTAGTGGTCCAATCTAGAGCCTCATGTATCCAGGCAGATCCTCTACCAACTAAGATACATTTCAAGCCCAACAGAAAATTTTACTACTGTTTTTGCCAGTAATATTATATAATGTCGGTGATGATCAATTTCTTCACCAAAGAGAATGATTGATCTAAACTCTAAATAATTATTATGGATACTACCAGATTTCAATCATATATATGTACCTTTCAGAATAGCACATTTTTATGAGAATTCCAGATATGAGAACACTATATTTACATAGTTTCTACACATTCTTCTCCCCTTCATACTCCTCCTATGTCCTTCCCACTCTTTCATGACTGTTCTATAATTACTGTTGTTATTTATAATGATTCCAGTTAGTATTGCCCTGATGAACTTGTATGTAGGACTGACCACTCAAAATTAAGTACTTGTCCCCAAAGAAAACTGATTATCCCTCCCTCCACAAGCATTAACTGCCTGTAACTCTTTACCTAGCTGTGGCTATTTTTAAATTTCCCTCCATCCATGTTGTCATGGTGTCTGGTGTGACCTTTACAGGTCTTGTGCAGGCAACTGTTGTTGAGCATTCATAGGTTCAATATTTCTATCCTGTACAGAAGACACTATCTCAATGAGTAGATTCTGTGCTCTCACTTCTACAATCTTTCTGTCTCCTCTTCTTCAATATTCTCTGAATCTTAAGTGTAGAGGTTGTGATGTCGATGTGCTAAGTGGGGATGGAAACACCATGGTCACCTATTCTCCATATTTTAACCAGTTGTGTCTTTCTGTAATAATCTCTGTCTGTTGTAAAATAAGTTTCATTAATGAGGGGTGAGAGGTACACTTATCTAGGTATAAGGATAAATACTTAGAATGCAGTTAGGAATTATACTGGTTTAAGAACGTGGCAGTAATAGGTTCTCCTTTGAGATCCATGACCTTACTAATCACAGGAAGTTAGCTAGCTACATTTACAATGCCAAGTATGAATTCCTTCCCATTGCATGGGCCTTCAGTTCAATTAGACAGCTATTGGTTACCTCCCAGATGATAGTGTCACTATTGCACCATTAGGGATCTCTTACCAGACCAGGCAATGTTGTGATTCATAGGCTCCTCTCCCTTGATTGCTTGCATAGCATCTTCAGATGAGCTATGTCAGACTAGCTATGTGAGCTAGTCCTCAGGGATGAGGCTTCCAGGTCACTACCAATATGATTCCTCCAAGTCTTGTGATGAAATGCAGGGTATCTTCAGCAATAGGGTCTTGCCTTCAAGTTCTGACAAGCAAGCAGGAGCTATTTTTGTTACTTCTCTTTGAAAAACTTGGTATTCTATGTGTACATGCATTTAGAGAACTATGACTTGTATGGTTGAATCCTCCACATATACAGCCTCAACTACACACATTTCTTTGAAAGTGAGTTCATGGATATTCAGAGTTTCACAAGCTCAGTTTGATAGAACAGTGGCTATCAAAATACAGAGGAATGGTATTACTTCAGTTCTTTCATTTCTGCCTTTCTATCTAACCACTTACATGTTTCTAAAGAAAAGATTTATCAATTTTCATTTTCTGTGGATGAATGCTTTGCTTGCATGTATGGGTACCACATGTGCATAGTGCCCACTGAAGCCAGAAGAAGGTAGTGGGTCCACTGGAAGAAGGTAGTGGGTCTGGAGTTACAGACAACTGTGTGCCACCATGTAGGTACTAGGAATCTCACTTAGGTCCTCTGAAAGAACAGTGAGTGATCCTCTCTAGCCACCCTCCCCACTTCAAGTTATGTGTGCTTAAATGTTCAAGTGGTGAAACAGCAGTGAATAGTGAAGTGTAATATTCCTATTTGATAAGTGTAAATTATAGTTCATAGATGTAGGAATTGTATTAAATTTAAATATCATAAAACATGGATTATATTTTTCTTTGAATTTCAATCACATTAAAACTAAAGTCAAATCAAGAAAATGGTCATGATTATTGATCATTGGATGCCTATTGTTGAAAACAATTTTATCACATAGAAGAATGTTAAAAAAATGCCTCTTCAGATGTCAAATGACATGTGTTACTGTAATACTTTTGACTTAAAAGTATACCTGCCAAATCTGTGTCACAATCTAACAGTCACATTAATTCTTATGCTATTATTCAATTACTCATAAATCCATCATTCATTTATGGAATCCTGTTGTCTAGCTAGCATTCTTCTTCATGCTCAAGATGTAAGCAAGATGAAGACAAATTTCATAGCCTTATGGCAATTAAATCATAAGACAGAATTTACTATATACTATTATGTAGTAATAAATTTCAAGGAAAACAAGACAGGAAAAAGGGAACATGTATTGGGAAAAAGATATTTGAGCAGAATCCAGAAAATAAGTACATAATATGGGCCATTTGGGGAATGAGAATTCCTGGAAAGAGGAATGAATACAAAAGCCCTGGGATAGAACCATACTAACAACACAAAGGAATATACAGGAGGCCAGGGCACGTAGGATGGAGTTAGTAAGGGAAGAAACGTAAGGCCAAAGTGAAGAACTTGCAAGCTCTTCAGGTTAGAACTTGCAAGGTTAGACAAACAGCTTCAAATCAGATTTTTTAATGAATAAGAGTTTATTATCTAGATGGTGGTGGCACACACCTTTTATCCCGGAACTCAGGAGGCAGAAGCAGATGGATCTCTGTGAATTCAAGGCCAGCCTGGTCTACATAAGTGAGTTCCAGGACAGCCAGGGTTACAACAGAGAAACTCTGACAAACAACAACAACAAAAAGATTTTATTAAAATGTTTTGAATAGAAGTAAAACTACCTCAGCAGTAATGAGAACTCTGATTTCCTTGTGAAGACTAGAGACCAGAGGGCTGGGGTAAAGGCGGAATGACTAGCAGATGTGTATTGTGTCTTCAGGGAGAGAGATTAAACAACTTTCATCAGGAAAACTGAGGGAGAGAGAATGAGAAATGGTTGGTTTCTAAACCCATATTGATGGTAGAACATCACATTGCAGAATAGAGTCTTAGCATCCAAAAGAGTTACAAAATTTAGCAGGATCTTCAAAAGTGAAAACAGAGAAAGGGGTGAAAGAAAAAAGCAAGTGTTTGATGTTGCTGAAGCTGAATTGTATTGGGACCTAAAGCACTGAGAGCTTGCAAATATCAACAGTTCATTTAAAAACCCAAACATGCTCTGGTGTCTGCTTCAGCAACTCAGATTTGATTCATATCAGTATTTATCTGACATGCATGACAAAATAGTAATTTCTAGTTCAGTTATTAAACATTTAAAAAGGAAATACTAGGAATAATAGGTAGAAGTCACAGATTTTCAGCCAAGAAATAATCACAGTGTGAACTATCATCCGGATAAGAACCAGAGCATGGCCAGTACCTCCCCCAAGTGATTCTGTGCCCTCTCACAGGTGTGAAGCCCACTGTCCTCCCAGAAGCAGCTGCTATCTTGATTCCTAAGCAGTGTTTGCATTTTACAGGAATGAAATCTGGTAGCATATGCTTTTCTGTGTCTGGACATTTTGCCCTGTATTATATTTATGTGAGCCATTCATCAGTATCATTGCACACAGCAGTAGTTCATTAATTTTTATCACTATGCTTTTCATAATATATTCAATTCATTTATCTACTCAACTAATGGATATCTAAGCTGTTTTACATGCCTGACTGTCATAAATAATGTGGAAATGAACACCCTTTTGATGCATATAAATATACACATATTTCTGGGTGTTTATCTGGAAGTGTGGTTTTGAACCATAGGAAATGAAAAATAGTCAAAACTCCCACCTTTCAAAAGTAGTTTGTGCCAATTTAAAGAAGTATTAGAAATATGTCGGAGTATGGTATTTCCACATCTTTACAATTCCTAGCAATTTCACTCTTATTTTATCCATTCTGGTAGGTGTATAGCAATATCTCATTGCAACTTTGCATCTTAATAATTAATTATGCTGAGCACTCTTTCACTTATCTCCAGGAATAACCAAAATATATTCATCTCAGTGTCATAAATCTCCAGATATGCACATGACAGCTTACATTTCGGTTTTTATTCTATTTGAAATATTTTCTGGACTCTATTGTAATTTATTATCTGACCAAAACCCAAAAGAATTTTCTAGATTTTGTTATTCCTGCTAATGTCTGACTTACTCATATTATTCTAAGGAACATACTCAGACTGATTTTATTGCTTGCAAATTCCTCCAAAAATTGTTTTATAGCCAACATATGTTACATTTGTTTGATGTGCCTTTGTAATGAATGAATCATCTGTAATTTGGGTCAAGTTTGTCTTCTATATATTTCAAGTTAGAACAATTAGAAAAAAGAAAGAACAATAGGTCTCTAGAAGATTTGTTCAATATAATGCTAAATGTTGACTTATACTGACATGTTTACAAAAGCAGAAAATAGATTCTGATCATAATAAACAAAAGTTGACTTTTAACTAGCTTAGTCAATTAGGGAAGAAAGAAAAAATATTGCTGCTTCAAAATTAAAGTTAAATGACACTTTTCCCTGCGAAATGGGTATGAGGAAAAAATATAAGGATCTAAATACTGTATATCAGATAAACACTGAAGTGCTATTCAAAGTATATTAGACTCAAATACTTACTTTAGTAACTACAAGAAAATAAAAGAAACCATGTGTTGGGAAAGAACAATTAGACCTAAAAGAAGTAGAAAAGAAATGAGAAAAAGCAGAAATTAATAGGATAGAAACCAATATATTTGCATTTAATGTGATCTGATTCCTTGGAAATGTCTGTAAAATGGATAACAGCATTATTTTATTAGTCACAACAAACTAACTTCAACTTTTAAAAATAATAACACTTAAATATTAGTGACTTATTACATGCATTTATTTCTTTAAAAACACTGCTTATTAGAAGACCCTCCAAAGCAGCTCTTTTTCTCAGAGTGACTTACCAATTCAGGATGTTTCAGCTGGGAGTTCTATTCCATTAATCTCTGACCTACATCCCTGACCCATGTCCCACAGTAGAGTGTGTGTGTGTGTGTGTGTGTGTGTGTGTGTGTGTGTGTGTGTGTAGAAAAGAGCACAGAGGTAGAACAATTAAACTAACCTTACAGTATTAATCAGTTCATCTCTATATATACATGCACACAAAAAAGCAGATTTTAAAATGTGAATAAATATCCTTTGGAAGAAGAAAAGGGCAGTATTTCTGACTTTAGGTTTATAACCCTGGGATTTCCTGGCTCTAGGAAAGTTAGGTTTTAATATCCTTTGAATGAGAGCAGATGTCTCTGAGTGAATACTTTAGAAATGTGAGAAGTCAGCCAATGGATCTGAAGTCAAGGACATATTCTTCATTGTTTTTTGGTCAGGAAGTTAAATGGAGCAAAAATATGGTACTACTCCTTGACAGTAGTGGTTACTAAATGACAATTAGAAGTAAAGTTATTAAATTATAAGAGATGCATGTTCTATTCTTTTAACCGTTTTTGAAATACCTTTCAAATTAGTGTTATCAGATTAAACTCTCAGTAGAGTATTTATCCTCAATAACAAATAATTAGTCTCATACTTTTCACTAATCAGATTGGTCTGGCATGATATCTTACTATTTTCCATTTTTTTATTTCCTTAATTTATAGCACAGTGGTAGATTTAAAAAAATCTATTCCCCATTTGAAGTTCCTCTTCTTTTAATTGCTTGGACATATTCTTTGTCCATTTAGCTATTTTATTTGCATTATTTATTGATTTGTAGGCTTCATTAAACATTCTGGAAGCTAGTACTTTGCCATTTGCATGTACTGCAAATATTTTCTCTTAGTCTATACCATGTGTCTAATCTTTTCAGTCTTCCTAATGTGTCCTGATACATCAAATTTATGGTGTTCCTTTACATTATATCACTGTTTCACTTGCCAAATCCATTTTTATTTAGTGCTTCAAATTCTTTTTAAACATTTATACTCTCTTCAAAATAATTTTGAAATTTTAGTTTCTTTCTTTTTCATATTATGTTTCCATTCCACTTAGAATTTATAATGATACCAATTTTTTTCATCATATTTAGTTGTTTTTATATGGGTAACTATGGGAAGATGTCTGAGATCATAGTCCTAAATGAAATAGAGTGCCAAAGCTCACTGAGATAAAAGGATATTAAACCAGATTTATGAAGTAGTCTCTGGAGAGATATACTCTCCAGTGAAAAGGTGCAATATGGGTAAAGTATTGACCTGGGTAATGATTCTTTTTCTCTTTCATTGGAAAGGGGATTATGATCTAATTCTTGCTGAATGTGGTTTTGTAAAAGCAAGCCTGTGTGTGTGTGTGTGTATGAATATTCCCTAAACAGAAGTAATAGTTTATTAATGCAATGCCTATGGAATAGTGACGCTAGTTCAAAAATAATTGAGCTGTGGCATAGTAAAAGTCCAGCCATTTCCTGCTCTGAGATTGTCTTTGGCAGGTACTCATGCTTTATGAATTTAAGGAAAGTGGGAAATGAAAGAGTCATTCCAATTTATGCAGCAGCTGTTCTGGCTCTATATGGCTATCTCACTTTCATTAAGCTCTGTACTTGTACCTAAATTAATTGACCCTTGTAGCAAATTTGAAGGAGGGGAATTTCTTCCCACAAGACTGCTTTTCATTAAAATACTAAAACATCTCATAGTCTTTTAAAAATATAGAGTGCCTTACCTTTTGCCACTGACTTGTAATGACAACTTTGTTGTCCAGCGAGTTTCCATCTGTGTATGGATGTAAGGCTCCCTGTTCAGTATCTTTGGTTGGTAGGGGTGAGAAGGTATAAAATTACTTTTCTCTCCCATAAAAAGAGAAAAGATATAATAATTTTTTTTTACATGACACAGGAGCCTTCACAATTGAAGACCTACATTCTCAGGGGAAGCTGTTTCTATATGTTTAAGTTCAATAATGAAGCATGTGCAGATGTGGAAATGTGATTGGACAAATCATATAGAGTCAATATTTGTGATATTTTGGCAAAGAACGTGACTGCTTTTTACTTTGTCCTAGATGTCTGCCTGGGGCTAAATTGAAGAGTATGGTTGAATGTCATTGGTAAAGCATGTTTCATGACAGCAACAGCCTAGCACTGACTGTATTGTGTGGTTATTAGTGGCCACTCATGCAGATCTACAAAGAAACGGAGCAAGCTGAGCAAGGAAAATATCAAAATGCACACTCTGTGGAGAAAAGGAGTACCAGGAAGTATAATAGAGTCCAGTGCTCAAGGAGATAAAAAGTTTAAAGAAAAGCATGAAGTTAAATGGAATAAAGGGAGTGGTGACCTCAGGACAAGATCCCACCCAGCTAAGCTTCCAACCTGTGAAAAAGAATTAAAGGAAAGCTTAAGGAGTGAAGGAAACCATCAAAAGCAGAAAAGCTGATGCAAATGTAATTGAAGGAGGCTCCAATGTCCCAGCCCCATCACGCAGCAGAACTTAACAGCTTCTGCCACATGGTTCCAGCTTTAAAGACAAAGATAAAAGACTGTGGTCATGGATCTCCCTCCACAGCTAAGGAAAGCAGCTGAGGTCAGGCATGCAGGAGAGGTGTCCCTTCATGGAGACCCGGAGAGGCCATTGTGTAAAGCTGTGAAGGCGAAGCCTTGACTGTGTTGGAGACCCCAAGTTGTTGGAGATGCCAGCATCATGGGATACCTGACCAGGAAAGTCGAAAAGCAGGTATGGAACCAGCTCAAGAAAGAGAAGTGTGCTACTGAAAGCAGTCGACAAAACTGAAAGGAGTTAGGGATAGGGTTAGCACTCTGAAGTGTGCTTTGACATCAGACATGGAGATGCAGAATTTGAGTTTACCCTTTTGATTTTTGATCCACCATTTCCTCACTATGCTCCCCTTCCTCCCTTTTGGACTGTAAACATATATTCTGTGGTAGTATATGTTGGAATATATGATCTGCTTTGTTATTTTACAGGGGATTTCAAGTTAAGAGATGGCCTCAGGAGAGATTTTGGACTTTGGACACTGAAGCAGTCTTGACACTGTGAAAGACTATGGGGACTTTCAAAGTGGGACTAAATGCATTTTTTCATTATTATATGTGCACAATCTTATGAGAACCAGGAAGTGGAATGTGATGGTTTGAATAAAAATGGGCCTCATAGACTCATACATTTGAATGCTCAGTCACCAAGGAGTAGAACTGTTTGAAAGGGTTAGAAAGATTAGGAGGTGTTGCCTGGTTTGAATAGGTGTGGCCTTACTGGGGAAAGTGCGTCTCTGAGGTTAGGCTTTGAGGTTTCAAAAGCCCACACAGGCACAGGCTTACTTTCTCTCCCTCCAGCACCCCCTACTCTGTGTGTGTGTGTGTGTCTGCAGATCAGTTGCTCTCATCTACTGCTTCAGTGTCTTCCTGTATGCTGCCATGCTTCCTGCCATGATGATAATGAATTAAACCTCTGAAACAATGTAATGTTAAGACAATAATCAACACATTACTTGGAAAACTCTGGGAACCTGACATATGCAATGTAGGCTTCTAGGTGAATGTTTAAAACAAAACAAAACAAAAAGATAACTTCTCTGAATCCTAAAGAGCCTACAGAATTAGCCTAGCCAACATACTGCAAGGTAAGTGTTCCTCTATATGGGAATATTGTACAGAGCCCCCTAAGCTTGTAGGTTACTTGTCTCAGAAGCTTCCATCACTGTCCTAGTTAGCTTTGACTGTCAACTTAAAAGAGCTGAGAATCACTCCAGGGAGAAATTGCCTATATCTGATTAACCCCCGAGCATATCTATGGGGCACTGTCTAGATTATTAATGATGTAAGAGGGTTCAGCCCACTGTAGGGATTGCCATTCCTTGAACACATGATCCTGGGCTATGAAAGAAATCTTGGGTAAGTGTCAGCCAGTGAGAGAGCCAGGACACAACCTTCTTCCATGGTTTCTGCTTCAATTTCCTGCTTGAATTCCTGCCCCAACTTCATTCAACTATGGACTGTGTCCTGGAAGTGTAAGATGAAATAAACCCATTCTTTCCTTAAGTTTCTCCTGGTCATAGTATTCCTCACAGTAACAATAAAACTGTGACACTTGTCTCTCTTGGGTGTGAAACTGATATTAGCGATAAGTTCCGGTATACCCTGAAGTGTAATAAAATAAGAAAAAGGTGAGACAAAAAATAGTATCAGGAATTGGCTACTGTTACTGGCAATAACCAGAAGAGTAATATGGGGTTGAATTTTGAGGGCGTTTGATTAAGTGAGCCAGTTTATAATGTACTCAAGATAATTAGGAGTTTATTAACATGGGGGTGCACTCTCTTAATACAAATAAAGTAATACTCCAGCAAACAGCACAGGGAATGGAGTAAGTTTCTGCTATTGTGACTTTTGTGAGCCAAAACCCAGCACATACTGAACACTGGCTGTGTCTGTGTTACCAAGGCAAAGAGGAAGGAATGAAAGGAGTCAGAAAAACAGGTATGCTAGAATGGATGTATTCTGTGAAACCAGAAGAGTCTTCAGATGGTTATGTTTTATGGGAAGAAGATGAAACAGTATTCATCAAGGCCACTGTTGGAAAAAGAATAGGTACTTATGGGAATTTTAGTGAGCCTATACTCTAGGAGCCAGAGTGACACTAGGAGTTGGCCCACAGTCTGGCCTTTTGACAGCCTAGGGAAGGGGAGCACTGCCCACTCAATCAATGTAAGCCTACCAAATGCTATCCCTTTGTTTTCCCTTTCCTGTTGTCTCTCTCCCATTAATCCTCCATAAGAATTATCTAATCTCCCCATCTGCAACTAGTTCAAATTTGGCAACTGGCAGTGCTTGTCTCCTAGTAATTTGGGGTCTAATAGCTGATTCAGCTGAATGCATGGCTAACAGCTCCTTATCTTCTGATGTCCCAGGACTGCTGCGGGTCATGAGCTGGCAGCAGTATTCGATTTCCTTTTGGTGGGGCAAGGGGTTGATGTTAGAGAAGGGTCTTGGTCCTGGTTAATATTGAAGTGGAAATGTTAGATCCTTGCTGTCTTTAGTTACCCAAAACTTGGCCATCTTGGTTTTCAGACTGAATATTTAGCCTTGGGGCTTGGGGCTTCAACCTTGTTCACTATCCTACTGCCTGTGAAACATTGTATGTATTTATTTTTGAAATGCTTATTTTACTTCTACACTCAATTATATCTCTTTACTTTCTTTTTCTAATATTTTATTCATCATTTTCTGTGTTTGAAGTAGATTACACACTCTAATGCACAAAATTACAATACCATCTGGACATTCCTGTTCTATGGAAAAGCATCCTTTCTTCTGTTTCTCAATGTTTTCATCTTTATTCTTGGTTTCTCTTATTTCAAAAAGATGCATCTTGCTAATTTATTTTCATCACCTTGTTTGTTACTTTGAATACCTTTTGATATAAAGATCCATGTCATTGCTAAAGTCTGAAACTTTCAAGTGTTTCCATTTCAAATGTTGCATTACTATTATTCAGTTCTTGGGGATTAGGAAGTGCCACTCCAAAGTATGACGATTAGCATGCTGAAAATTTAAGTAAATAAATAAATACCCACAAGATTCCTCAGGCTTTTCTCCTAATCTGTGTTTCTTTGTTTCTCTTGAACATGATTTCCTTCATTCCTTCCCAATCCCTCCTGTTCCTTCTGTTTCTTCCTCCTCCTCCTTTTTCTTCTTTCTTCTTCTTCTTCTTCTTCTTCTTCTTCTTCTTCTTCTTCTTCTTCTTCTTCTTCTTCTTCTTCTTCTTCTTCTTCTTCTTCTTCTTCCTCCTCCTCCTCCTCCTCCTCCTCCTCCTCCTCCTCCTCCTCCTCCTCCTCCTCCTTCTCTCTCTCTCTCTCTCTCTCTTCCTCCCTCCCTCTTTTCCCACTCTGTCTATTTTCTCACTCATCCCAAAGTATACCTGTCTACTGAAAGGGCACATGCTTCAGAAGAATGCCAGAGTTCACATGATATTAGATCCCAGGCAAACCTAATTTCCCATTAGTGTCTCTTCTTTGGGGAGCATTTTTCTCTCTTCGAGATCATTTGCTGTTCCTCTAAAGTTGCCTACAGAGCTCATTCAGTTTTTCCATATAAGAGTGCTTATAATATTCAACTCTCTGACCTTTCTTGGAGTTTCATACTCTTAGATAGTTCTTGGCCACTTTCAAAGTTAGTAAACTTTCATGGGATTTTTTTTCTTTTACTTTCTTTTTTTGCCAATCTATTCTTCCACTATTTTACAGATTCAACTGATCAAATTTTCAGAAAGTAGAATGTTATTTGCACCTGAAAACCACACACTCTTTTCATAGAACTCCTAAGGAACATGCTTCTGCTTCTTACTCATGTTTGTTTTTACTTTCAGAAACTAAATTTAGACTGGTGGATTTTTACTGTGTATGATGTTCAGTGACAGGAATTTAGAATGAAAAGAACCAATATTCACAATAAAATGGTCAAGATGCTGCCCATGTTTAAATAGGTCTTGAAATAATTAAGCCACATGTTTTAGGAGAAATAACTGGAGACACAGAAGAGGTACCCAAGAAACTATCTTATTTTGACCTATGATCTTTTCCCTCAACACCAATCTGCAGATGAATTAATCATGGAAAGAAGATCCAATCTTATTCTATAGACTCAGTTTCATGTCAGTTGATCCATGTGAAATGTTCTCCTACAAGTTATAAGGTCTCTTCCTCTGAGGCCTGTGAACACTGTGGGCATGCATATTTTCCACTGGTGAATGAAAGTTGCATAAACTTGAACATTTCTCTATTTGGGTGAAAGCGCTTGAACATTTTCTATATTAATTTTTGGATTCATAGGCAGTATTTAGATTTTGATTTTATTGGTACTGCAGATCAAAATATAACATCCCAAAATATGCCCCAGGCATACAGGCTATTTTGAGAAACAGCAGACATATGAAAAGCTCTTAAAATAGACTAAAACGCCTTTGTGAGGTTAATTTACATCAATAAAGGAAACCCACAGCCTACACCCCCACCTCCATTCAGTTCCCAGATGAGAAAGCAGCCTGTAAGATACCAGAGACTCTTAATCAATGAAGTATAAACAGAAGAACAGACAAGACTTAAGCCTATATAACACACTTTACTCTTATTTACTCTGATTTTCCTGGTCACCTCCCCACAACAGGCTTCTTTCATAACCCTGTTTCTTCATTTAAACTGAAGATAGTGCCGGGCGGTGATGACGCACACCTTTAATCCCAGCACTCAGGAGGCAGAGGCAGGCAGATCTCTGTGAATTCCAGGCCAGCCTGGTCTACAGAGTGAGTTCCAGGATAGCCAGAGTTATAACAGAGAAGCCCTGTCTCACGAAAGAAAGCAAAGCAAAGCAAAACAAAACAAAACAAGACCCCTGAAGATAGTGCTTTGTGACATTATTCTTAAATAAATGACTATTCATCACAGACAGGGACCAATGATGGACTAAAGTATGGATAAGATCACAAAATCCAACTTGGAGAACCAATGAGTTTTACTGGGGTTACTTGCAGGAATATGAATAGAGTTAAATGAGCAGCAATAACTCAAAGACAGCTGCATCAACAAATCCTACGCCAGCATGAATGACAGCTCACGAAAGCCATAAACCTATAACACACACTGCTGAACCTAGGGGCAGCTCAACAAGTGGGAGAGTGTCCTTTTCCAGTGGCTTAGTTGGTCTGAGCCTCTTTTATGCAGCCCAGCTGGGCTCTGT
This sequence comes from Cricetomys ansorgei, assembly GCA_026225945.1. Taxonomy (NCBI): domain Eukaryota; kingdom Metazoa; phylum Chordata; class Mammalia; order Rodentia; family Nesomyidae; genus Cricetomys; species Cricetomys ansorgei. The sequence continues at coordinate 388,121 of JAMJFZ010000736.1, forward strand.
TTCCTCTAGGTTACCAGGCTGGTTCTTGCTTCTTCAAGGCTTCTCCTTAGCCTTGAAGTCCCTCTCAGGCAGATCAGGTGATCTGAAAGTAACTCTCAGCATTGTTACTGATCATATAATCTTGAGGAGGAAGGGGCCTAGTGAGAATATCCAGTTTTAAGGACCTCCTAATACTACCATGAGTTGATTACTTCCTATCTTAACTAGCTTCTGGGCAGGGTGGAATGTTTTACCTCCTCTTGGAACAGCCTGTTATTTCATCTTCCTGGAAGCATCCTACCTTAAAACAGCCTGTTTCTTCAACCCCTGCCTCAGAAGAAATTGCTACACAACAGATAGTTTATTTAGTTAGAAACTAAGTCTTATTTTGTTGCCAAAGTTTTCCTGGAATTTGTGATCCTCCTACCTTAGCCTCCTGAGCAGATAGGATTACAGTCATGTATCAACATGCCCAGATGAAGATGAAGAAGATGATATCTAAAAGCTGAATTCTAATCCACCTGTTTGGAGACCGATTTTTTTTTTTGGGGGGGGGGCGTTGCAAGCATCTCTTGGGATGATCAGTCTTTATTGTGAACTTGACTGGTTTAAGAACCACATCAACTTTGAGTGTGTCTGGGATTGTGTTTCAGAGAGGATGGACTGAGGTAGGGTAAGAATTGCTTGGAATTGGGCAATACCATACCATAGGGCTGGGACCATGAGATGTAATAAAAGGGAAAAGAAGAAAGCCAGTTTTATGTTTTCTGGCCTGCTATGTTGTGATCTGCATGACTCTGCTGTGCCTTCCATGCCATGATACATTGAACTACCTGAAACTGGGGGAGAAAATAAATAAGTCTTTCCTTTCAGTTGTTTCTATAAGTCATTCTTTCATAACTATGAAAAAAAGTAACTAAACATCTCCATGTATATATGAGGTATATGTTTTAATAAACATGTTTGTTTTGCCTTACTAGTTTTTTTTCCCCTCTTTTTGTACAGTGCTCTCAGATAAAGAACCTGTTGCTGTAGTAAATATCAGAACCAAAACAATTAGGAAGAAAAGGGTTTGTCTGGCCTGTACTTCCACATCACAGACCATCTGTGAGGGAATTCAGGGCAAGAAGTCAAAGCAAGAATATGGAGGCAGGAATTGAAGTAGAACCACAGAGGACTGCTGCTTACTGACTTGTTCTTCATGGCTTTCTTGTTTTCTTATACACCCCAGGACTACATGCCCCGGGGTAGTACCATCGAAAGGGGCTGGGCCCTCATAGCAATCATTAATCATGAAAATACTGTAAAGATTTGCTTTCAGGCCAGTCTTATTGTGGCATTATCTCAACTGTGGTTCCCTCTTCCCAGTTGACCTTAGTTTATATAAAGTTGACAAAAAAATTATCAGGACTGATAGGTGGAAATTTTTTTCTAGTCTATAGTGTCAATAAACAATAACAGCAACAACAAAAATATCAAGTTAACTGACTTTAGTGTAAAAATGGGCAAAACATAGATATAATCTTTTTGCATTTTAGATATGATAATCTTCCTTGCTCATCTTTCCTTTCAATAATCACCATCAGCCATAAAAACATAGCATAGCAAAGCAAATTTAGCAATGAAGAATTGGCACAAAAATATCCCCTGTCATCTTGAAAATCTGCTTCCTCCCTAGGGTAGTTCCTATGTCAACTTGCAATATATTAAACTTGCCTTTGAGATTTCTAAAAAAAATTGTATGAAAAGTGTGTTTATATGTTTTTACTTTACTTTATTCCATCTTATGTTTCTGAGATTTGCCAGTATTGGTAGATAAAACAGTGATTTGTTAATTTCCTTTACTGTTATCAGGTTTTGTATGGTCTGAATGTTTCTGTCTCCTTAAAATATATATTTTGAATGCCTATACCTTTAAGTGCCACAGAATACAGAGTTTTCAGGAGATAATTTGGTTATGAGACTTTGACCCTCATAAATGGCATTAATGTCATTATTAAAGAAAATACAGAAAGCTAGCTTGCCCTTCAGCCCTGTAAGGGCATTCAGAAAAGTCACTGGCTAAAACAAAAGAGCCCTTGCCAAATAGAATCTTCCAGAAACTTACATTTCCCAGACTGCAGAGCTGAAAGAAATAAATGTTAGTTGTTTATAACCTCTAAGTCTGTGGTAATTTGTTAGTTCAAAATGGATTAAATAATATTTTATTATATTTAAATAGTGCACATTGTTATCTAATTTTCATTTTCTGCGGATAGGAATTTGAGATGTTTCCATTTGTGAGATAACTGCATGCTACTACAAGTATGCATGCCGATACATTCACTCAAAATATGAAGGAGTAAAAGTGGTAGAATAGGATGCGCATATATTCAAATTCAGTAAGCAACATTAGAATTTTACTGTAATTTCCCAAATATGTATGAGTAGTATATGAAATTTTAGGTCTTGTCAATCATTTGCATTTTCCCTGTCTTTATGGATGTATTTCATCATCACTTGTGTATAGGTCTATGAATTACAACACATGCATAGATTTATATAAACCATCTCCATGATTATGACTGGAAATGATTTCATCACATTCTTCTCCTTTGTAATCATCCAACCATAACCACTGGTAACCATTCATGATTCCCTCTCCTCGTATGTTTGACTTGTCTAATTGCCACAAAAGTAGAATCCTCAAAGTGTATAATATTTTTCTGTTTTCAAGTGGTTATTTTCTTAGATTGTTCAAGCATTAAATTTTCATCATTTCCAATTCAAAATAGTTACCTGAAGTTTGAAGTTTTGAGTGTGGCTGTAGAGATGGTTCAGCTGTTAAAGGCTAGGCTCAGAACTAAAAATCCAATCATTTTATTATTATTTTTGAGAATCCTGAACATGAGTACTGTGTTTATATCATTTCTATCCCTCTGTTCCCTCTTTTAACTCCTTGTTTCCTCCCCTCTACTCCCTTTCAAATTCATTATCTCTTCCTTTATGTTCTGTAATTACACACACACACACACACACACACACACACACACACACACATTTCAAATATATGATCTTTTGAAGCTGGCTGATTTTTTTCATGATGTAGAGTATCTTGGGGATCCATTTATGTAATGACATTATAAATTGTTCCTTCTTATAAATGAGGATTATTCCATTGCATGGATGTGCTAGGTGTTTATTAAACTATTGATAGATTGATGGATTATATCCAGCTATGACTCAAATTGTTACAAACATTCATATTAAATGGGTGTACATTTTTCTTTAATATCATAAACCATAAGATAAATACCTAGTAGTGTAATTGTTGGACTATAGATAAGAAGCTTCCAAATCGTTTTCCAGAGTGGCTGTACTGTTTTCTACTCCTGCTAACAATGTGTGAGAGCTCCTGTTCCTCTATATTCTTGCCAGTGTGTGACATTGTCAGATTCTAATGGCCTCTCTCATTGTCCTGTGGTAGTATCTCACTGTTCCCTTAATTTGTATTTCTCCAATACCAAGTGACACTAGGCATCATTTCATATGCTTGTTTGCTATTTGTATGGATATTTTAAATGTAATTATCTGTTTGGATTTTTTGTTTATTTGTAATCGGATTGTTTTCTTTTTCACTGCATTGTCTTTATAACCTAGACATGTGTCCTTTATTTAATACAAAATTCACAAATATTTTCTCCCAGTCTGAGGCTTATCGTTTTGCATACTCTCAACAATGCTTTTCTCAGAGCAAACATTTTCAATTTTTACAAAATTCAACTTGACATTTTTTTTCTTTCTTTCATGAATCATGCCTTTAATACAAGGACACAGATTTTTGTCTATATTTTCTTTAGAAAGTCTTAGAGATTTGTTTTACATTCAGGTCCATGATACACTTTGAGCTGTTAAGTACATATACATTCCCTCTTCCTCTTCATCTTCCTCCACTCTCTCTTGCAGAGAGAAGTCATTTGTGATTTTAAATTCTCTTTTCTGGACTGAGATATTTCTTCATTCTGGCAATGGGCCTTTCTGTTTTCTTGGCTCCTTCTTTGCAGGTCCACATGGTGCCCCACCCACTGAAGGCTTGAGGCAAGCAAGTCTCCTTCCTTCTCTGGTCCTGCTCCCTCCCCAGCTCCTGCTCTGGGTTCCTCTGGATGGCTGTAGAAAGTATGCTCCCATGTTGCACACAACCTTGACTAGATCCATGGAACAGATGCATGAAGATGCTAGCTGGTCCTCCCTCCCAGAAAGTACAGAACAAAACTTATTAGCACAGAATTACATCCTGAAAGGTTCTGTAGATAAAAGCCAGAGGACTGAAGAGATCGCTGAAATGCTCTCTTCCTAAGGATTGGAGTTTGGTTCCCAGTGCCTGTGTTGGGTAGCTCAGCTTGTAACTCTAGCTCCAAGGGATCTATTGATGTCTTCTGGCCTCACCTGAACATGCAGAGTAGATACATAAATACCTTTAAAGGTGAACCAGAGTGATAGCTGAGCAGTTAAGAACACTGGCTGCTCTTCTAGAGCACCCAAAGTTCAATTCCCAGCACCTAGTTTTGGACTAGGATATCCAACACCCTCTTCTGGTCTCCACAAGTATTAAGCATGCCCTTTTTTGGCCTTTTGCTTTAAAAAAAACTCTTCTTTGCGTTATAGTTCGAATTGTTTGTTTCATTCATGCTCACTAATTCATTGTCTTTCACAACTAATATTTTTTAAATGACTAGTAAATTTTAATTTGACCTGGTGTATTTTCCTTCTCATGTTTTATAGACTCTTTTTCCTTTTCTCTTTTATAGACTCTTTTCCTATCTCATGTTTTATAGACACTTGGAGTATTTGACATATATCCTTTGTTTACTTTGTGAACACACAGAGTATACTTCTGATAAGTGTGATACACTCTTGTCTGCTAATGGTACCATCAGAGTTAGTTTGACATTAGTTCCCACTGTACTGATAATTCACAGGTGGTTCATTTCAGGTAAGTATCATCTGCTTCTTTGTAACTTTAGAAGGATAATACTGAGATAAGACTGAATGCTGCTATAATTTGTTCACACTCTGTGGCCTGTAAAGGATTACAGTGATTGAGGACTTCTTTCCAGGATTGTGTTTTTGTGGGTTGGTGGAATCTTGAAGAAGTAAGAACTTAGTGGACTAAGAACCTAGTGTACTGTCCTTGGGTCATTGTGTACATGAGCACAGTATGACCTTGTTAGCAGTTCCCACGAAACCCCTTAGGCATTTTGTGAGAGATGATTATTGTTAAAGGGACAAGCCTGACTTTGTATTCTCTCTGTTTGCTCTAGTTTGAGATATGACCATAGGTGATTGGAGGCCAGACTAATACTCATCCACCTCCAGCTCAACCTTACAATTTAATTCTCCCAAACTGAGCTAAATAATCATCCTTTACTTTACAAGTGGACTTTGCATGATGTTTCATTATACCGATAAAAAGAAACCTAACCGAATCCTGTGCAGATATGATGCCTTTACCTTTCTGACTCCTGGATGTTCTACTTTGTCTGAAAGATTTTTTAAAAAAATACAAAAACCTTTTTTTCTACTGGTGTGATTACTTAAGGTGGTAAAACTCGAGATGCCTTGTATCTTATTTTTGTGATTTGTTAGGTATAGACAATAGAGGCCCAATTATTTCTCTAGGTGGAGGAAAGATCTCTCAAACTGGTCCAGACAGTGTACAGTGAATTATAAGTCTTTTTGTCTAATTGGGGGGAAGGGACACTATTCCCAGTCTTGAATAAAAGTTCTCTGTAGTACTTTAGCATCTCCAAATGATTATTCCCTGGCCTTGGGTAGTTTCTGCCAGGTGTACTCTGAGAATATCCTGAAAAGGATTTAAGGGAATCCCTCTGTAGAACTCTGTCTATAGGATTCTCTCTGTGAATTTCTGTTCTCAGAATTCTGCCATGTGAAATCTAGGTTTCTTGAACTCCCTGGCATCCAAGCTCTGTCTCCTAAACTTACTTCTCCATGTTTTGCCCAGGTTTCCCATAGAAGCATCCTGATTTAGAACTCTCCAGGCAGTAAATTGGTACAATCACATGATTCACCTCTTTTCTTCCCAGTCTCATAAAGATCATTGTCCTTCATTACCTGAGACCCAGTATCTTGAAAACCATTGCTCATTTATTTCATTTTCATTTATTTAATTGTTTCAAGTGTGATGATAAATCTAGTCCCTGTTATTGCATCTTGGCCAGAAGCAAAGATCTTAATTTGCATTCTTTATTACCACTAGTGAGTTTGAATATCTTATATGCCTGTTGGCCATAATATTTCTTTTAATATGAAATGATAGTTTATGCATTTTGCGTATTATTCTACTGCTGTAATTTGTCATTTCTCATTATTTTAGAAGATTTTTTTTCATATTAAAGCTATCAATTTTATGCCTGTAATATATACTGTAAATATTTTATTCATTTGTTATTTTTCTTTTTATTTTGTTTTATTTCATTTGGTAATGCAACTGATTTCAGTTTTCACTTGATCAGACCTATTATTCTTATGGCTTTGTTTTTCTCTTTCTTATTATTTTCTCGTATAGTGGAAGCCATCAAACTCATCTTCACACACACTAGGTAAGTTCTCCACTACTGAGCTCCATACTCGGCCCCAGATAGTTTCCTTTATTGATTCTACCACTGGACAGTGTACCAATATCACAGTCTTCTAATTATATTAGGATGTCTCTTAAAATTCAAACGAGGTAATAAATCAAAACCCAATTTTCTGGGAAAGCTACAGCCTTGCAGTGTTTATAACAATGTCCCCGTATTTCTTTATATGAACTTACTATTATTCCATAAAAGCAAGTCCTGAGTGGATTTGAAGGCAGAGAACAGAATATGTGCCTAAAATTTTACTGTTTCATTTGCATCATCTGATTTTGTAGCAAATATGAAAGAAACACGCACACGTACTCATTCATTCATTTCCTTCATGGCTTCAATTTCCTTATCTTTCATAGTTTTCCCAATTGTCCTGAAAGAACTGTTTTTTTTGTACTTTTCTACCCATTTTTTCTCACTTCCATTACATTTTTAAACTTAGTAATTCATCTGAATGCAATTCTTTCTAATATTATCTGATATCACCCAATGGGTACAATCTTATTAATGATGCAAATAAACATTTTTCAAGAACAAGGTTTCTCTATTGTAACTCTGGCTGTCCTGGAACTCACTCTATTGATCAGGCTGGCCTCGAACTCATAGAGATCCACCTGCCTGTGCCTCCTGAGTGCTGGGATTAAAGACATGCACCACCACCACCTGGCAAACATTCCTTTTTAGATCTTCAGTTTTTAGTGTTTATTAATTTTATTTATATTTTATATTAGTTTATATTAAATTAATTTATAGTATTATTTCACACTGCCATACTATCTCAAATCTCCATGTCTCTCTTATTTTGTTCAAATGCTCAAAATACATTTTCAAAGTCCAGTGGTTTTTCAAAACAGCTGTTTGCCTTTTTTATTGTTTAAACAAGTGCCAACTTACCAAGGGATGTTCATGAATATTGAAATATGAGATAGATTATACATCAGCCATCTTTCAGACCTGTACCATTCTCTGAACAGAGAACAAGTCTCTGTTCCTCTCTCCCCCCAACCCCTAGACACATATACAGGCTGGTCCACTTTCTCCATTTTTGTGTTGCAAATTAAGTGGTATATAGTTAATAATTATTAGAAAGTCTTTTCTTAGATGACAGGGATGTGATACAAAGAAAGGAACCAAAATCATAAAACATTATAAAAAAATTAAATAAAAATTGTAAAATTGGAAGTTAATACTATAGTCCTGATTTTTATAATAGCCATGAGGATACAAGCAGGTATTTATAATTTCCATCTTTCACTAAATACCTCATATTCCTTTTGCCTTCAATAAACAGTTTATTTCTTTTGGTCCTATACCTTGTAAGGGGATGCAAAATTTCATTGCTGAAAGACATGGACTATTGGCATCCCTGCCTAAATTGGGATGCTGTAGTTTATTAGAAACTTTCACCAAAAGACCTGGAAATATGAAGGAGCACATCAGTTAGGGTCAAGATGGCCTTCAGTTCCTTTTTCAAGCACAAACACTGACCTAGACAGTGACCCCTCCCCACGCCAGTGGTCCTATGAGTGAAGAGAACTGCAGGTACCAGATAGAACCTGGGAGAAATGTCCACCAGGACAAAACAAGGTCACAAGGGCAGGGAAGTACAGAAGGAAGAACTCAGTTAAGGGGTCAAAGATGCTGATTGTGCAAGCTCTGATTGCAGTGCTATACTTAGCAGCCAGCTAAACAATATTTAATCAGCAGTGGGAAAAATAAAAATTATTCGTTCTTGAAATGAACCCAGAGTCTTGTGTGTCTGTCTACCATTGCCGTCCTTTACCTATCATTACCATTCATGTCCCTATAATGACCATGATTGTGTTGGCCATGGTACACATCAAGAGATCTCCTAGTTGTAATTATACTTTTCTTGACCCATTGTATACTGGAAGCAACCCAAGTTGTCCCTCACGTAATCAGTATTAGCCAGACAGTAACTTCCTTTTCTGCTAGTTCATCTCAGAGTGTGGAACTGTGCAGTAGTCTCAACTGCCAGCTCCGAGGACTCATTTTAGACTGCCTAACCTTTATGGCTTAAATATGAAATGTCCTCCATAATCTCCAGCTATCAAATTTTGGGATTCAACTGGATATTTAGAGATCAGACTGAATCATTGCCTGAATCCATTCAGAGATCCTTAATTTGACTGATAGCATTATTAAGAGATGATGAAAAGGAGAATCTGGAGCATAGTTGAAAAAAGTGGGTCACTGGAATCATGGCTCTTAGTTATAAATTGTGGCCCATCCCTGTATTTCATTTTCTGATTCTTTTTGGACACGAGGTATGCATCCTTTCTCTGCCATATTCTCCAACTACCACAATATTCTAGCCCATCACATGAGACTAAGCAAGCACAAAGAGAACCCTCAGAAGCCATGAGCTGAAATAAATTCTCTCAGTTTCTTATGACAGCTATTTAATCACAATGATTATTTAAAAAATAACTAATACACATCATAAAACTTTAAAACTAAGGGTCCTAGACCACCAGTCTGAAATAACTAAAATGAAATGACTTTTGTCAGTGTGACATTAACATTAACAGCAAGAGGCATCACCCCCATTTCTATTCCTGGATTTGAGTATCTCGGCTTAGGAAGAAACAGTACCATATGTTGGGTGCTGATTTTCTTCATCTGATATTACTATAACAGCATAAATTGCATCACAATTTGGCCAAGAAGCTTAAGTGTGCTCAGAAGAGTTCACATGGAACATCAGGAAGCTCAGGTGAACAAAGACCATCAAACTCAGTGACAACATACTATCATAGTAAACATGATCATTTAAGTCTCAAAAAACCTAACTCACTCTCACAATAAAGGTGTTAGACTCTCCCAAGACTAATGATTCTATAATCCAAAACACTTCTTAATGTTTACACTACTGTTTCTGCATGAATTTTGGTGAGGACAAATCATACTCAAACCATTTGTATTGTACACAAAATATTTGGGTCCTTGCCTCAGGCCCACAAGTCAAAGTAGCTGTGTCTATTACTCTGACTTCTAAGGGCTGTTTTGCATTATGCTAATACCAGCAATTTTGGGGTGGTAAGAACAAAATGAAATTAGTGAATGGTAAGAGTACAGGCCAACTATTGTATTTTATTTATTTTTTGCTATGAGGTGTGATCATGATGGAAGCAATGCTCTTCCTCCTCCTCCTCCTCCTCCTCCTTCTCCTCCTCCTCCTCCTCCTCCACATTTTTTCTTAAGTAAAACTTGCCAGCCCCAGACAAAGTCATCAACAAGGCCTGCATGAGTATGGACAGTCACCAACTGACTATAATTTGCAGGTGATTAAAAAAATTCATCTTTGCTTAAAAGTCCTCATCACAAGAAGAGGGCTCATTTGGGTGATTTCAGTGCTCTTTAAAATACTCTCCTGAGAAGAAAACTATTTTCATCAAGGATGTTAGTCATTTCTACCCAAATACACATTAATCACATTGAATACTTTCTGCCTAATGCCTAAATGAAAAAGTCTCAGGCTGTGACGGTTTCAGATGGGATGGTTTGGTAAGCATCACACAGTAAAGAGTTAGGAAGTGGATGCAAAGGATCTTGATAGGAAAAAGAGGAGCAGAATGGTTAAAGTTGGATAGGATGAGCTATTATTTACGGCTATTTATGAGAGTTGGGGTATAGTGAGTATGCCATGGGGACATGGAGAAAGCAGGGAAGGCAATACAGAAAAAGGATGGCCATCAAAGAGACTAGGGTGAATGAGTGGGATAGAAAAAGGAGAGAGTCAGGATAGAGAGATGACTCAGCTGTAAAAGCACTTGCTATGTAAGTCTACCTATGTGAATTCAATTCCCCTAGAACCCACAGGGTGGCTGCTATCTGTCATTTCAGACCCAGGTATCCCCAGGGTAAGATGGGAAATAAAAAGAGACAAGAGAATCATCTAGCAGTTGAATACGCAGTGCTCCTGCCTCAAAAAAAAGGCAGAAGGAGAAAACTAACTCCTAAAACGTTGTACTCTGACCTCCACACATAGATTGTGGCATGTGGGCATTGAAATTCAGACACACACACACACACACACACACACACACACACACACCTTAAATAAATAAGGAGATGGCATCAGATTCTACAGATATTCTCAAGTAGACATTAGATTTTCTGGTAGATAGAATGTGGAGTGAGAGAGAGAAGGAAAGAAAATAAATGTAATTAATAAAAATTTTAAAAGCACCTTCTATTTAATTTGCTTCACATGCTCTTCCTTTTCTTCAGGAAAATCATCTCTTACGGGCTAACATCCCAACATTTTTTTTCACCACACGCCCCCCCCCATCTGATCAACTGTCCCATTCAATCCAATTTTACCCATTCTGCTCCTTTTTTTCCTGTCAAAATGCTCTATACCCCACTTCCTGACTCTTTGCTGTGTGATGCTTACCAAACCATGCCATTTAAAATCCTCACAGCCCAAGACTTTTTCATTTAGGCATTAGGCAGAAAGTATTCAATGTGATTAATGTGTATTTGGGTAGAAATGACTAACATCCTAGATGAAAATAGTTTTCTTCTCAGGAGAGTATTTTAAAGAGCACTGAAATCACCCAAATGAACCCTCTTCTTGTGATGAGGACTTTAAGCAATGATGAGTTCTATAATCACCTGCAGATTACAGTCAGTTGGTGACTGCCCGTACTCACACAGGTCTTGTCAGTGACTTTGTCCAGGGCTGGCAAGTTTTACTTAAGAAGAAACAGGAGGAGAAACACTGCTTCCAACTGTAATTACCCTTCATAGCAAAAGTACAGCGGTTGACCTCTACACTTGCTGGTAGCCAAACTTGGTACTGTAAGAGTCACCAAGCTGGTGCTGATTTTGAAGGCATGAAGGGGTCTTTGAAGAGCAGCTGAGGCTTGGCACTGTGAGAGGCCAGGAGAGGCCGTTAGTGAAGGTGCAGCCAAAGTATCAGTTGAAGGCCCAGACTGAAGGGGTCATGAAGAGAACTTGAGGCTTGACACCATGAAGAGATCCTAGGAAAGGCTATTGGTAAAAGTGCAGCCCAGTTTCAGCAAAGGATCCTAGCAGTGTTCTGAAGATGCCAGTACCACCACCAAGAACAACAACAGCAGTGAAGTAGAGCCAGCCAGAACCTGGAGGACAAATTGTGTCTTGCAGAGGGCAGAGCCAGAGAAGGGATCCAAGCCCTTTGGAGGATCCCAGAAGATCATGAGTGAACTCTAGATAACTGGACATTAGTAATGCTTTTCTGCTGTCCAAAGACATTGTGAAAAGTTTGATAGATGTTTGGTTTTATTTGGTCCTGTGCATTAGCAACCCTTGTGATTGTTCCTCTTGTAAACGGTTTTGCTGGTGTAGTATTAAATTATGTTGTAAAGGCAAAGCAATATTTTTATACAGAAAAGGGGAAGTTTATTTTTAGTTGTGTTTAAATTAATTGTCTTTGTGCACCGTTGGAAAAAGGGATGCATAGGCATTGGCATTTTGTATTGTCTGCAGGTGTTGGATTTCTGTGGGGGATGTTTGATTGCTTATAGAATGCACCAGAAGAGTTCTAAAAGAATAAAAAGACCTGAGCTCAGATGCTTGGGGTTCCACTGTCAATTGAGTATGGCGCTGGCTAGGATGGTTGTTCCCTTTGCTGAAGTCTGGCAGAGTTTACACCTATGAAAACACCTCCTTGTCTTCTTGACTGAGTCATGAGAGCAGTGAACTACTACATCCCATATCAGTCATTAATCAAGAAAATGCTCCACAGACCTGCCTTCAGGCCAGTCTCATGGAGGCAAAACCTCAGTTGACTTCTCTCTTCTCAATGGTCTCTAGTTTGTGTAAAATTGACAAAAACAAACAAGCACAGAGTCGTAACATCAAATATGAGAAAACAGTCATATAGAGACTACATATCAAGTTCCAACAAATCACATGAGGTCAGTAGTATGTATCAACTCTCTGTGTCATGAAGATATGGAACTCAGAAATCAATATAGATATAGGGATTGATATACTGGTGTTTCTCACCAGGGCTCAATCTTGTCCCTCAGGGAACATTTAGCAATGTCTAGACATATTATTAGTCATTTTGACTCAGTGTGTGTATGTGCGTTTTACTACTGATATCTAGTAAGTAGAGACCATCAATATTGCTAAAAACTGTACAGTTTACAAAGTAATCTGCATATCCAAATCATCAAAAATGTCACTTTAAAGAAACTCTGATGTGGATATAGACATAGTGAGAGATATTAGTGATTCCTTTTGGTTAAACTCAAAGAGATACAGTTTTTTTTTTATATCAAATGTGGTTCCAGAACAATAGGATCATAAATGAGTTATTTGAATTGGCTTTGAGTGTTAGAGAAATAAGACTTGAGTTCAAAGCACTAATGAGCATGTCCCCACTTCCTAGCAGTGGCTAGGAAGGCACTGGTAGTCAACTGCAGAATACAGAAGTAGAGATACATAAAATATCACCATATGAAAAGCATAGTGTGGGGTGAACATGTATTTGGTACCTTAAATAATCATACTAGAAAATATAAAAGGATTGATTGTTTTCTCTTAATTGTGCTTGAGATTTAAACTCTAATATCAATGTCCACAGAGAGAATGGGAAATTAGTTTTGTCTGACCTGAAAAAAATGTTTATCTTCTGATGCTAAAAGGTTGAGATTTCTGAAACATACTGGGGTTTCTTCCTGCCAGTGCTGAATTATGCAAACTGAACTCCCTGTCTCATAGCACCTCTAGGAATAAAGTTAGAGCTTGTTTGTGGTGTGTGGGGGATTTTAAAACTGGAACGCCCTCCTACGAGAAACTCCTAACAAGGCAGAACATATCTAACCACTGTAAGTTCTGCTTCGCCAGTAGAACCAGATCTTTTAGTACCTTCTGAGAAAGTCAGCCTATCTTTGCCTTAACAACCTATGATGATGGCCTTCAGTGAAATGGTTGACTTATGAGGCACTGATAATCCTCTTCTGTAGTTAGCCCACACTTTTCCTTGCTTCTAGACAACTAACTAGACTTTAGTTCCAGTGAGTCACAAAGGTCAAGTTCACCCATGAAGCTCTGCTGTGAAAATGAAGAGCACAATTGTAGATTCAAGCCTGCTCCCAATCTCTTGGGAGATAGAAGCAGGAGGAATAGGAGTTCAAGGTCATCTTCAGCTACACTTGAAATTTGAGCCTAAGCTAATACCTTGTCTTAAAAATAAAATAAAAACAAAAAAACCCCTGTATTTGCATAATTCTCTCATTTAAGTGGTGGTCAAACACCTAGGAATATGCGTTTCAATTAACCATAAAAATATGGTGTCAACAGAATTGGAGGATATTTAGGAGGTTCAGGAGAACTAGGGCAGTGGAAATTCACTGGAATCTATGAGGGAGACCCTGGCGAGAACCTCTAGCAATAAGGGATGGGATGCCTGAACAGGCTACTTCCTGTAACCCGGCAAGGTTTCCAATGGCGAGACTGGGACACCATCGTAGTCACTAAACCTTTGACCTATAACCTATCCTCCCTACAGGATCCACTGAGACAAATGGCAGTGCAGAACCCCATGCCAAGGGAGGGAATCCATGCCTGCTATTGCAAGGCAGGCCAGGAACTTGAGAATGGATAGCCAGGAGATCATTTCTAATGATATCCTGCTCTGCTTAGAGATCGGTACCTAGCCTGTTCCTCATCAGAGAGGTTTCTCCAGCAGCTGATGGGAACAGATGCAGAGGACCAGGGCCATACATTGTGCAGAGCTGAGGGAAACCCCATAGAAGAGAGGGAGGAGGGATTACAGGGACTAGATGGGTCCAGGACACCAGGAAAACAACCCCCTGAAGTCAATTAACCAGCACTCTTCAGGGCTAACAGAGCCTGAAGCAGTAGAATTGCAACTTCCCTTCAGGAACCCCTAGATATGTCTTGTGGTTGTCTGACTTGGTGTTCTTGTTGAGCTCCTACAGAATGGAGTGGGAGGGTCTCTGACCCCTTTGCCTTCCCTTGGGACCCTTTTCCTCCTGCTAAAGTGCCTAGTCTACCCTAGATGCAGGGATTAGTGCCCAGCCTTGTTCTATCTTGTTATGCTCTGTTTTATCAGAAACCCTGGGAGGACTGCTCTTATCTGGGGAGAGGCGGTGGAGGGGTTAGATCTGAGGGAGAGGGAAGATGGGGGAAGCTGGGAGGAGTGGAGGGAAGGGAGGAGACACACCTAGATGTATTATATGACAGAAGAAAAATATTTTTTTTTTAGGACAGAAAAAATATGGGGTCAAAGTGAAAGTAATATTAAATGCAGAATTTATTGACACTATCCTATATTAGTCATCTTATCCTGCTACTACAAATCACCAACGATGGGGGGCTTAAATAACAAAAAAATCAATTTCCTCACAGTTCAAAGAGACTTGGAGCTTGTGATCAAGGCTCCAACAGGCTTGGTTTGGGGTGAGGGCTCTCCTGACTTGAACATTGTCATCTTCTCACTGTACTTTCAATGACTTTTCCAATAGACATGTGTGAAGGGAAAGTGAAATAATTCTCTGTTGTCTATAGGATTAGGGTCATGTCTTTATGAATTCACTTAAATTCATTACATCTCTAAAGGCCATATCTTCAAATACAGTCACTTTGGAGATAAGAGCTCACTAGATCTGGAAGAGAAAGTGGGCACAGATCAGTCCAGAACAGGAGAAATGAAACAAAGATTCTGGATTCATCATTTCAACTTGAAAGTCTTAAAATTGTTCCTGAAAGATTACTTGGTTGGTTGGCTAAAACATAAAACTCAAAGTGATCTACAGTAAATGAAATTGAAATGCTCAACTACCTGACATATCATAAGGGAAGGAATCCAAAGGAGTTATGATGTTGGGATGTCAGTGTCTTTATCCACTCAGCTTGCTCACTCTCCCTAACAGGGTTGTGATAGAACACTTCATACATAGTGCTGACTGTTCATTCCAGGTCAGTAATTATTATGGGAACTGCTACCACGAAGCTAGAAAGCAAGGAGAATGACAGATCTCCAAAATGAAAGTACATGGCACTTAATTTTTTTGTGAGGTGAATTTTGTCCTCAAAAAAATGTATATTGAAGACCTACACCCTGGTACTTGTAAATGGTAGAATGGGGTTTTGTGAGGTGTCATCAAGTTCAGATAAGGTGGTCTGCAATCATGTCACTGGTTTCCTTATAAGAAGAGGTGGATTTTGACATAGTGGCATACAGAACCAATGACAGAAGCAGAGGTTTACACAGCTGCAGGCTAAGGAATGCCAAGGATAACCAGCAGCCCCCAGAACCTTGAGAAGAGAAATGGAACAGATGAGCTCTCATAGTCTATTGAAGTAACCAGCCTTAATAAAACTTTGATTTCACACTTCTGACCTCCAGACTAGGAGAATAAATTCCTGCTCTTTAGGTCCCTCAGTTTGTGCAGCATTCCTAAAAAACTAGTCTAAAATTACCACAGACAAGATGGAAGTAGCTACCATAATTGTCTGCAGAGACAAAGCAGAGATCAACATATTTTGAATTAAAGAGATCTTTAGTATAAGATTGTTCACAGGGCTTAGGTTAGATCTTTTCTGCTTACAGATCAAGTGAGAATTTATGAAACTGGATTCTTTGTCTGTAGGGTCCTAAGATAATAAGTATGCACTGTTTTATTCATATAGGAAGTTAATACTTACTTCTATGCCAGACTCAGAGCAAGGTAGAATAAACCTGAGAAGCAAATATGCTGCAAATGGTGGTGGCTGAGAAGCTGAAAAATCTCTGGGCTTCTGGAAATAACATAGGCTTCAGCGTGTGTGTGTGTGTGTGTGTGTGTGTGTGTTGTTTCAGATTGCAGCCTGTGAAGAATGAACTACCTTGAAGACATCTAATTTAAGAATAATACTGAAGAGTAAATAGTTCAACCTTAAGAGTGACTGATAGCCAGCTTTGAAACAGCTCCATTCTTGATTGGTTGGGTATCCTAACATCATTTCCATATGGAAACAAAGGCAAGTCCTCACTGGAGGAAGAAATTATAATGCAGTGTTTTAAACCATCAATGGTCACATACTATAGAAAAGTCAGAAGGCCTGGAATATGGCTCATTAATAGATGTTTGATGCCCTAGGTTATATACCATGCACCATCAAATAAAAAGAAAACTTTAAAAAGAGAAAGATTGTTGGTATTACATCTAGTTTCCAGTAAATAACTAGAAATTATGGGTTCAAAAATCCAATAAAAAATTGTAAGAGAGTTAGAATAACAAAACGATAATTATTTAATGTGGAGAAAACAAGAAAGGAAAGAAAAACTGTACTATAATTAATAAGCAGAAGGCAAGTATGATGACAGATCTAAATAAAAATATGTAAACAATCACACTAAATGTAAATAGTTTGAATATTTTTAATATCATATGCTTTTTCTTGTTGTTTGGTTGGTGGCTTCCTTGGTTTTGTTTTGAGACAGAGTCTCGTTGTGTAGCTCTGACTGTCCTGGCATTCACAGGCTAGCCTAGAAAGTTTGCCTGCTTCTGCCTCCTGAGTGCTAGGATTAAAGGCATGCACCTTATCTGGGGCTTTTGGGGTTTATTATTATTTATTATTTGTTAATGTATTTAGATCATATCCATCCTCTCTTTTATCTCCACCACCTCCCAAAACTGCCCCAGCCCCACATCCTAGCTTAGTATCTTCCTTTTAAAATAACTGCACTGAGTTGTTAGTAAGTTCTTCCCTGGGGCCTATGACCTCCCAGCCAGAGATCTTTGGACAGGTTTACAGTACCAGGCATGGGTACCCTCTTGTGTACCAAATCTTTAGTTCAATTAGAAAGCTGTTGAATTGTGACATTTGATAAGAAATGAAGTTCAACTATATTTCCTGTACAAAATATAAGCATCATTAGTATAATAATAAAAGCATTTCAAAAGAGAACACAGAAAATAGTCATATAACTTTTCCCAAGAGATCTGATGTGGCTGGAATAATATCAGACAAAGAAAACCTTAAAGTAACAAACATTCTGGTTATGAAAAGGATCTTATAATGTAAGAATAATACGTAGGAAAGATATGAGAATTTGAGATCATTTTGTGCCTAATAATATACTTTCAAAATCCATTAATCAAATATGGTAGGACAAAATAAAGCAATAACCATCTTTAAAACATGTATGGTAAGTACTAATTTACTTTTTTTGGCTACCAAAATGTCAAGTTTAGATATCACATTGTTCTTATTTGGAATTATCAGCCTATATTTTGCTTCTCCTATCATTTAATATGAGGCCAACATATTACAATTGCTTTTGAATTATTTGTTTATTTGCTTGTTTGTATTAGCAGAGTCTAATACAGCTCAGGCTGGCCTTGGATCTTTAAGCTTCCTGTTTCAGCTTCCAAAGTCCTAGTATTGTAGGCTTATGAAACTGTGCCTGGCACAATAATTAGTTTTACTTTATTGAATTATAGCATTTTACTTCCCATATATTTATATAATTCTGCATAGCTGATATAATATGAATGAGGAAAAATACATCAAGCTTTAGTAATTAACATGTAGTTCCATTTTCTTACAGCTTCTTTTATAAATGATAATTCAATGTTATATAATCTATAAGACTTAAATATATATAGCCTAGATCTTCTTTATAATTAACATGTATCAATTGAGAATTACATCACACAAAGCCAACATCCTTCCAAACAGTAGTTTAGGAATGATGAGCGTTTTATTAACTGCAGGCAATGTTAGGTGAAAAATAACAAACAAAAAGGAGAATATGCTACAGCAAGGTTTCTCTACAAGACACCAAGAAAATTGGAAGGAATTTAGTGAAATAATTTCATTTTTCTCATCTTTGGGTTGGCATAAGGATCTTGACTGCCTTATTCTAACTATATTCAAGCTACTGTGTGGGTTCACATGTATATACTTTTCTAGATAAGGATTAATGGATTTTTACCTGATTGACAGAGTGATGAGAAATACATTTAAAAGACAAGAACAAACAAACAAACAAACAAACACAACCCAAAACACCACAGTTCTTGAGTATGTCTCCCCAGCACAGAAGGTTTTTTTCTTTCTGGGAATTCACAGTAATGGTTTTGTAAGTCTATGGGTTTAATATGAAATTTTTGGGGGGGTGTTTGTATTTTGAGACAAGGTTTTGGAACATAATCCAAACTTGTCATCTTCCTGCCTCTGCCTCCTGGGTGTTAAGATATGTGCCATCACAGTTCCTTGTAAAATATGTGGGTTTCCCTTTCAATTATATTTGATGTTAATAAGAATATCATATTCTATTTCTTCTGATTGACCTCCTTAGAATCAATCACTTACACT
Source organism: Cricetomys ansorgei (assembly GCA_026225945.1). Taxonomy (NCBI): domain Eukaryota; kingdom Metazoa; phylum Chordata; class Mammalia; order Rodentia; family Nesomyidae; genus Cricetomys; species Cricetomys ansorgei. The sequence goes on from JAMJFZ010000736.1 coordinate 407,077, forward strand.
ATTTGAATATGTATGATTGCACTTGTTGATGTTTGTGTTTTTATATTCTTCTAAACATAGCTCTTTAATCTTTTTTTTTATATGTGCAGGTGATGGATCCAGAGCCTTGCACATGGCAGGCAGGTGTAAGGCTCTGATAAGTACCAATGAGATATATCCATTTCCCATCTCTTCAATTAGGTTAGCTTATCTAAATATTTTGAATAAAAACTTCCAATCCCTTATTCTTGTACAAACACTGATTCCCTTTAAAAAAAACTTTTAGTGCAAAATCCCCTAAATATTTGCTTTAAAAAAAGTATCTGATTTTTGGCTGCTTCCTGAAGTGAAGTGTCTGCCACAGGCCTCTGTCACAATAGTGTTCTGCCCTGGAAAATGGGGCTAAGTGACTATGTGCAGAATATTCTGATACCATATTCCAAAATAAATAAATTTTACTTCTTTTATTTAGAATTAAGACTCACTCAACAAAAGGAAAATTATGTCTAGTATAGTTCTCACCCATCATCAAGGAAACATCTCTTTGAAACAGATGGAGACCATTACAGAAAACTACAACTAATCCAAATGCTGATGCATCCTACTGATGCATCTACAAACTTCTGTAACCAACTAAAGCTTAAAGATCATTGTGGACGAGGTGGCAGTAAGATTGCAAAACCCAGGAGAACAGGAAGTCTGCCAGGAGATTGTCTCTCTTAGAGATGTCAGAGAAGCTATGCCCATGAACCCTCATCGAGTTGGCTGCCTAAAATGATGTGAACAAGGACAACACCATGGTAACATGGTGACATGGAAGGGGCCAGTCTCACAAGGCCTCATCCCTAGTTAAAGAACTACAGGCAACTAAGGAATGCAGAGTGTGGGAGAAATTGTCTTTCCCAGAAAGGAACATACCTATTGGTTATCCAATACTAAATACCCTGAAAACACATATACATGCAAGTAACATTATTATATAGACTGAGCATGCAATAATACAATAACAACAATAATTAAAACAATCAAAGGAAAAGAGGGTATGAATTTGAATGAGTGTTGGGAGGAGTGTATAGGAAAAATCACATAATTATATCATAATTTCAAAAAGTAAAACATTATTTTAATAAAAGTGTTAATAGGTAGCAGAGCTCATTGCAAAAACACTTGCCACCTACCCTGATTAGTCACTAAGCCTGATTACTGGAGCTCAGTCCCTAGGATCCACACACTGGAAGGAGAACAGACCAGCTTGAATTTTCATCTAATCTCTAAATGAACATTGTGGCTTTTGTGTGTCTCTCTGTGTGTGCATGTGCACACACAATAAATAATATTGAAAAAAGTACTAGTCTTTGAAAGTATTCTATTTTCACTTATATTTGCTTATGTAAGGGATTTTGTGATATTCTGAAAACTACTGTGTTTTGCAGCGATATTTTACTTTAATTGTTTGGGGCTCATGGAAAATCACAAAGGGAAAACTAGTATGTTAATGTTCCTCTCACATGATGAAAAAATAGTTTCCTTAAAATCGAGCATCATAAAATTCTCTAAACAGAGCAAACAGTAGGAGAATCAGTCCATAAAATGACAAACTATACTATTTAGATATGTAATAATAGTGCACTAGTTTGACTTTAGTGAAAAAGTAACTGTTATACAAATTCATGTTATTTAAATTTTATTAGTCACATGATATAATGAATTCAACTTTTAACTTACATTATATCATTATAAAGGTGATAATACCATAAAAAGCTTATCCTTGGGTTTGTATTTATATGTAATTATAGACGATTATAATTTTAAAGAGTTTCTGTCACCACAATGGTCCAGTAAAAATTGTCACTTTTCTTTATCAGTTTTGTTTAATGCCCTAACACAATATTTTTGTACAAATTGGCTTTGCTGTAGGCAGGCTGCAGATGATATCTAGCTAGGTAACTCTGCCAATCTGTTTCAAAGCACAGGAGATTAAACATTCAGCTTCAGCAAAACAATAAACCATAGTGTGTTTCAGTCAGTCAAGGCTATTTCTAAATACAACCATCGTTCATTTGTTGGACAAAACTCAAAACTAACAAGTCATCCAACTTCATGTTTACTTAACAGAAAATAACAAACACACGACTTTTTCTGTTTTTCATGCTTTGTTGTTTTATCCTAAGTCAACTCCCCCAAAAAAATAGAGACCCACACTATTTTATAGACATGTTCTTTGGACATGATGTAATCTCTGAGAATCACAAAGGAGGGAAAGGGATGTTTTAGTCAAGGAAGGGGGAAAGGTGATTTAAGGTAGTGCTTTATCAAGTTCTGGCTGATTGATCTGGTATGTAGGATTTTTTTCACACTGTGTTGTTACTGTTTCTCTGAAACATCTGGTTGGTTTGGAAGAGAGAGCCATGAGTTTATATGCAAACTTCTGTCTCTTGTCTTACTGGGTCAAGTTTACCCTGTAGGAATTTAACACCCAAACCTGTGCTGGTAAAAGTCACTGGAGAAGGCACAGCCTCTGTGATCAGATCTGGGTATTGGACTGAAACTACATTTGGGGCAAATATAATCAAGGTTGTGAGCCCATGATCCTAGAGGGAGGGTGTTGTAGAAGTTTATTTTTAGTTATGTATAAAATAATTGTTTTGTGCACTGTTGGAAAGGGCTGCTTAGGCCTTGTCATTTTGTATTGTCTGCAGGTGTTAGATTTCTGTAGGGGAAGTTTGATTGCTCGGGATCTGCATGTGCTATCAATAGAACACGAGAGAAGTTCTGTATCAATTAAAACACCTGAGCTCAGATGTTCAGGGTTCCACTGACCAGTATGGTGCTGGCAAGGATAGTGGTTCCCTCTGCTGAAGTCTGGCAGAGTTTGCACCTATGAATATGTCTCTGTCTCTTCTTTGCCGAGCGACACAGTAGACATACTACTACAGGAGGGGGTGATACAATCTATGATGTTGACCCAAGGAAACCTGTGCTGCATTAACTCTATAGCCCCACTATCTGGGCACCATAGAACTCAGGGTATAGAGGAAGGGTGAAGCTACTTTCTGTAATGTGAGAGAGAGAAGAAAAACAGCTGAACAAGAAAGAGTTAAATGCACCTAAGTCTCATCATGCTTATTTGCAATAAATATTAATGAACCTAGAATATACTGGGTAGGAAATAATCCATGTACCACATCCAAAGCAATAATCAGAAGGTTGCATTATTTTGAGCATGAGATTTTATCAGGGGTACAATTTCTATGTGTTTGAGTTCAGACTCCATAATTAATACTGATTCTTGGGCCAGGGTATTTCTCTACCCATGTAGCTGTCTACTTTGACATCTCCAACTCTCTTTTTTTTCTCAATTTTTTCTTCAAGGATTTGATTTCGCCAGTTTTATCCAGCAGAATGATAGTATGCTTGAGGCTAGGCTGCAATAGAACTTGAACTTGAACCTTTTCAGCAGCCTACTGAAGTAAGACACCACACAAAGGAGAGATGAACTGTTGAACAAGAAATGCTTTGAAGAAAGTCAACACCTAGCCAACCCTCAAATTCGCAAAAAATTCACAACAGACACCAACCTACACAGAAGAACAGCACCACAACAGCCAAATCTCAAATAATTTACTCATTAGATGGTTTCCATTTGAAATAATCAAGCTTGGGGCATTTCATTACATAGCAAAAGCCAATGGCTTTTGGAAAACCATTGGAAAACGGGCAATTTCCTTTATTTTCATCTATTACTCACCTTTCAGCTTTATGGTGTTAATTAAAATGTTGACTCCTAAGCTGAAGGATTTATGAAAGAAAGGTCAATGAGAATTTAAACTGGCATTTTATTTATTTTATTTTAATTAACTAACTTATTGATTTATTTTGAGACAGGATCTCCATAATGTAGTCATGATCCTCCTGACTTTGCAAACAATACAATTAGAAGCACATACTAGCAAACCCACCTCTCAACTGATATTTTATTATATTCTTCAGTGGAATATTTGAACCAGATATTGTCTAGTTATGTGCTTTGTCTTTTGGGGGTGAGGCTCTTGTAATTGTAAGGCGTGCTTTCAGAGCTGTATCGGGGAAGGGTGCTTCCTAAGACTTTGTACCTTGCATCTCTGTTAGACTTGCTGTTTACAGGTGAAGCAAGGCTCAAACAATGGATGTAGTCTTCTGAAATCTTCATGTAAAAGCCATTTGTGTAAATAAGGTCTTTGTGAGTAGGACAGAGCTTTCAGTCAACAAATTACCTGGAAGCTACTTGCTGTGGTCAGCAATCTGCAAGGTGGCTCAGGCTTGCACACCGTGATTGTCTTCTGATCCCTGAATGAACCCATCCAAGTTATTAATATTTCCATCTATAATATTCCATCACAGCAAGTGATTCTGTCCTCTATCATCTTACTTTATAGCATAAAAGAGTTAAAACACAGAAAAAATTTATAATTTTTGCAAATCAAAGTATTCTACTTTCTGAAAAACATATAATCTATATCTCTTCTTTGACACCTACAAGCATATTAGAATCCCTTCATAAAGAAAAGGTTATTGACATATTTTATCGATAAAATATCAACTTTTTTGGGGGGACAGTGTTTCTGTGATGTAACTCTGGGTGTCCTGAAACTCACTCTGGAGACTAGAGTGAGTGAGTTCCTCGAACTCACAGAGATCCAGCAGCTTCTGTCTCCCAGATGCTGGGATTAAAGGTATGCACCACCACTGCCCAGCAAAAAATATCAACTATTAATGTTAAACTTCCCCTTACTGAAGTCAGAGTTCCTGGAAAATCATTATGGCCACTGAAGGTGTACATGAACTAGTAGTCCAACTGAACTGAGATTCCTGGAGATGAATTAGCTTGACCAGTTGTGCTTCACATACAACTTATACACTGATTACAATTAATACAGTATTCTTTTGCAATGCAATTTTAGTTCAACACTGCCAATAGTTTGAGCTACATCAGAAAGAAATGGATATTTTCTCAAAAACTTGTCTAATGAGTACCCTGTAAGAAAGATACAATAAGAAATGACAGCATTTTAAAAGCCAGACACTTCTGCAGTGTCCTTAGAATACGTGAACAGACTAATTGATCTGAGAAATCAACCTATCTTATTTCATGGTGGCATCAAGATAATTAATGTTTGTAAAGATTCAGAGATTCAGAAATGAACAGGACATGATAGATAGTATGATTATGATTAATTTGAATGAAAAATATTACCTATGCTTCTTAGAAATAAAAATTTAAAAACTTTTATGTTTGGTCGTTTGAAGAACAAAGGATCTGCATACAATGAGCAAAGAAGCATTTGGAACTTGATATAAATGCATATATTTATTGTCAGTTTTTTACTCGCCTTCTGGGTCTGCTTTGAGCCATGAGAATGATGATAACATGTTCTCAAGCAACAAATAGGAAGGGTTAATTCTAACCCATATAATTTCCTTTATTAACTTGACAGAAAGCATTCTATTTATTAAATCACATGTTCATACATCTGTTCAATTGTGCACCTTGAGATCAGTCTATTATATACCAACTACAGTGAAAATAAAGGAATGGCTATCCTCTTGATAGGAAAAAAAGTCAATTAACTGAGCAAACTGCAATTCTTGGCCATTACAAATCTTTCCACATAATCTCAGCAGGAATCTCTTAGAAATGAGTACTTTCGCCAACCATTATCTCAACCTCATCCAGCAAATGGCATCCAGAAATATATATCTCCCTGGGAAGACAAAAGGGTAAACCTTTAGGAACAAATCCTTGTCTAATAAGTAACAATTAGCTTGAAAGAAAGCTATTTTCTAGTAGGTAGGTACAATGACTTTTAAAATAGCTAGTGAGATATGTATATTTGTTTGTGTATGTGTGTGTGTGGATCTTGTATCTTTTGTAGAGAGATAATTAAATGTTTTACAATATATTAGTGATAAATACGGGCATTGCCATCTTGAACATAACTTCATCCAAATAATTTTTCATGCTGAAAGTTCACTGTTTTTCTTCAGAATAGACCAGGGAAGTCATTATAATAGTGAAATGTTTTTCTGGGTTCCTCTACTCAGACTGGCTTCATAGTAGCAGAAGGGCAAGAGAAGAAATTAAATACAAAAAAAAGAGTCTAAGAAGCAGTTTAAATGGTGCCATGCTGTGTAATAGTACTTTGGTGTTTGTGGGAATGGGGGCTTGCAATCTTGTGAAATGGAAGATATCCAGTTTATGGAAAATGTAAATATTTTACAATAGAAACCCTTTAACATTTGTTGAATAAATAATAGATGATGCTGATTATATATCAAACTTTCTAGGCCCTGAAAATATTTCAGAGACATGAAGAAGGTAGGTACTGTCCTTATAGAAACTACATTCTAGAACGAAGCAGCCTGTGATAAGTCAGGAAGTAAATAAGGAAAGCAAATTCCAATAGGGATAAAGAAAATACAAGGAAATGTGATGTTGACTAAGGCAACTTAGGAGGAAAGACTGGCTACTTCAAACTGCATTTCATGACAAAGCTGTGCTGAGAAGATAACATTTGAGTTGAGGCTTAAATGATGAGAAAGAGTCAGTCATTTGAAAAGCTGGGACTGCAAGTACTGAGAATAGGAAATAACAAGTGCAAAGGCCCAACACTGAGAATAAACTTAGCCTGATCAAAGGGCAGGAAGGCTGTTGTGACTCGGGTTTGGTGAGCTGGGACTGGATCATGCTGAGCCTTAGAAATCATGGCAATGAATTGATGTTGTATTTTAAACACACTGGAAATTTATGGAAGGGCTCCACTGAGTATAAGCATTATACAGACTAAGTTTTAAAGAGGAGTATAGGAATGGAAAGAGTGAGTCTAGTTGGCATGTTGTTACAATCGATCAGAGAAGATGGGTGCTTGCTGTAGGTCCTAGAGTCTAATACTGGTGAACTATGATTATGCTGACATAGAAAAAATAGATTTGAGGTATGCTATGGGAATAGATTAGATACGTTGGTTAAGGACAAGGAGGGGTGAATGATGACCATTGGATTTCTTGGTTGTATCATTCAGTAAGAAAAGAGAAACTCTAGGGTGTCTGATTTTGGGTGTAAGAGTTTGAAGGTGAGGCGTACTGTTTGGAACTTGTCTAATACGAGATTGCTTAAGGCTTTGGAAATGAGTAAGTTGACTATAGAGTTAGACATGGTATAGTATAGGCTTGGGACTCAAAGAGAAAATCTAGGCAAATGTGGCTGGCATGATCACTCTTATCCCTTAGCCACAACACAACCACTCTTAGCTGGAGGCAGAATAAGCCTAGTTTTGTTCAGTCATGATGAAGAATGAAATTAGATTATTCGCAGGAAAATTGGGGTAATTGAAGATAATCAGAGTTAGTGAATTAAGCCACTCTCAGAAAGACAAATATGCTTTCTCTAATTTGTGGTTTCTAAATTTTATACTGTCACATAAAACCATGTATGCACATATAAAGTAAAACTGGCTAGAGGAACAAAGGTAAAAGAATGATATGGGGAAAGGGGGAGCAAAAGGAGGGGAGGGTGTAGGATGTTCAACATATATAGTAACATGAAAAAACTTCAGTAAAAATAAGTTGAAAAAATGTTAAAGGATAGGTGTAATGAACAGCTGTTTCTTGTGGGCTCTTCCTCTAGGCCTGATACTTGTCTCTCAGCACTAGGAAAATAATTTCACAGAGCTCCAAATTCTCTAGGATAGATACTACCTACAATACATCTTGAAAATATCAGCATCTTGTATATTAACTCTTGGTCTCAGTACAGTAATGTTCTACTTGACTCACAAAGATCATTTAAAAACTTATTTTCCTTTCCCTCACATCCCATCAACCCTCACCCATTCCTGTTGTCATTTGCTACCAGGAGATAATCTCTACATGATAAACCCTATCCCCATAATCATGTAAACTTGAGATAAAAATCCTTTTGCATTGAATGAAATATTTTCAAACCTCAAACAAAATAACCAGACATGATCTCACATCTCCTTTAAGCTATTGTTCCATTTTTAGCCTCTTTTTACAGCAATGCCCTGCAAAGCACCTATAGCTTCTGTTTCAAATTCCTCAAACAAGTACCATTTGTCCTCAACTCTTCTTTTAGCTCTCTACATCAAACCTTACATGATTATCAGATCTATCTTCAAAACACATGCTGGTGCTGACTTCCATCCATTACTCTAAGCCAAGCTACTGACATTTGGTAGTTACTTCCCTAAATTGACTTCTCTTCACTTTTGTTTAGTTCTCTAGAGCAACCAGAGATTTTTGTAAACTATAATCAGATCACATCATCACATCATGCCCCTGTTAAAAATTCTCTAATGGTTTCCATTAGATTCAGAAAAGAATCTGAATTCCTGTCTCTGACTACAGAAGTATCTGTCTATCTTTCTGGTTTTATCTCCTTCCTACTCTCCAGTTTTCTCAAACTACTCCCATCTTATAATCATTTGAACATGAACAATCCAAATTCCTTGTCGCCTGAGGATCTATCTGATGTATCTTCTTTCTGGAATGTTCTTCCTCTATGCATGCTCATTCTGACTCCTTCTTTTCAATTAACTTTCCACTCAAGTGTGACTTTCTTGGGAGCTTTCTCTGACTATAGTATCTGCAATAGCCACCATTCAGTGCCCTTCCTCACTCTGTGTTCTATCATCTTACTTTGCTTGCAAATTGTCATCTGCTTGATCTGTTTTTGTATGTCTCTTCCCTAGAACTTGATCTTCACTGGGACATAGACATTTCACTTCTGCATTCTAATAGTTAATCAATATCTATAGTGTAGACATGAATATTTTACTTTCTGAATAAGTAGTAGCCAATAAATGACTGAATGAGTACAATCATAAAAACTCCAATGAATTTTTGGAGAATCAATACTTTGATACAGAGTTTCACTTTACATTCCAAGCTGGACTTGAACTCAAGATCCTCCTGCCTTAGCCTACTGATTATCAAGATAACAATGTACCAGCATGTCTGATAGGAAGACAAGGACCTTAATGTTATATTATTTTTACCTGAGATGCTAATGAAGCTTCTAAGAAAGATAACTTCAGGATATCCGCTCTGGAATTTGGGAGTGCACAGTTTTAAGAAAAAAATAGATATCAAATCTCTTCTCGTTAAGAGAAACAACTCTCTGGCAACTATTATGGTCAGTAGAAATTAAAGAGATCATCCAGAGTATAAACATTTTCATTTATTCTTCTAATATTAAATTTTCTAAGGAGAATCTGAGTCAACATGTCGCCTCCCCCCTTTTGTCTGTGAACTAACAGAAACATAACTAATTGGAAGAAGGTAAAACTGAGCAAGAACATTGGTTTATGCCAGTTTAAAAGTTATTGCCCTGTAAGGGTACCCTGTTGGCATATTAGGTGTAAACTCTACTTCTGACTCAACATAACAGACTTTAAAGCTGATGTCTTGCAAAATTGATTTACGGGATGAATTGCTATTGTAGCTGTGCTGAGCATTTGAGCTCTAAGTCAAAACCTATGTGATCAAAGATTATGGGTACCATCTTCCAGCCTTTTTCTGCCTGCTGCTCTGTAGCCATCCTTACTCTTCTCTCCCATTATACAACCTCTAATTGTTGTGAGGAGGACTTGGCAAGGGAGAGTGGTAAATATACAGTACCAAAGAAGTCCAGAGGCAGGAATATTATTCTAAATCTAATGTCACTGTATGAGTAAATACACCAAAAAAATCTATCTCAACATCATTGAAACAGTAAGTGGTCCCTTAGTCCTACACTAGTGACATTTAGATGAGGGTGTACTTGGTAACACAGTTGTTCATACTGGTGCTCCCTCTCAGCAATTGGCTGTATTATACTGAGACTTGGTGACTTTCTCTGTGCTTCATTTTTTTTCACCTGGAAAACTAGGGCAATAACTGATAATTTGAGCTCCACACATGAACAAATGTGAAAGATGCAATGGCAATAATTAGAATGATTCAAGTAATGGCTGCCACTAGAACAGAAAGTACTAGGCATACACGTGAATACTTTATATGTGTTCTATTGTTTACTCTTATAGCCTCACAGGCTTAAAATTATGTTAATAATCCTTCCAAAGAGATTTGAGGCATAGAGAAAGAAGTGCTAGGCTAGTGCACAGATTCATGATGGACTGACAAATGAGGAAGCATAATGAAGACGAGGCTGATTTAAAATGCCCAGATAACTGAGCAAGCAAGTACATGTGTTTATGAAGATAATTAATTTGAGTCTTTTGGGAAAATAATTTTATTTTCAATAAACAGTTTTAATCGATAGATACTTGACCCTCTTTCTAGTAGCAGGGTGCATGTCTGGTTATTTTCCATATTCCTTTTATAAGCTACACTATTCCCTTTTGACATTTTTGCCAAGTTGGTCAACAAACTACTTTTGCTCATCTGCAAACAAAACACTCTACAGCTTGAAAATGGCATTCGTCATGGTAACAGACTTGCAATCCATAAAACACTGTACTTGATGCATCTTTACCATGGCTTTCTCTTGCATTTAAATGGAAATATAATTATATACTTCTGCTGAAGAAAATGAATAGTGGCTCAATGAAGATACCTCATTTCTAGATAGGTCATATTAAAAGGCAGTATAAAAAGGGCCTCAGAAGCCAGATATAAAACTAAACAAAAATGAAGTTCATAGCTTCACTTCTTATCAATTTGTTCTGTTAAAAGACAAAAGTACAGCAACTTAATTCAAGGATCTCAATGGCCTATATTTTCAACTCTGGAACTGGGTAACACTTCATTCCATAAAATACAGTATAATTCAATGAGTAAAGAAGAGGGTTTTGTTTTGATAGACAAGAAAGGGCTGAAGGAAGCAGAAATAAAAGTAAAAAGCAGATTAGTCATTTAAAACAGCAGGAAGACACTGCAATAGAAAAAACTCATTAGCATTAAGTGACTTTAAATTTTCTCTTCTCTCCTCTCTCTCTGTGTGTCTCTCTCTGTCTCTGTCTCTGTCTCTCTCTCCCACCACTGTGGTATGTGCGTGTCTGATTTGGGCATGTGTGATGTGTGTGTACATGGCATATGTGATATGTGTGTATGTGGTGTGCATGATGTATGTGTGTGTGTGTGGTGTGTGGTGTGTGTGGTATATGTGGTGTATGTGTGTATGTATGGCGTATGTGTGTGGTGTATGGTGTGTGGTGTGTGTGGTGTATGTGTGTGTGTGGTTTATTGCATGTATGTGGTGTGTGTATGTGCGCATGTGTGTGTGTGTGTGTGTGTGTGTGTGTATGTGTGTGTGTGTGTGTGTGTGTGTATGTGTACATGTGCATGAACTCTTACATGAACATGCATGTAGAAACTGAGGAGAGGGAACGTCTTTATTATGCTAAATGAAACTGTCTTTTCTGAGAAATTTGGCTGTCACTTCTCTAATCCTGACTTCTTACTAGGCCAAATAAACAGTCTAGTTTCTGCATGGTAGTATGAACCTTCATCATAAGCTACTTAATTTTTATTTTTAGCCTGCTGTATTGGTGCCTAGTGAAGGAGCTTACTCAGTAAACATGGCATAGTTGTTGTACTCTCGAACTAGCTACAGCTGTGGGTATCTTCACAAGACGGGACCCATCAACTTTCATTATGAGTGGGGTAGGGGGCTATGTGACCCAGTCCACTCTGCGGACAATATTGGTAGTTAACCATTCTTGTGGGGAGGAGTGACATTTTCTACATTTTTTTCCTGCTTACCTTCTTAGAATTCAAAATTTGCTGGTTTTCCTTGTAGTTTTTGTGTAATGTTTCTTTTCTAAGCCTCTTGGATTATATGTTGCCATTTAATAGCACCTAGCACTTAATTCTACCATCAGTAGTAAATGTGTACCTACATACTTCTGAAGTCAGTATGGTTTCAGGGCTTAGGGGTCAGGCAAGATATCTCCTTCAAGACAAAACACAGCAAACAGCATAGTTACAAGAAACTCATTGTTCAGTAGTAGGAATAAAACACAAAATGAAAATAATGATATCCATAGCCATAAATAATGATATTTACAAAAATAACATTCATCATCAACAGGATAATATGAAAGAAATCATTTCAGAATGGCCACAGAAGAATTGGATTGAGTTGAATATATAAAAGTCAAGAAAAGAACATGGCATCTGTCTTATGGTAAATATTCTTGGGCACGGGGCCTGCTGTGAAGTGTGGTTGATGCACTCAGTGCCACAACACTGGAAAAGCTGATTTTCTCTTTCCAAAAAGGTATTAATTGCAAATAACTTCTTGTTTTGGTGTGTAACTTTGCAGTCATTTCCCCATGTCAGTGCTGGGATTTGGTTTGGCTTGAACCTGTGCAAGCCTTGTGTATGCTGTCTCAGTCTCTGAGAGTTGACATGTTTATCAGACCTATTCTATCTGGAAAACACTGTTTCCTTGGAGTCATGCACCACCTCCAGCTTTGACCTCCTTTCCACCTCCTCTACCACAGCGGTCACTGAGTCTTGAGAAGGCAGAAGTTCTCTGAAGTTGCTCACTCTCTCTGCACGTTATCCAGTTGTGGGTTTCCGTGTTTCCTGCCATCTATATAAAAAAGAAACGTCTCAGATGAATTTTGTATTGTTGTTTTCTGTTTTCCCTTTGGTATTACTGGGTTTGTTTGTTATGATTTTCATTTAGGTTTTTGTTTATTGGTTTGTTTGTTTGGTTAGCTTTGTTGAGAGACAGGGAGAGCATAAAGTTGGGTGTGTAGGTAGGGAGGTGGGGAACATCTAGGAAGAATTGGGGTAGGAAAGAAGTGATCAAAATATATTGTGGAAAAAACATAGTCAAAACATAATAGAAAGGAGGAATTGGGTGAATAAAAGGGAGAGTTACTAATTAGGCAACATAATGAAGAAGATTTGAGCTGGAGTCAAAATTTCGTGGACAGGAAAAAGAGAGGAGTGGTAAGTGGTAAGCAGAGGAGTGGGTGGAATGGAATGGGAAACTGTTGCCCAGGGGTTCTTAACTTTCCTAATGCTGCGACTGTTTAATATCTCAAGTTGTGGTGACCCCCAACCTCAAAATTATTTTTGTTGCTACTTCATAACTGCAAGTTTGCTACTTTTATGAATCATAAATTAAATATCTGATATGCAGACGGTCTTAGGTGACTCCTGTGAAAGAATTATTCAAGCCTCAAAGGGATCATGATCCACAGGCTGAGAGCTGCTGCTCTAGACTGTAAAACAACAGTAGGATCGATTAAGAAGTGGGTCCTAGGTAAGAAGGTAACATTTTGGCAGCTATCATAGCTGCATGTCCAGTGAACACTGTTTAAATAAATATGGACATAGAAAGACAGGAAGGAGAAGAGTAGAGTAATGATTCCTTGTAGAAATAAGTAAAGATGCACTTGGATGTTGGCGAGGAAAAACTGTGCACCAAAGAAAGCAAAAGTTCCTTTCAAATCTAGTCCTACTCAAGAGAAAACACCTGAGGGCACCTTGTCCCACAGGCTCCTGCAATCCTCTGCCAGTGTCAACACTTTTGTATGGGAGTGTGGGATGCAGCCAATCAGCCTCTCTGAACAGCTTCTGCTTTGTCCCTGTAGAAGAAGATCATGCTGGGCTGGAGGTGGGGGAGGAATGAAGATTGTATAGAACTGGATGAAAAATAGAAAGTGAGGTCATGAGGCTGTACACCACAGTGCTTGTCTTCTTTATTCAGCCAGAATGAAAGAAACAAGTGGCTTTTGTTTCTCAGATTTTTGTCCAAAGTGGATTCGTTTTTAAATAAGAAAATATTATATCTATCTATCTATCTATCTATCTATCTATCTATCTATCTATCATCTATCTATCTATTTATCTGAATTTTATGAGTGCATTTGTGCTATAGTGTGAGTCTGGAAGTCAAAGGATACTTGTGGGAGTCAGTTCTCTCCTACCATTTGGACCCCAGGGATCAAACTCGATTCTTCAGGCTTGCAGTCAGGCATCCTTAGATGCTGAACCATCGCACCAGTCCCCAAATGGATTATTTTTTATCTCTTGCATCTTAGTCACTGAATAGGAGATGGAATATGAGGGTGAGAGGGAAGATGATGAGCAGATACAAAAATATTCTGAAATGAAGAGAGGGCAAAGTCCAAAATGAAACTTGAGTTTGGTGACAAAAATTGACAGGTAGGCACTAAATCAGAACAGATGAAGGGGAAATTTTTCAGTGGGATAAATTGGATATGTGATCTCAAATAACTCTCGAACATGAATACTCCTAAGTAGGACCATCAGTTTTAACTTTGAGAAAGCATCAGGGTAGTAGGTTTCAGGGTACAGCTGATTTAGTGTCTTAGGATTTCTATTGCTGTGATAAAACACTGAACAAAATCAACTTGGGGAGGAATGGGATTATTTCATCTTTCAGTTTATACTCTACCAGGAAAGAAATTCAGGGCAGGAACTCAAAGCAGGAATCTGGAGGCAGGAATTGAAGCAGAGGCCATGGAGGAATGATGTTACTGGTTCGTTCTTCATGGCTTTCTCACCCTGCTTCCTTAAACAACTCAGGACCAGAGTCCAGAGGTACTACTTCCCACAGTAGGCTGGGTTCTCCCATATCAATCAACAATCATCATATGTTAATCAAGAAAATGCACCAGAGGCTTGCACACAGGCCAATCTGGTGAGAACATTTTCTCAATTGAAGGTCCCTCTCCCAAAATGACTCTAACTTGTGTCAAGGTGACATAAAACTAGCCAGCACTCTTAGGAATAATAGGACCTCTCCAACTTTGTGCTTTAGCTTTTCCACAGATTGCACTGAAGAGTTCTTCTCTAAAATCAAGAACAATTACTCTTTCATCCTAAACAAGGCCTTCTATGTGTAGAAGACAGTGAGACAAAGGGGACCATGCTGTAGGAATGCTCTATTGCCAGCTCTGTACCCTCAGAGGTGGACCATTGAGAATCTTTTCTCCCCTAGATGCCTATTGAGCATCTTCTTCTGTGATGAAAGAAGGAGGGAGAGGAAGAAACATAACAGTTTCTTTTCTTGGTCTTTTTGAGAAGGCTTTGTCAGTAGCTATCACATGCAATCTGCTAGGTCTTTAGTTCTCAGAAACTGGTCCTTCTTTGAGACTCTCAGGCTAACAGCAGGTAATAATTACTAACCCCAGGGATCACCTATTATGGTTTCCCTGTATTCTGTCCACACTTTGGCAAATAGTCCTGTCAGTAAACATTTCTGATATAGGTAATTAAGTAAGCCATGTGTTTCCTAGCAGGACATAAGAGAGATGGGCATACAAGATTTCCTAGTAGCACTTGGGAAGCTGAGGAAAGAGAAGTAAGATGGGGTTGGGTTCTAATTTAAAACCATTTAAGATTTGTTTGATTTTTAAATTTTATATATGTATGTTTGTCTGTGTGTGAGTATGTGCACATGAGTGTGGGTGCACATGGAGGAAGTTAACAAGCCTCAACAGTGCAATGTATGCTCCAGGATCCTAAAAACAGATTTAATATGCTTTGTGTTCAATGCTGTTAGAGTTTTCTAAGGTTCAACTGGGAGGAGCATTGTCTTCAGTGTGGGATTTTCAACAGAATTTGAAGATACTGACATTAAACATCCTCTGTATATTTGGAGAGGTTTGATTGACTAATCCACACAGTCTGATCCTGTATAGAGAATTAGAAGTGTTCTAGGATTTGAGAACAGATGTTGACATGAGTCATTCCATTTCTGCATTCAGTTCTCAGATCTCAACATCTGGACTATCTACTCTTGGAAACATGATTTATGTTCCTACACTGCAGTGTCTTTATTTAGAAAACAGGCTTGCATCAAAGAGCAGTTATAAAGATGAATTATTCAACATATATTGAACTCTTGCATAAGAACTGGTCCATAGTAATTTATAATGTTGGATATTATAAAGTAGAAAATTGATAAATCAGTGATGGCTTGTGTTTCTACTTTTTACTTGTATCAGAAGGAATTTCAAAGGTCTCTCTTTGTAACAGAACCCGAGACCTTAGGGTAACTGATGCCATGTTGGAGGCATCATTCTGACCTTAGAACTCAGCATGTAAGCTCCAATATCTGACAAAACGGAAACAAAGACCTAATCCATTAAAGATCTAGTCCATAATTTCGTGATCCAGGAAAGTCCCTAAATATACTAACCTAATAACCTAATAATTAAATTATTAAATATATAAATATCAATTATTTATATATTTATTTATATAGTTTATATTATTTGTAATTTATATTTATTATATAATTATACAAAATATATTTATAATTTTAATTTCATAATTATAATTTATATTCTATATAATTATTCTGTTATAATATATTATATATTTCATGCCTTTAATAAGATTTAAAAATTATATAAAAATGCATAAACTTATTAGGAAGAAGGAAAAGGTGGTATTAAGAGAGTAAAAACATCTTTTATCTTAAAACGTTAGATGACTAAAGCATTTTATTCTCTTAGATTTAAAGGAGGAATTTTTAGTAGTAGTTGACATCTTTGGGGATTATAACAAGAATGAGACCCAGTATAGGTGACAGGGAATGAAGAATTTGCAGAGTTATTAAGACACAAATTGAGAATTTATTAGTTAGTCATGGCTGCTTTTCATTATTAAGGCGAATTAAAAATCCAAATAGTGTTTGGTACATACAAATGAAAAGATTCAGCGTTTTTTCATGCAGTAAAACATATATATGCTGAAATAAGTAATGAAGAAAAGAATACAGGTTTAATTAAAGAGAATACCAAATACCATTAAAGCTCTGCTCTGATCCCCCTGATCCCTTCAGATCCGTTTTATGTTTCTGTCAGCTTCTTCTCAGTGTGGGGATGGTTGTGCTTCTAATGACCTGTAGTTTTCATATTCTTATAGAACTTTCTTTAACTATTGAACTACTTTGTCTAAACATACTAAAAGACTGAAATGCCTGGGATTGATATTTTCAATGAGGATGTGCTTAGCAAATGATTGGCAACTATGGGGACGTTCTAATTCTCTTTCCTGCCAAAAAGAAAAAGTATGAGGTGTGAATGACATTCTGAGCTTCCCTTCAGCGTTAGACTGAAGTTTAGGTTTTCCATGGCTTCTTCCCCTTTCTTGGCCTGACTCCTCACCCCCTTACTAGTTTTAGAAACTACTTGTATACAGATCTTCACCTTCAGCTCTGCTTGAGGGGAGCCTAACCTAAGACATGGGGTGCAAAAGGAAATTGATGACAATGATGAGAACTGAGAAAGGAATGTTTTATGGAAGAAATGACACTTGAACTTGTTTTGGGGTTGTGAGATTTCAATAAAGAGACAGAAAGAAGAGCGTAGACTCAAAGAACTATCGTATGAAGGCACCAAGAGCAGCTCCTTTAATAATGAGAGGACCCAAATGAAGGAAGCAATGCACAATCCTACTTGACTATGATACCTATGTACAGCAACAACTACCAGTGTGACACAATAACCCTGAGGGTGCAGTGGTGGCACACATACCTTGGTAGTAGTAACCAACAGATCTCTAATTGCGTTTAAGACCCACTCAACAACAGGGAAATCATGCCTAGAACTAGGACATCCAGGGCTAGTAAAATCATCTATCTTGAAGAAGAACCTAAAACCACCACTTTACTAAACCAGCATAAACCCTAATTACACTCGAAATATTTGTCCTTAAACCTACAGAAATCTGTAGTCCTCACTCTTCATTGAAAGAATTTCTCTTTGCAAAGGTAGAGACTATTACAAAAGAAAGGATCAAAACGCAGTTATGGAGCCCAATTCTAATAGTTATATCTACAAAATACTCTCACAAGGAAATCTCAGGGAACACTTCAGACAAGGGGGCAGAAAGAAGGTAAGAGCCAAGATGATCAGGGAGAATGTCACAAAGCTCTACCTATAATGTCTCATCAACATGGCTGCCTACACATGAGCTGAAAAAGAACAACAACAGTAGACATACCAAAGTGGACAGGGAAAATACCATGAGGATTCAACCCTACACAAAGAACTACAGTCCGCTAAGGAATGATGAGAGTTAGTGAAATAATCTTACCCAGGGAAGAGCTCTCTAATTGGATATTCAATACCAAATGGGTCAGCCCTGAAGGCATACATACACATAATAAATAAACTGAGCAGGTTATATTTTTAATATATATGTAGACATATCTGCATATATGCATATAACAAGAATTAATGAAAAAGAGGCCATGAATTTGAAGGAGTGGAAGGTGGGGGTCTATAGAAGCATTTGGGGGGAGGAAAGGGAAGAAGAAAATGATGTAACTGTGTTATAATTTCAAATAATAAAATAAATTTTAGAAAAAAGAATGAGAGCAACAGATGGAGTTAATAACTATTTTCTACAAAGCCCCTTCCATTATTAAATCATGGACAGTTTATGCAATGTCTCTGCTCTTTAGTTCTATTACTGTCACTTGCTTCAGCTGTCTAATGTGGACATAAGGAATAATAATTGTACTTGCCTCCTACAACAGATTTTTCAAACTGAATAGAATATCATTTGTGAGTGCTTTGCATGGTGCTTGTGACAATGTAGCTATCCCATAAAAAACTATTATTTTGTTATTGCTTTGGTTGATAAGAGCAAAAGATACTCTATATACACTCTGTCTTTCGAGTATTTGGAATTTATGGTATTTAATTTAATTTTATTTTTGGCTACCAACATTGTCTTCCGTAATTTCGGAGTTTGGAGAAGCAGCCTAAGAAGGTCAAGAATTGGATGGGGCCCAAATAAAACTTTAATAGTAATGTGAAAGTTGATGATAAAATATTCTAATACAGTTCTCTCAAGCAAGATCCGGAATAAAAATCTTATTTGGGTTTCAGGCTAAAAGAGAACCTTGCAATCCTCCACTTAAGTCTGGATCTTGAAACCAACATGCTTATGTGGTCAATATAACAGAGAGAAGAATGGCCCCTCAGTGTAAAACGTAGGTCCATTACTTGGGGGAGAGGAAGAATATGATCAAAATATATTTAAATTTAAAAAATGTTTTAAATAATAAAAAATATAATAAAATACAAAAAAACCCCACCAAATTGTGCAGTTAGTGCAAGGCTAAGGCATTAAATAAATACTCTTTAAATGTCAATAATTATCAATGATTACAGGATTCCTTTTTAATAGGATACTTTTAGTACCCTTGTTTAACATTAGATACTAAAACATCCTGTTTTATTAAGGAACCTACATGTGAGATTGCAAGCAAAACAAAGCAAAACAAAAACCTCTCAAGAGCAACATAGAAACCAGGGATGATGGCATACACCTGTAACCCCAGCATTTAGGAAGCTAAGGCACAAAGATTATGAAAGGCAAATTTGGGTTACATGACAAGCTCCCATCTAGCCTCTGAACATAGCACATAGAAACACCTTGTCTGTAAATAAATGGGAAAATGCTAAATAAATAAACAATAAAAAAATAAATGCAATCTGACTGGTTGTATCCAGAGGTAGAACATTATGGCCAATGAAACTTTGAAGAAGAATGTTCAGATTCTATACAATCACCTATATGATAAAGGGCTCTAGAGCAACTTCATATACCCAATAACAGGAGCTCTCTTTGATTTAATTTCATGGTGCACACAATTCAAAGGGACCTATTTAGTTCCTAACTCAAACTGAAAGCATAAACAAAAACAAATCGTAGCAACTCTACCAATGCTGTTTCATAGTTTCTGCATCAAATTTTAATTCTCTGGAACTTTCTATTTTTTATTTTTATTTTTTTATCGAGACAGGGTTTCTCTGTCTCTGTCTGGCTGACCTAGCACTCACTCTGTAGACCAGGCCTATCTTTAATTTTTAATGTTAAATTTTCAGTTCTAGCACTTGGGACGCTGAAGCAGGACTGTAGTGATCTCAAGGCCAACCTAGTCTATATGTGGTGTCTTGAAAAAAATTATACATATGTAAAATATGCAAATTTTCAGTTATATATAATTTTGTTTCTGTTTCACAGATAAAAATTTTGAGCACGTTTAGGAATTTTCTTCTTTTAAGTTTATCTCTGTGTTGTCTCTGTCTCTTCTAAATTAATTTTTTCTGTTTCTGCTTCCTTCTCAGATTGCAGTTTTCCTGCATATATCTGGTGATTTTGGTAAGTGGGAAGGAAGAACTAGAAAAATTCCTTCTATGGCAGCAGAAATAAAAAGCAAGAAGAAGCCAGATGGTGGTGGTACACACTTTTAATGCCAGCACTCAGGAGGCAGAGACAGGCGGAGACTGGTGGATCTCTGTGAGTTCGAGGCCATCCTGGTCTCCAGAGTGAGTTCCAAGACCTCCAAGGTTACAACAGAGAAACCCTGTCTCAAAAAAAAAAAAGAGCAAGAAGAATATATAAAAATGGAGCAAAATGGGGGGGGGGAAATGTGGAAGCAAAATGGGGGGAAATGTGGGAGAATGGTAAAGTTAGTAGAGAAAAATAGATTGGAAAAAGTTGTTCCTAGACTAATATACTTCCATAACAGGTGGCCAGCTCATTGGAGGGAAAATCTGACTACCAAGCAAAGGAGAAGCCTGGGTTGACAGATACGCTCTTAGCATAATGGAAACACATTCACATATTTGTGTCCTGTGGTATACAAAAAAGGGTCAGCACAATGAAGCTAAGATCATTTCCAACACTCCAACACTGCCTGGAGAACTTGACTTCAAGGTTGCAGAGTCTAAGGTAGGAAGCTGGGTGGTTCATGGCACAAAACTCAAGAGGTCTAACATAACAGATGGAGCCTCTGAGGAGAACCTTGAAAAGAATGAGAAGGTAATGAAACAGGAGTCAGGGAGAATCACTTGGGAGGTTCTTTCCACCCCACTCAGTGTCTAATCAGTGATTAAAGAAAGGACCTAAAAAACACAAAGAAGATAAAGTCTCTATATTAAAGATCCGGTACTCTCACAAAGACCAAGTGTTGATATGAGCCATTCCTCAAGAAGACAACATTAAAGGACTTGGCATGGAAGCACATGCCTACAAGCAGGGACATGGCTGACTGGGCTGTATCCATGGTTAATTGCTTCCAGAGTACCCCCTATCCAAACACCCAAATTCACAGACATTCAAGTCCCTTATATAAAATAATACTGTATTTGCATGAAACTTATACCCTTCTTCCTCTATACTTTAAACATCTCCTGATTGCTTTTTGTACCCAGTAAAATATAAAATTAGATAAATGTCATACCAAATTATTTAGGGAATAATGACAAGAAAAAACCCTGTACATATGAAGCTCACACATATTTTCCCAAGTGTTTTTGATTTGTAGTTGGGTACATTTGAAAATGTGGAACCTGCTAAGGCAGAGGACTGACTGTACTACACATTGTCCTAACTCTGAGTGAGGTACATTAAAAAAATCTAATCCCAGCTTGAGTACTCTCCTATAATAAACTGAATCTTTCAGCTTGCTCAGATTTGACTGAGGAAATTGGCTGGGCCTGGGCCAAGACACGCGGCCCATCAATAAGTGTAGTTATAAGAGCTGAGGAAAGCAAAAGCAAGTAAAATGAAATAGGCTAACAATCATGATCTTGACTTGCAAGACCAGATGCACTAATGATGTTTGAATCCCACTTTTTATCAGATTGGAATCAACAGGGGAGGTAATAAAAATATCATTGCCTAGGACAGTGGTTCTCAACATTCCTAATGCTGCTACCTTTCAATACAGTTCCTCATGTTGTGGTGACCTCTAATGTCTTAGCTAGGGTTTTATTGCAGTGAAAAGACATCATGAATACAACAACTCATAAAGAATAGTATTTAATTGGAGCTTGCTTGCAGTTTAGAGGTTTAGTCCATTGTCAGAATGATGGGAAGTATAGTGGCAGGCAGTAAGCAGGCAGACATGGTGCTAGAGAGGGAGCCAGAGTTCTATATCTGGATCAGCAAGCAGCAGGAAAAGAGTGTGAGTCATTAGGCCTGGCTTGAGCTTCTGGAACTTCAAAGACCTCCTCCAGTGACACACTTCCTCCAATAAGGCCACACTTCCTTCAACAAGGCCACACCTCCTAATAGTGCCACTCCCTATGAGCCAATGGGAACTCATTTTCATTTAAACCAGCATACCCAATCATAGAATTATTTTTGTTGCTACTTCATAACTGTAATTTTGCTACTGTTGTGAATTGTAATATCAGTATCTGATGTGCAGATGGTCTTAGGCAACTCAGGGAAAGGGTCACAACCTACAGATTGAGAACCACTGATCTAGGAAAATATATACACTTATTTGTTTAATATTTATTTACTAAAACTTTTAGGAAAGTTGCTGATTTACAAAAGCTGTTTCAATTATTGTAAAGATAATATCAATAATTTCTCTATAGCCCAGACCCATTTTCCCCTATTAACATATTAGTATGGGACAGTTGGGGGCAATTAATAATCTAATGGTGTTATATTAATCAATGATCTTACCCTATTCCTACATTCTTAGTATGGTGATTGATATTTTTGTTACATTGTAACAAGGTAGAGTCAACTGGAAAGAGAGAATCTCAGTTGAGAATTTACCACTATGTTCCTCAATTAGGATTTTTCTAGTGTTTTCCTCAAATTTAGATTTGGATTTTAGATCTTGGAAAGATTAAATGTAAAGTACCATTTTTATGGCATCACATCAGTGGTATCTGCTGCAACACTGCCCATCACTGTTGACATCCTTCATACCTTCATCACTTCGCCGGGTTTTTTGGGTTTCTACAATTACTAGCCACTTTTCTTTCCTTCTTTCCATACGTTTTATTTTTCTCTTTGAGAGAAAAGTCCTTGTTTTTACCCTACACTTAATGAGCAGAGAGTTCTACTCTACTTCCTTGCATATAGAAAACTACTTGTTTTCAAAACTTGATAAAGTAAACTATGTATAACACGAAATTAGAAATTTTAAATAATCATGAATTTCATCAATGTTCTAATTTGTCTAATAATTGTAATGTACACTCAAGATTGAGAACTACACAGGTGCATGGGGAGGAGAGAGAGTGTGGACAATGAATAGACCTTGTAGTATTTAGAACCCTATAGGTCAGATATTGATATACCTGATGGACAAGTTATGGAGCCACACTGACCGTCCTAATTTTCAGTTGATGTAGGGTCATCTGTGCACAGGATTTCTGGAGAAGGCAGTTGTGCCCATTGGGGAACTATATGTCTCAGTCCATTTTCTGTTGCTATCACACAATACTGAAAAGGTTACCAGGGAAAGAGATAAACTGGTTCATAAATATGGTAACCATGATAACCCATATGAAGCAACTACATTTGATGCAAGCCTCATATTGTTTTAACTCATGGACCAAAGAGGCAGGGGTATGGACATATGTAAAGGAAAAGCAAGCTAAACGTGCAGACTTTGCATTCACTTCAAACAATCACTCAGTAACTAATTAGATCCTACTAGCAGAAGGTGTCCAACCTTCTGACACTGCAATACAGCATTGTTACCTATAACTGTGTTTGTTTGTCTGCATTCATAACTACCTTTAGATACATGTCGCCTGTGGGCCAAGGTTATAATATATAGGGAACAAAATTATAGGAGAAAGGCATTAAGAAAATCATGAGGGCTCCAACTCCATGATGAAAATATCTCTCTGTGTCCCCCACCTACCAGCATTATCAGGTTGAGGGATAAACTTTTTGAGACACAAAGTTTCAGGGGACTCACTCAAACCCACAGTAAATAAGGACAGGAAGAGTTCTCATATTCACATCTTCAAACATGGCACATGGGTATGGACTTTAAGTTTATTAACCAAGGATAACATTTGATTTATAACACATTGTCACTAGTAGATAACTTAGAGTCATCTGACATCCAGATCCCAAAACTATGACCTGTCTTAGGTAATCCCTTTATACTATCCCCATTTTTGAATCTTATATAACTCCCCTCCAGAAAGGGAGTCTGATAACTCTTTGGAGAAACACAGGAAAGGGATTATTTCTCATTATATAACAAAAAGCCAAACCAAAACCAAAAACAAAAACAAAACAAAACCAAAAATAAACAACACTCTGGAGGCCAGAGAACATGGACAAAGAGAATGTATATATCCAGAAGCATTTTCTCTTTAAATGTGTTGTAAACTGCAGGGGTTGATAGGGCTCATTTCCTGTTCCAGTTAAAGAATTAAAAGACAGGCAAAATATTCAGCTCCCAGGCTGCAGCAGGGAAAATGACAGACACAGCAGATAGAATTAACCAGTGAAGAGAGACTTCTATTTGACATGAGTAAACACGTACACAGGAGGCAAAAAGAAAGATCCTCTGCTGTGTAAAGCAGGGAGACTCAGGAAAGCCAAAGTCTGGCCTTTCCTAGAGGGCTTGGGGTTTCAAGATTCTTTGAGGGTTTTTTATTCGTAATTTAGTGTTGCTCAGTTTGAACAAAGACAGGGAAGCTGATAGGCCTACAACTTTGGGTAAATATATTCTGCTTTTGGCCTTGAACTTGTTGGACTATGCTGCCTTTGTCTCCTATGAGTGTGCAATGAAGCCAGAAGTTTGTGGCATCTCTTCCTATTCATATGCCTATCGTGGATCTGTCTAATACCTAGTCCCTTAAATATTTTCTCACAGTTAAAAAACACTTGTGGAACGATGAAGACCCCTGATGTGCTGACCAATGAGGATGGTGTTACAGAGCCTAGATTAGAGTGAAAGGCATTACATCAGCAGCTAATGATCATCCACAAAAGAGAGGAAAGGGTCAAATATTACTCAGAGACATCCGTGCTGGCTGATTGAGTTTTTCTAGTGGTGCTGTCTCCTACTGTGACAGAAGAGCTTAAGCACAGGGACATGGTGTCAGGAAAAAAAATGAAGGCTTTAGTCCTCAGTGCTTTCAATGTCCAACTGTGAAGAGCCATGGAGTCCGAAATAACTGCAGTATAGGGCAATGTGTGAAGCTTTGAGGGACACACTCAAACCATAGTGGTGCAGTAAATAGAGACAGGCTCCATTTTCACATCCTTGTGTGGTCCACAGCTGCAAATGTGGTGCTCAGCTGCAGACTACAAGACTCTAAGAATTTGGTAGCTGTGGTGTGTGGAGTGAAGCAACTCTGAGTTGCTTGCTGGTAGTGAGGACCATATAGGAAGCAGGAGAAGTCACATTTCCAGGCTGTGTTGTGGAAGAGAATAGCAGGGCAACACAAATGAGAACACACAGCACAGCCAGTGACAGGCAGAGAGAACATCTGTTGAAGGGAAGCAGCTTTAGAGGGCTGCGGAGCTGAGCCCAAGTCTGCAAAATAGGCAAGGAACTTTGATAAACACGAATTCCAGCAATTATCTGCCCCTATTTATGAGATCTTTGTGCAAATTTCAAAGACAGTAACGGGGATGCAATGTTATGTGAACATGGCAGCTACAGTCAGGCTAGGAAGCAAGCATCCTGGAAATGGTGAGATCTGATGAGACTCTAAACCTACAAAACCATTATTTGTTTAAAAATAAGCTAAGGGTGATTCATTTTGAATGGCTGACAGACGAGTCTTCTGAAATAATTCAAATTAATGTGCCCAAGCCCCTGAAGGGGGATCCATGAAAGACACATCCTTATCTTGGAAATGTTTCTGTGTGAACTCAGAAGTCTGCAGGCAGAATGGATAGGAAGGCACAGCATCTCGTCTGCCTAGCACAACTAGGGACTCCATTTGTTTTCATTTCAACTAATAAAAACAAATAGGGGCAGACAGTTCTAGGGAAAAGAAACCTTTTCTGGATCCTAGGAAGGATCAGTGTTTGCTCTTCTGGGGAACTTTGATGGGCAAGCCCATTAGAAAAAAAACCTTTAAATAACTTAGAGAATTGCCAAGAGAAGTCAGGGAAAAAAGCACCCTGTCCCAGTGATGCTTCAGGGTGTCTCTGTGGTAGCTACTCTCTCCTTCCCATTCCTCCGTGTATACTAAAAAAAAAGAAAAGAGGGAACACCAATTTCTGTATTCCCTTTCATCATTTATCTAGTTACTGTCGATATTCTTTTAAAAATGAAAATGAGAAAAAATGTTTGCCATATTTTATGAATCCCTGAAAAGTGACAGTTTGAAGAGACTTTTCCACCTTTGAAACAAACACCCTCATTAAGTATATTGTATTCATTCCATGAAAAACTTCATTTAAAGGCACTATTCACCTATGCACATTTATTTGTTTAATTGACTGACTGATTGATTGATTGAGGTAGGTTCTCACTTGGTAATTCAGACTGGCCTGAAACTCACTAAGAAGCCCAGTCTATCCTTGAACTCAAAATGATCCTCCTTGCTCAGCCTTCCAAGTACCGAAATTATAGTCAATAAGTCATCATGCCTGGTTTCATTATTCAAATATAGTGAATCACCATGCTCAACTTACATTTTTATTTAATTCTGTATTTATTCTCTCTGTATTTCCTTAATACTTTCAAACTTTTGAATTCTTACTTTCTGAGCAATTGAATGGAGAACATCTGTAGGATATACAGAGAAAGTTGCAAACAGTATCCACTTTGATTGTTTTGATTAGAAAGTGAATTTACAGCTATTAGGCAGCTCAAACAATCCTTTCCCATGTGACTGTCAAGATCATATCCTATGGTCTAAAGGAAAAGCACCCATATTGCCCCCATGCCAAGCCAAACACTAAATGGTAAGAATTTGATCCTATCACGTAGTAGTACTGCCAGCAACAAATTCCATTTCTGCATCAAACATTTCAGCCTTGAAATCTCACAAGGCCCCACTTCTAGGTGAAGAGGAACAGGTAATTATGGTTATTGAGAGAGAGGGAATCATTTTTTTCCAGAGACCAGCTCCTTGATAGGTTATCTAATCCCAAGTGGTCAGTCCTAAACACCCAAATGCACGTACATACAAGCAATACTTAAGGAACCAGGAGAGGGAAGGATTCAATTAATAATTAAAGAAGCAGAAATTTTAGCAGTGAGGGAGTAGAGGAGGACATGGAGGTATTGGAGAGGGGAAAGGGAAGGATGGAAATGCTATAGATACACTACTCATGTATGAAATCTCAAAAGAAACACTTAAAAACAATTTACGCTTGGGCCAGCAAGATGTCTCAGCAGGTAAAGAACTTAGTATGAAATCCTAATGATTTGATACATGGAACATGTCTAAAGGGTGAAGGAGAAAACCAACTTCACAAGGTTGTCCTCTAACCTGTGCACATCCCTGCAACCATCGCACACATCACACAATAATGTAATTAATAAATAAGTGAACACAAGAATTTAAGCTTACAAACACCTTAGCGTTTATCTGTACTTACCCAGAGAGAAACTCCATGCAAAGATTGTTTTCTGTTTTACTTCCAAATTTAAGTCCTTAACAGATGTGTCTGATTCATGGAGCCTACATCATGTTGTTTACTGAACAGAGGCTGGGCATTTGAATTCATATTTCAGAACCATGGAGACACAGGAATGAGAAGGTGGAAGTTTTCTCAGATGTAAAAATGCTTTGTAAAGCAATTAACAAGGGAGCAATAATAGAGGTCTCATTAAACAGACAAAACACCTTTACACATTTACACATTTCAAACAACATCTTTATAACTTTAACATCCCATATCAAATCATTATTTTTAAAATAGATTTCCTTACAAAGTATCATGATGAAGTTTGGAGAGATGCCAATATTCATAAAGTACTACCTAAACACCAGGATCTGAGTTCAATCCCCAGAACCCATGTCAAACATCTAGACATGGTGCTTCATGCTTGTAATTCCAACACTGGGAAGCAGATGCAGGTGAAATCCAAAGTTCACTGGACAGCCAACATAGCTTACTCAGTGAACTCCAGTCCAGTAACAAAGACTGTCTTAAGTTAAAAAAATGGATGGTTACTTAGAAGCAGCACCCAAGGTTGTACTGTGGCCTCCACAAGTACACACACACACACACACACAAATATCATGATGAAAAACATCCTTTCTCACAGTTATTAGACACTAAAAATTCTGTTATTTACATCACAGTCTTTACAGCTTGGGGACTCAACACAGGACCTTACACAGGCTACATAAGTGCTCTACCACTGAATTACAGCTCTGTCTTTCTGGATTTTCTTTTAATTTGCAGCATTTCTCAGCCTGATCTTGAACTTGATATGTACCCTAGGTAGGTCTTTAACTTGTAATTCTCCTGCCTTAGCTTTACTACTAGCTGGGAAGACAAGCCTTGTACCATCAGGCCCAAGGAAGAAACGTTTCTTTTAGAACATCAAATGACCTTTGTTTCATTTTTCCCATTTTGTTTATTTACTTTCCATGAGTCTAAATCTAGGAAGGATACAGCATCACACAGATTCTGTGTCAAATAGCTTTTGCAGGACTATTGCTTTGGAATTTGACACGAAGCACACTACTGTTTCCATGGGCCCGAGTTTCTCTTCCCCAGATTAGCCTGGTTTTGTATGGTTTGTCTCCAGGAGTCACTGTGTTTTTTGCTTTATATACATAAGCATGTCTCTTGCCCAAGTAGAATTCAGTTTCACCTTGGGCATAAACAGTTTCAATTTTAAGAAGAGCTGTGTGCTCTCTTTGGTCCCAGAGACCTCAATTATAGTCTCAGGAAAAATGGCCTTGCACCACAGCCTTCCAGACTTATTTGCCATTGAGAAGTCCTATTCCCAGCAGGCTTCTACAGGAGCCAAGGTGGTGGAAAGAGCCCTTTCTCTCTTTTGAATGAGAACTGTTTCCCATGCCCACATAATCTCTGGCATCTTCCTCATAGATTCTAGGCCTAAGCATCTCAGCTACAACTTTCTGTCTCTCCCAGTCTGTATTTACTGGAAAAACTTATGGATGAAAAGGAGCATCTGTTTCAGAAACAGACCCATATTAAACCAACAACACAATAGCAAACTGAATCCCATAAAAGGGAAAATGTATTCCACACCCACTGAGCACATTTACAATATGCTGGGCACTGAATAGCAGGCGAGGGATGGAAAGATAAATAATAGAATGTTACTGCTCTCCAGAGTGTTAGGGCTGTATCTAGTGAGGGAGGCATAAACATACTGCCTTATGTAAGAGGAAGATGCTGACTAGGAAGCCATTGCAGGGAGTTTGCTTGAATACAGGGACAATATTTGAGGTTCCATTTTGTACATTTTGGAAACCTCTTGCATTTCTGACTTGTTTTTCACTTTAATTTATTTGCATAAATAAAGCAGATATTCATAATTGTTTTCAAATATGGCATTGGATGAAGAGTGCAAGAGGATTCCTTTTGCTAGCATAGAGGCTTTGCTAGATGTCTATAAAAATATCAATACAAAGACTTACAAAATGAAAAGCTTAGAAATTGTGATTTCATAAATCACCTACGATTTCCTAATATTAGTTCTATGATCTGGTTTGGAGGTAAGATATTCGTATCTATGGGAGTTGAATTCTATTAAATATTTCAAACATTCCTGCTATGCTGACTGGCATCTTACATGCAGAGGAAATATTCAGTTACATGCTTACTCTGCATTTAATTGCACCAGCAAGCACAATAGAATTAATTTTTAAACATTGTTTTCTTTTTTATTTATGCATATTTGTGTGCAAGCATATGCCATGTGTGGGTGGATATTCCTGGAGGACAGAAGAGGAGAGTGTTGGATCTCCTGGAGGTACAATTATAGGCAGTTGTGAGCCACCCAATCTGGGTGCTAGAACCCAAACTCCAGTCCTCTAAAGAGTCTTATGTCCTTTTAACCACCTACCTATTTCTCCAGCCTCAAGGACAGCAGATTTCTTAAAATGAGTCTGACAAGAACTTGAGGGGGGAAGAGATATTCTAGAGTTTCTACAAGGAAGTGAAGCAATAATTACCATTATTTAATGGTACACGGAGGGCTGGAGGAAGAAATTGGTGTTTAAGTGCACTCATGCTCTTATAGAGGACCTAGGTTCAATTCCTAGCACCACATGGCAGCTCTCAACCA
Source organism: Cricetomys ansorgei (assembly GCA_026225945.1). Lineage (NCBI taxonomy): Eukaryota > Metazoa > Chordata > Mammalia > Rodentia > Nesomyidae > Cricetomys > Cricetomys ansorgei. The sequence continues at coordinate 437,075 of JAMJFZ010000736.1, forward strand.
TATGTAGTTCCAGTTCCAGGGAATCTTATGCCTTCTTCCTCCTCTGAGAGCACAATACACTCGGTGGTGTGCATACACACATGCATGCAGAACATCCATACACATAAAATTAAAAATGAAAAAAATGTATATATATATATATATATATATTTACTCTAGACTTTAATATATCATATTTTTTATTTTAGAATGTATGTTTGTATCTGTGTGTCTATGTGTGTTTGAGTGTTACCATGTACATGCCACTCTGTGTGTGTGTGTGTGTGTGTGTGTGTGTGTGTGTGTGTGTATGTGTGTGTGAATATCAAAAGATAATTTTTCAGAGGCTGATTCTTTCCTTCTTTCTGGGTTTTTGAAGTAAGGTCTCTCTTGTTATTTCTGCTGCTGTAGCATGTACTATAGGGTAGCTGGTCCAAGGGCTTTCAGATGATTCTCCTATATCTCTCATGCCACTTTAATGATGCTATGACTACAGATGTATGCCATGGCAACTATCTCTTTCTGGGAATCAAACTCAGGTACTCAGAGTTAATTGGGAATTGCTTTAACCCACTGACGCTCTCTAGTGCATCATGTTTGTTAAAAGGCAGATAGAATGCAGTTCTAAACTCATGATCAGAGTTTTTAAAAGGTGTTAAAAACATGAGAGGCTCTCTAGATTTTTAGAATATAGTAAGAAATTAGAATAAAGAAAGATTCAATGGGGAAGTAATCTAAAGAAAGCAATGTAACTACAAAGAGTTCCTCTGAAGCATCTAAAAGATGTCTTAAAAAGACAAGCACAAGACCCTGATGCTAAATTAAGTTTCATCTTTACATTTCTTATTACCTAATACACAACATTGAAAACTTTGGGGAAGACATAGAAAATTCAAAAGATACTTGCTCAGTCATCACAACATGACAGTGATATGATTGACAGAAAGGCACAAACACAGTATTATTATAAAAAAGATCAAAAGTTTCTATAACCAGCAAAGACATGAAAAAGTTACAAGGATACGTATAGAAAGAAAAAGCCAACACATGATGCTCTCCACTGGAAGCTGAATGTCTCCTGTGTCTTAAAGTTCTTCATGGATATATAGAACTGAGGAGACAGGGATGAGAATATTGCTTGGTCTAAGTTTGGGCCTCCTACTGCAAGATTTTTGAGGACATGACTACTTCCAGATGTAAACAATTATGTAAAAGTACCAATGTACATTTGAGTGTTTGCAACAAGAGCTAATAAGGCAAAAGTCAGTTTTCCAAGACAATTCCATAGAAGACTTGGGTCTTTGGTTTGTCTGAGTTACATTCCTTAATGTGTGTGTGTGTGTGTGTGTGTTTATATGCAGAAGACAACACTGAGTGTCCTACTCTGTCATTCTCCATCTTCTATTTTTCGTTTTTAAAGTCGTATTTCTTTTTTTCAGGTTTATTTAATTTATATGTATGAGTGTTGTTTGTGTGTGTGTGAGTGTGTGTGTGTGTGTGTGTAACACACATGTGCCTGGTGCCTGCAGAGGTCAGAAGAGGGTACTGGATCCCCTCAATCAAGAGTTACAAATGGTTGTGAGTCACCATGTGGATGATGAGGTCCAAATCCAGCTCCTCTTCAAGAACACTATGTGCCATCTTAACCACTGAGCCATCTCTCCAGGCCCTCCACCTTATTTCTTAGAGACTGGGTCTGGTCAATGAGTCTCGAGCTACACTGGAATAGAGAAAACCTCAGCAATTCTCCTATACCCCTCAAGGCACTTGAGTTACAGGCACACATGTGGCCATCCCTAGATTTTTACATTTGTAATGGGCTCTGAACTCAGGTTTTCATAAATGTGCAAATGCTTTTTATTCACTAGTCATCTCCCTAGCCCCAAATTTAGCTTATTACAGCAAAAATTGGGACATTAATGAGTGCACATGGTTATGTGACACTTCAGGTAGATTACAATCACTTCTTAAACCATGTGTTCAGAAGACTGTGCTGCAAAATTCAATGAGTTAATTATAGCTTTTCTTAGTTGAACAATATTTTTAATTGTTCCTCTTTTTTTAGTCAAAAGCTGGCACACATTGGTTTGACTTTTTCCTGTGGCATGTTATATTTCATTTCTCTTTTAGTGCTAGTCTAGACCTGGAGCTTTATTTAATACTCCAATTAACTGTAGGAATTATTACTATCTTATCTGGGCACATAAAAGGTCTCTATTAGGGACTCCAACCATCAGTCTTCAACAGTACAAGCTATGTCTAGAGACATTTTGGTAGTCACAATTGGGTAGCAACACCACAATCATCTAATGAGCCAGGAATATTGGAAAGCATTCTCTAAACCCCAGGTCAGGCCCCACAACAAAGAACTCTCCAGCCCAAATCTCTTATGAATTCTCTTTTTTAAAATTAATTACACACACACACACACACACACACAGAGACAGATTATTCCCTGCCCATCCCCCACTCTCTTCTCTCTTAACATTCCTCTGTGATCTCTGCTTCACTCTCTGTTTCCATATTCCTGCCTTGAGTTCTTGCCCTGAGTTCCCTTCATGATAAACTATCAATCGTAAGCTGAAATGAACCCTTTCTCCTTTAGTTGCTTTTGGTCATACTGTTTATCACAGCAAGAGATAGCAAACTAGGATACATACATGTTAAATGAAGAGACTTATGGCTAAACACAGTGCTGAGAAAAGTGAGATAAAATCAAAAACAACAACAAAATTCTACACTTAAGTGAATCTCTGTATCCACATTTTGCCCCACTAGTAGACAATGTCTTTAAATTGCCTCTGGGACATTCCAGGTTTTTCCCACCTAAGTCCTTCCTGGAAACTGGCAGTTTCAGTGGTTTATGGTTTTTTCTGTCTTCTGAGATCATCACTTACAGAATGGAAACCGTCCTCTGTAAAGGTTATCTGTGGGACTAGCACAATCATCTTCTTTTCACTTTTTCTAAGTGACACTAGTCTCCAAGTAGGTGATATTCTCAGAGGCTCACTTAGATCTGCCAAGGGGTGGAGGAGACCTCTGTCACAGTTTGGCCTCACAGAATCTTCTCACTTAAGTGTACAGCCCTTGTTCCCCCTGCTCAGGCTTCCTTTTGCCCATAGGTGATAGGGAAGAAAAATAACTTCCCTTTCTATCAGCTTACCAGACCTGAAGAGGTCCAGCTGGACCCACACCAGAACTGGGACAACCCACAGCCTGTCCCCAAAGACCCCTGTGAAGCTGCTCCTCTTTTGAGCAATGTCCTGGACTGAATGTTCAGGCCCCTCCAGATGCATATATATACTGAAGAGCTAACCGCCATGTGTCTGTATTGAAAAGTAGGAATTAAGGAAGTAATTGAGTTTAAATGAAGTCATAAGGGAAGCACCCAAATTGGCTCAACGAAAGAGCTTACGTTTTCTCCCTTGGAGCACTCAAGAAAAGGCTATGTAGGGACACGGGGAGAAGGCAGCAGTCTGCGAGTCAGCAAGACAGGTGTAATGTACATTATACTGGTAAATTTTCATACGCTGTTTGATTTCACTTGTAATTTGGCTCTGGAAGCAGGACTGCCCTCTCTCCATTGTTTGCCTCAGAGTATCCTCCAAGGCTCCTTGTCTGGAGAACAAACAGCTCATCCCCCTAGCTCTGTGACAAGGAGGAAAGATAACCATAACGCCATCCAAAAGTAGAAACACTGTGCCATTGAGAACACCTAGGGGGTGATCCAGGGCTTAGTATCATGAAGGAAAATGTCTGTAGTGTATTTGTGGTGAGAGTAGAGATGACTCAACAGTAAACAGTACTGGCTTTTCTTGCAGAGAACCCAGGTCTAATTTCCAGGACCCATATAGCAGCTCACAGCCATATGTCACTCAAGTTTTAGTGAATCTATCATCTTCTTCTAGGCTCCATGAGAACAAGGCAAGCAGGGTTCATAGACATTCATTAGGGCAAAACATCACACACATAAAAAATTTTTTAAACTGAAAAATTGTACCTACCATGGGACAGAGAAGCTCAGCCATGGGACTATCATCAAGGAGAGAAAGCTCAATTGGGAACTGCAGCTGGCTGCTTCAGTTTGCCCAGTTGGCTTCTTCTGGGTGCCTAATTGGATGCTTTTATCTTTCTGCTGTCATTTGTTCATTTCCTTAGAAGCTTCACTTGAGGGGGAACTCTATCAGGAACTCCAGCTGAGGCCTACAGCTGCAATGGGGCTTCCCCAGTTGATTTCTGCTGGGCGTCTTGAACATCTAATTTGATGATGTTTTGCTATCTATCTATCTATCTATCTATCTATCTATCTATCTATCTATCTATCTACCTATCTACCTACCTACCCACCTACCTAACCGCTTGTTATTTGTTCATGCACTTTGAGTTTCTATACACAGCCTCATTCAAAAACAAAAGTGACCACTCTAGATAATACTCAGCAATGTACAGACCTTTGATCTTGTACTTCTAGCCTCCAGAAGCATGAAGTAGGAGAAAACATACCTGATCCTTACAATATGTGACATTTTGTCCTAGCATCCTGGGCAATCCAATACAGGTTCTTAGTGCATGAACACCCAAAACTCTAGACATTACCTTGACACTCATTTTTCTCAGTAGTGTCTTTTTCATCCTTTAGACCTTCTTTAACCTGTGCAACTTTAAAAGACTTTTGTAGTATTTCTCTATCTTTCATGGGAGAGTATATTTGTTGAACTTTTTCCTGTATCTTAGCTTAAAAGCTGTGGAAAACATACACATCCCAAGCTGACAGACACACTTTGGCAGGTTTACTTATCTTAGTTTAGGAAGTTAGTGTTTTCTTCTATGCAAAGCTTGTAGGCACAATTATCAACTCAGTTGTTCACCATTTGGAATGCATTGTCACAATGTCATCTCAATTAGTACACAGTCAGCCTTCTATAGTGGCAAGCATTGAATCTATGAATTTGACTAAATGGGAATCAAAAATATTCAGAGAAAAGGCAATAAATGCCTATACCAACCATGTACAATTTCAAAAATTATTTTCCCCAAGGAATACTATCTAACAACTATCTATGTTTTATTGTATATTATACATAATCTAGAGATGATTTAAAGAGCATTAGGATGTATGTGGACTCTATGGAAATATATCATGCTTTCTACATAAGAAATTTGAGCAAAAATGGATTTCAGTATCCATGAATTGGTCCTGGAATCAATGTTCCTTGCAAGGATACTGAGGAATAACTATACTGAAGAATTGCAGGTTTTCTTCTCAATGATAGTACATAGCTGTTTATTTCTCAATTATATTTATACAATTAAAGGCCTCTTGACAGGGTTCTAGGAAACCAAACACATTTTTTATGTAGATATTTAAGATAAATTGTTTCCTGCACCTTTTAACCAATACATGTCTTAAACATCACCGAAATGTGTTTGATTTCTACTTGGAAAGTGTGTGGTCCAATGGGAAAATTATTTTTTGAATGGCTGTTTCTAATTACATTTTTGAAAACCTAATTAGCTTCCAACAACCTCAGAGATCTAAGGTCAGAGATGATAGCAAAGGAAAAGGTTTAGTAAACAAAGTTAAATCATAGTAACACTAAAAACTCTAATATGGATCATGGTTTCCATTAACCACTTCTTATGTAAGATCAGTGAAGACAGAGATTAATCTAATTCTACCATTATCAATATCCCTTTCTCCCACATTTAAAGTTCTTCGTAGTTCTCAATTTTTTTTCCAATTCTAAAACGTGACTGCTTCTGGAAATACCTAAAATAGAGGTAATTGTTTTTTATTTAATTTTCACTTGCTCCTCCTCACATATAAAATGCCAGACACATCCAATTTCTGCTAAGAAACAGCTTTGGTCTCAATTTCTAGTGCTGCCCAGACTGGGTTATGTAATTTCATGTTAGCCTATAAGTCCTTAGACCTTTGACCCTTTTGCTGGAAGCAGCAGAAGCAACCAGGACAATAGCTGTGACAGTTCTCAGTATTTCAACCCAGGACATCAAACTGTGTGGGCTGAAGGAACCAAATGGCATACTTCTCAGAAATAATTCATCCACCATTCCTAATGATATTTTTCCAAAAATACTTTTAGATTTATTTGTGTGTGTGTGTGTGTGTGTGTGTGTGTGTGTGTGTGTGTATTTTGTTTGTATATATGTCTGTGTTCCACATATACGTCTGATACTCACAGAGGGCAGAAGGGGGCACTGGATACCCTGGAACTGTAGTTACCTGATGGTTGTGACCTACCATGTGGGTACTGGAAACAAGATTCAGGTCTTCTGTAAAAACAGCACTTGTTCCTAATGGCTGATCTCTCTAGCCCCTTTAACTTTTAAACATTAAGGTTGTCCCTCTTGTTACCTTAGCATCCTACAGTATGACATTTACAGTGTCTATAGCTCTCTTTATCCACCAGAGCTACCTGGATCCAAAGACTTTATAGCAGTTCAATTTAAACAGTAAGCCAGTGGAATGATCTGCAAAAGAAGTCAATGGATAAAAACTACAAATCTAAATTTTCTATGAATATTGTCAAATGAAACAGAAAAGAAACAGTATACCCATAGGTGATGGTAAGGCTTTAGGACTCCTCTGGCTTCTCCACAGGAACACTCTGTTGTGGTTCACACAGCCAACATGAACCAAGAACTTCATTAGGTACAATAAATTTTATTTGCCATTTATATGGAGTGTCATAGACTTCTGAAAGCCCTCTAACACATTCATGATGATTTTGAACACTGCGTACTTTCCCACCAGTTTTATAACAACTATGCACTAATCCTGAGTATTTTGGACTAAGGTTGAGCCCAAAAGAGGAGGACATTTTTAAAAACACAAACCACATACTGATTGAGAACATAAGAATTCAGATAACACAAGGAATAAGGGGCTTCCATCTGCCTTTGACTTCAGCTATCTCATCCCTGTCATCTAATCAGATTCTAATTTCATATATTATGTATGTGTACTATACATAATTTTCATAGACTTATCTAAACTAGTTTTCACCTATCTGTCCCAAACTGTCCCTATCTGACCCAAATGAGTTCATCTACTCTATTAGATTAAAATGTTGTCATTTTCATGATTAGTAACAATTTTATAGCTAGCCAGAGGAATTCTCTAAATTTCCAACCCATACATCCTACGTATCCAAACTCTAGTTCATGTTTTCATTTAGATGGCTCAGAGCCATCACAAAATTAACATGTTTAAAATGGACAAAATGTTATCTTCTCACAACAGTCTTCCCTGCATATTAATAAGTACTATCATTTCTCACTCAGAAACTCAGTTCAGTGATAGTCAACTTGATTCCTCCTTTCTCCAACCATTCGTAGTCAATCCATACAACCAGTCCTATTGATGCGCCCTAAGTAGCTTCGTTTCTCTATCAATATCATGGTTTGAATATGAACTGTTGCCCACATGCCTATGTATTGAAATACTCAGTTCTCAGCGAGTGGCACTGTTTTGGGGGGAGGGGCTGTGGGATGGTGTTGGACTTAGGAAAGATTTAGAGTTTTATCTTGGGCCACTTCTGACTATGCTCTCAGCTTCCCAGTTCTCTAACAAGTAACAAGTTCCTGGGCACCATGGACCTAACCTATCCATCCAATTTCTCCACTTGGACGGACTTTATCCCCTACCAGGCATGTCCATCCTATGGCCCCTTAGGACACAATTGCCCTAGCATAGCTATGAATGTGGCCCAATACAAAATTGTAAGGTTACTTAAATGATCATGAGATTAATTTGAAAAAAAAACCCATGTACTTCGATAGACAACTCTTGAACATGAACTTTGTGGACAACATCTTGTCACAATGTCAAAAGGTTGAATACATCAGCTAGAAGTGATGAACAAAGTATACCATCCCTCGATTAATTGTTTCTGTCAGATATTGTCACAGAAACAAGAAAACTAGTGAATAGAGTCTCCATCATTTCCACCTTATTCCAGCGTACCATCATCTCCTCATCATCTCTCACCCAGACATATACATATCAATTTTGAGTTAGGCATGGTGTCTTGTACCTATACTCCTAGCACTCAGTAAGCTGAGGAGGGACAGCAAGTCAAGACAAACTAACTTTGAACTATGTTCAAAGCTGGCCAAGTCTCTATGGTAAGATCTAGACTCACAAAGTTAAATTTAAAAAAAAAAAGAAAAAAGAAAAATGGACTATATTTCTTGCTCTGTGGCTTCCTATTTCATTTGTAACTCTATGCCACAGCCTTACAAAGCCCACTCTGTTTATCTTCCAACATCTCAAACCTTGCTCTCCCAGCTGGTGTAATAAGCTGCCTCACACTTTGTTGCTTAAAGTTCCTATAGGCTTCTGCCTACTTTTCTGCTTCGGAGCCTTTACAAACACTGGCCTATCTGCTTATATTGCTATTATTGGTATTTACATAACCATTTTAATTTTATCATTTAGGTCAAAACTCAATTGTTTCTTCCTAAAGAAGCCTTCTTACCACATCTAAATAGGCCACTCTGATTACTCTTCAGTGAGACTGGTTATTTGTTTCATAAGATGTTTCATCATTATTTATTATCATTATTATAAGATTATTATCATCATTATTATAAGACTGACATACCTCAGAAATATTGTGGGTTCTACTCCAGGTCATTATGATAACGCAAGTCACTCAAGGATTTTGGCTTTCCTGTGGAAAGGATTTATGCTTCCTATATGCACATGGGTGTGAGGCTATTTATTGTTGGGATGTAATTGATCCACCAGGGACAATAGCTTTAATGCTAACTGAATCTCCCTCCATGAGCATCACCTAACTGCCACCAGCTCTTCAGCTAGGGATGGAGGATGATAAACTCCTCCATGCTGAACTGTTAAATGGCTTGATATTGTACAAACAACTGAAGTTGCCATGAGCGCAAGTGGCCCTGTCATGTCCAGAAAACACTGTTTGGCACAGGTTCTCTATGACCTGTAGCTCTTACAATCTTATTTTCTTCTCTTCTGAGAGGTTCCCTGACCCTTGGGGTGGAGGGACGTGGTATAGATGCCCTATTTATGGCTGAGCATTCCACTGATATTCATTGTCTTCATTTGGGCCAGTTGTAAGTTGCCACATTAACTGCTATCTACTGCACAAAGAAAATTCTCTGATAAAATCTGAGAGCCAAACTAAGCTATGGATACAGAGACAGTAATTTAGAGGGTAGTTTGATACTATGTCCATTTAGCATGTATATCATTTTCTAATAATAAATATGGAATATTATCTATAATTTTGTATTTTATAATTGCATTATTACTAAACAATGTTAATGGTCACTGGAACTACTCGAAAAATGGTAAAGGTAGACTTGATCTCTGAAAGTTTGCCACAAAGCTTCAAATTATAAGTAGCACAACCTATGTAAAGCACATTTCTTAGTTAGGGTATCTATTTCTGTTATAAAAACACTATGAGCTCAAATTGGCCTCGAACTTGTGATCCTCCTGCTTCTGCCTCCTTTAGCAAATCCTACTGGCATGTGCCAAGATGGGAATGAGAAGAGAAGGGACCAGGAGGGTGAAAGGGATGAAGGGAGAGAATATAGAGAGAGATGACCAGATTTGGAAGACATGTAGGAGAAAATCAGGAGACCCAGAGCAGTGGGATCAATGAGGGAGATCCTAGTGAAGACTTCCAGTAATGGAGGATAGGGAGCCTAAACAGGCCATCTCCTGTAACCAGGCAAGGCTTCCAGTGGTGGGACAGGGACACCATCCCAGGCACAAAAACTTTGACATATGGCCTATCTTCCCTACAGGAGCCACTGGATAGAGGAAGGGCAGAACACCACACTAAAGGAGGGAGCCCATAACTGAAATGACACTCCAGGGCAGGCCAGGAGCTAGAGACTGAATAGTCAGGAGAGGAGTTCTAAAATTATTCTGCTTGCCTCATAAATCAGTGTCTAGCCCAACCTTCATCAGAGAGGCTTCATACAGAAGCTGAAGACAGCAAATGAAGAGGCCGAAGGCCAAACATAGAGCTCCGGGATTCCCACTGAAGAAGTGGAGGAGGGATTGTGGGGACCAGAGGAACCAAAGACACCAGGAGAACAAACCCCATGAGGTCAACTGACCATTACTCTTAGGGGCTCACAGAGCCCAAAGCAGCAGACAGGGAACCTACTGGGTCCCTCAGCTATGTCTTGAGGTTGTCTGGCTTGGTACCCTTGCAGAACTCATAAGGACTGAAGTGTGGGGTTATCTCTCAACCTTCTGCCTGCCCTTGGAAACCTTCACCCCTGCTGGATTGTCTAGTCCACTCTTGATGTAGGGAATACTGCCTGGCCCTGTTCCATCTTGTTGTCACGTGTTTGAGCAATAACCCTGGAAGACTGTTCTTTCTAGGGGAGAGGCAGGGGGTGGTGGGAGGAGGATGGGGGTGTAGATCTGGGGCAGAAAGGAGGAGGGGGAGCTAGGAGGAATGGAGGGTAGGGAGGACCGGTTTTGGGATGTACTATATGAGAGAAGAAAAATAAAAAAAATGAAACTTAAAAAAAACACTATGAACAACAACTTGAGGGAGAAAGAGGTTTGTTTTACTTACACTTCCATGTCACGATCCATCAAAGGAATTTACAGTAGGAACTCTAGGCAGAAAGACAGAGGCAAGAACTTATGTAGAGGACATGGAGGCACACTTCTTACTGGCGTGTTCTCCATGGCCTTCTCAGCCTGCTTTCTTTCGTTTTAACCTTTTGTTTCCTTTCCTTTTTTTTTTTTGGTTTATTGAGACAGGGTTTCTCTATTGTAAGCCTGAGTGCCATGGAACGCACTCTGGAGACCAGGCTGGCCTCGAACTCACAGAGATCTACCTGTCTCTGCCTCCCGAGTGCTGGGATTAAAAGCATGTGCCACCACCCGCTCAGCCTGCTTTTTTGTATAAGCCTTGACCACTTGTCTAAGAGCAGCACTACCCTACAGTTTGTGGACCTTCCCACATCAGTCATCAATTAAGAAAATGTCCCCACAGGCTTGCCCACAGTTCAATCTGATGGAAGCTTTTTCTCAATTGAGGTTACCTCTTCCTAGATGACTCTAGCTTGTGTCAAGTGTGTATTAAAAAAGAGCCAGTACATCATAACACAGTAAAAATGCTATAAATGTATGCTTGTAATTGTATAATTTAATTTGTCTCATGGCTGTGTTATGTGTGTGGTTCTCTTGCGCATCTGGCATATACTTAGAGCTAAACTATCCATTAAATTATTTAAGACTATCCTTTTTCAAAAAACAATATTTTGCTGTTTCTCCTGGTATTATTCTTAAATTGCAGTCTGAAGTCTTCACTACAGGTTGAGTTTCCTATATCCAAAATGCTTAAGACTAAAAGTCTTTCTGTTTTATTAAAGGTTGTGCAATATTTGCATTTACATACAGATAGACACAAAATTCACATGGGCACATATAACTTATATACAAGAGTACACAATAGTTTTGATATGCCTACATTTTTACCACGACTTATGAGACAAGGTCAGCTGTACAAATTTCTACTTGCACCATCATCTCATTGTTTAAAAAGTTTCCACATTTGAGAGCAGTTCATATTTCAGACTTTTGTATCAGGGAATGAATGTTCAACCTGTACACTGTTTGGATTTTTAAAAATATGAATCTAATCTATTTTATTCACTGTGTTCTCTATCACTTCAAAAGCCAGCGTGTGTCAGTTGTTCATTCATTCATAAACAGTGGAAAATGTATGCACAGGGGCTTAAACCAGTAAGGTACGGAAAAATGTAATTAGGGCTGATGTGGTAGTTCAGTTAAGCAACAAGGAACACGTCTTTTGTTTTTTGTTTTTGTCATGTAGCGTATGTCGCACAGCCCCCCACCCCTGCAGAGGTACTGAAAAATATGTTTCTATTATTTTCATAGCTGCAAATAGGCTGGCCAATCTCCAAAGGTTACATCCATCTTCCCGATCCAAAAAGAGGCTTCTTTCTTACAGTTGTTTTCTATTTACATGTAAAATAAGTTCTTCCTAAAAACATCTTCCTGGAGCTTGTTGTTTCAAAACTGTTCATCTATCACTAAAAGGAAGTTAAAGGATGGAATATGTTTAGCTGAACATTTATTCTGCCTTGTACAAAATGCCATAGATCTTTGAGAAAAGGAGGAGGAGAATGGAAGATAGTAGTCTACCTCACTGCTTATCATCATGTTTTATAGCTAAATGAGACTATTTTTCAGTTTCCTGAAAATGCTATGCAATTCTACACAAGTTTTATCTATTTACCTCAGCTACTGCGACTTACAATGTCCCTCCTTCTTGCTTCTAAGAAGGAAAGAAAAGTAGGAAGAAAGAGAGAGACAGAAAGAGAGAGAAAGAAAGAAAGAAAGAAAGAAAGAAAGAAAGAAAGAAAGAAAGAAAGAAAGAAAGAAAGAAAGGAAGGAAGGAAGGAAGGAAGGAAGGAAGGAAGGAAGGAAGGAAGGAAGGAAGGAAGGAAGGAAGGAAGAAAAGATTTATCCTTCAAGGTCAACCCAGTATACCTTCCTTTATTCTTTATTCTTTGAGGCAGGACTAATGGTCCTTGACTCCCTGGGTGGTGGTAAACTAAACAAAGTTTTTTTCTATGGCTGGAATATCATTATTTAATCATATGCTTAAATTGAGCCATCAGTGTCATAGTTAATTTTTGTCAATTTGACTCAAACTTAGGCATACCTGTGAGGAAGGAATCTAAAATGAGGAATTAAGAGACTCTGGATCTTTAAACAGACCTTACATTTTTGAAAGATAAGTTTTAGAAACTATGGGACTTATAAAGTTATTTAAAGTTATACTGTGGTTGTACATTTATACATGTGGTATTAACATGAAATCTTGGGGACAATAAATCAAAGGCTATGGCTTAAAGTCTTGTGTGTCAAAGTTGAGAAAGGGTAGAATGTTTTGTAATTTTTGTCACCTGGCACAAGCCTAGACATATCTGAGAAAAGAGAATCCCATTTGAGGAATTGTTTCTATCAGATTGGCCTGTGGCCATGTTTGTGGGACATTTTCTTGCTTAATGATTGACGTAAGAAGGCCCGCCCACTGTAGGTGGAGCCACTCCTGGGAAGGAGGGCTTGGGCTTTCTTTAAGAAAGGTACCTGAGCCAACCAGGGAATGTAAGGCAGTGAGCTGCATTCCTCCATGCCCTCTGCTTTCAAGCTCCTGCCTTGAGTTCCTGCCCTGACTTCCCTTGATGGTGGACTATATATAACTTGTAAGCCAAATAAACCCTTTCCTCCTTAAGTTGTGTTTAGTCAGCTATTTATTACAGCAACAGAAAGCAAACTAGGAGAATCAGTGTTCACTAACTGAAAAAGAAGTTCAGTTGAAATTATTTACTTCATTTACTTTTATTAATACTTGAAAAACCTATCACTGCTGTTTACAGACAAAATGACTATGTTTTGGGGGAAATAAATGAATTTATCCAAGGTCACAAAGTAAGATTCAAACTTCTCTTACCCCATCAGGTCCCTGCTACCTTTAGAATTTCTGTGTGCATGTTAATATACACAGAGTTCATCGGTGTAAGACTGTTTTGTTTCTGTAAATAAACTTTTATTAGAACATAAGCACACACATTCTTTTATGCATTGTCTATGTTGCTTTTATATACAGTGGAACAAAAGATTTGAATCATTGAGAACAGTTCATATAGGCTGAAATCCCTAAAATAATGAATATCTAGCTTTTTACAGAAAAAAATGCTGACTTTTACCTAGACTATATCACATTGAATACTGAATTATATTGAACTATAAATATCACAGAATAGAAGTTTAAATAGTATGTTAAAGAAACAGTATCCAGAGGAAAATAGAGGATCCTTGTATGAAAAAAATATATAGAATTAAAAACGATAGAAGAAAAGGGGAAAAACTGTAATTTGGGACTTTTATTTTCCTATGTTTGACAGGAATGAGAACTAGCCTTGAAAAGAACTTGGATTAAAGCAAAGTAATTGATTAAGTAAGAATAATTTTTACTTCATGGGGCTGTAGGGGAAATGAAATTAACTAAGAGATGACATAAAGCATAATCCCCAGACATGTAATCAAGACCTAGCAAGTACCCAGCACTCAATAAACTTGACCACGGCTCAAACTTTGTCAGATATGGTTTCTTCTGAACATGGCCCTCGTATGTCTTGGGGCTGCCCCCTAGTGTCCGGGAAAAGATCATTTGTTCCATTTCAAGACCAGAACTCCATAAGGTTGGGAGGTGTGTTTCTCCATCCCATCTATTTTAGCTTCATTGTCTCCAGAGGGCCAGTCCTACATCTTGGAGGATATTGCACTTTCAGGAAGGAAAGTTAAATCAGAACTGTCAGCTTTTCTTCTGTCTGTCCAGCCCAATCAGCTCTATGGGTAATCGTCACAGTTCTCACACGAAAGCAGCCACATGCAGGGGAGACAAGACAGTAATCAAAGGAACCCATGACAACTACAGTGAAGTTCAGGGACTCTCATCATGGTCCTCTCAAATTTCCTCAGACGAATGCTTTCCAGACGTATGCTGGAAGGAAAAGCCTGCCTTGGGAGAGGCTTCCATAATCCCAGTGTATAAACCAGCTGTATCCTAGTAACTGCAATCAAGCCATCTCATTTGAGTCCTGTGCACTTACCAGAGGCTGCTGTAATATTAATGAACTGAGAAAGAGGGCAAACTGTAATTTGGAGGAAGTAAGCGAGGAGGAAGCAATAGGCGTATGGATTGAAGGAACAAAACATTTCATGCACACAGGCTGTGACTTCCTACCTGGAATAACTTATTTAGAACAGCCACTTTGAGTTCATGGAGAAGTGAGCCTGAGCATATGACTTCTGTGGTGACTTGTTTTATAGCCCAGGTTGAGCTCTGGAGAGACATTTGGGAGGCAAGTCTTCTTATATATTCTTAATGATTGTAAAGTGTCGGAATTTACTGCATGAAAAATGTAGGCTATAAAAGCCAAGTGGTGCATGCTCTATCCAAACTGCTGTTTGTTCCTCTCTAATAGAATAAAGTCAAATTGTGGCAATATTCAGTCTGAAGTTGCAGCCGGAGAGCGATAATAGATAACATATCCCTTAATGATGCAGTTACACAGGAGCTGCCCCACCAAGTAACTCTTTAAGTATGCAAGCTTATTCCCCAGACCAAACTAAGCACACCAAGACCTGTGTGAATAAGAATTCTCATGTAGGTAGGGACACTTCTTTGTTCATGTGACTAACTTTGACAAGGCTGAGAATGCTAATGGATAATACATCATAGTAAAACACAGCCGTGAAAACACAGGAGAGCCCTACCATAACAGACCCACTTTTTCCTTCTGCCGAGTCATATAGGGAATAAAAAAAAAAACCCAGCCCATTTCTTTCTTTATGTCTCTTGACTGAATATCCTTCATTGTACACTCCCTTAAAACTCAGAAAAAAGTACTGGGAAATATTGCTATTACTGGTGAATATGCAGCAGACTATGGGCAAGATAATGTAAACTTTTGCCAGTTCATGTCAGCCAATAAATATCATTTCTCCTTGCAGCTCCATTTTCTGAGGGGTGCATTCTGTTTCTATAGCAACTTTCATTTGTGTTAGCACAACATTTACAAAAGTCTTTGACAAAGAAAAATGGGAGAAAACTACAGGCAGAAGATAGATGTGAAGTCCAATATGAATTTTTACATGTAAGAATATTTGGTAAGTATGTCATCTATTGTAAGATTGCAGAAATATGGATTTTTTTAAATGTGTATATTTATGGCCTTTTCAAGAGAAATGCCACATCTCATGTATTTTTTTAAACAAAGTATAAACAATGGCCAAGTGGATTTATTTTCAACATATTTGCATGGAAATAAAATCAAAGGAGAGAAACATCCCTCAGGCTTTTGCCTCTGTTGTATCATTTTTGCTGTTGCTTATGATTTCTTTGTTTGCTTTTGTAGTGTCAAACATTGGACATAAGGCCTCCCGCATGCTAGGCAAGCACTCTGCCACTGAACAATATCTCTAGCTCTGGATTATAGTTTTCAAAACACTGCTGTAACCTTAGAATGTGTAAGGCTAATGAGATAAATGGTAGCTATGAGAAAGTTATATAATAAACTGAATTCTAAGGGGAAAGCAATTCTATTGTTTCTTGTGAGTTATGGCATAGCTTCTCCTTTAACCTTTTCACAAAAACTGCTTTCTCTTTCTCCAAAATATTTTCTTCTCTTTCTCTTCCTTGTCAAAAGTAAAGCCTAGTGTAACTTGGTATAAGATGACTGGGAATGAATGACTTCATGAACACTTTGCCCGATTTCTCCCTTTGGATTTGAATATACAGAATATTGCCCTTTGTTATTTGAAATGATCTTGCAAATTAAGCTTGTCTTAAATCCTAGATGGAAACAATTATTTTCTAATGTTTTCCTTCATATTCTCTAATGATTATAAAGGCAGTAGGGTAGAGTAGATGGGAACTTGGCATCTGGAACGAAATTACCTGGGTTTGGATCCAAGTCTCATTTACTGTGATATTTAGCAATTCAGTTATCATTGCCATACCTGTTTCCTCATCTGTAGAACAGGGGTGGTAGTACCACACACCAAAGGCTCTTGTGAAAATTAAGTAATTTATATAATGTAAGATGTTTAGACAAGCCAGGCAGTGGTGGCACATGCCTCTAATCCCAGCACTTGAGAGGCAGAGGCAGGTGGGTCGATGTGAGTTCAAAGCCAGCCTGGTCTAAGGAGTGAGTTCCAGGACAGCCAGAGTTACAACAGGGAAACCTTGTCTCAAAAAACAAACAAACAAAAAGGTGTTTAGACAAGTACCTTGTTTTATCAATAGTTTTATCAGCAGTTTTATCAATATTATCATTACTTTAATCCCCCACATTTTTTTTTGTGACAGGGTCTTTCCATGTATCACTGGCAGGCCTGAAATTCACTATGTAGCTGAAACTGCCCTCAAACTTGTAGTAACACTCTAGCCTGTGTCTCCTGCATACTAGGACTACATGTATGCATGAGTATATCAGACTTATTTTAATTTCAAGCAGTAGCTTTTTTCAGTGTCTTAATATGTCTTAACCTGATATGCACACACCATCATTTATCCTTTTTTGGTAGCTAGGTGAAAATTAATAAGTATGACGGAAATATACACTGTCTCGAAGTTTCAAACCAATATGAATTTATAGCTCTCATAATTTCTCCCACACATATATTCAAGATGAGGTATCCTAAAGGACACTAGCCATTTCCTTGAACATGTTTACTCTGTGCCCTGTTTAATTAAAGTATAATTTGTATAGAAAAATTTATAATTGTACTGTATAAATTTGATGACTATATCCAGTAACCACTATACTATGGACATAAAGATTTCTATGGATCCCAAAATGTCCTTATATTGTTTTAAAGTATGCATTCTTTCTCCCTTATTTTCTGTCCATTGTTTAACCATATAGCTTTGTATTTCCATAATACACTATAAATTAAATCATGCAGCACAGAACCTTCTACATTATACTTCTTTCACTTACAGTGAGGTAACTGGAACTTTGCCATGTAATATGTATCACGAACTCACTTTCTAATGATGAGTAGTATTTCATTTTATCAACATGTCACAATCTTAGAAATCAGTCTTAAGTTCTTCAGAAATATAGGGTGAACACTTTTTTCTTACTGTTATAATATGCAAGTATAAACAGATAATGATTATATAAAATCACTCAAAACTATAGTAGACACCTACATGACTTGACATAATGGAGAATCTCCGGAGCTATGCTCATTGAAACCTATGGCACAGGTGGCTTGCTATTCCTTTGTTTATTTTTGAGATTATAATAAAATTACAACATGTCTCTTTTCCTCTTCCTCCCTCCCATTTCCCCTCCCTACTTCTTCAAATTCATGGATTCCTTTTTCACTAATTGTTATTGCATGCATATATGGATATGTTTAAGTATATATACATATATCCCTAAATATAACCTACTCGTATGTATGTTTTCAGAACTAACTACTTGGCAATGGACCACTATTATTTATATAGTCTTCTGTCTATGGTTCTGGCAAACAGTGAAATAATGGGAATGAATAGAGACAAAATCTTATATATAAGGTTTATCTCTAAGGAGATTATTAATTAATGAGAAAGACGAATACAGTACGGCACTAAAAGTTGATAACTTTTTATCAAATGGAATTAAGGCCATACAAGCTAAAGCTTTCTCCTTACCACTAATGTAGCAAAAGAGAAACATGAGGTATAAAGGATGTGTCAAGGAACTTGCTGGAATGACTCAAACTTGAGGATTTTCCGAAGTGAAGCTTGTTTCATTCACTTTTGCCCTTACTCCTTTTGGTTTGTGGTACACAGTAATTGGTAATTGCCTATGCAATAACCAGTCAATAAATAAGAAACATGTTTCTTGGCAGGAAAGCTGACATGCAAAAGCACTGCAATTCAGCCCACATTCTCTTCTCACACATGTTTTCCTGACTGATCTTCCCTTAAATACAGACATTTCTAGTAGTTCCACTGTACCCTACTGCCTACCTAAGACTTCCAGATTATATCATAATTCTCAAGAGAGTGATCTCAATGCCTAATGACTTATGTTTCCCCAAAAAGGTAGGTGAAGGAAAAAAAGTTATGCACTGTTTTCTGCTAAGCATTTGAAGATCTCCATCTGCTTGTTGCATAAAGAATACTATTTCCACTGCTGCTTTTCAGTTATTGACAAATTTTGAAAACAAGAATAACTACTATAAGTTATTTGACCCTAAAGAAATAATCTCATAAAATTGGTCTTTTCCCCTTTAGGACACTATCTAATACTTCAAAATAACCTTGCCAAATGATAAGAGTGAATATAGGGGGAAACTTCTAGTTAGTTAAGAAAGTCTAGAATTTTAAGGGTAAGATTTTGGTATTTGGCTTTCCATTTATGATGATGAACTTCGAGCCGTCTCTGTGTGAGCTGGTAAAGGTGAAGAGCCAGAATAAGGAAAGCAGCCTCGATTCAAAGTGAGGAAGAGAGGAAGAAAGGAAGAGCTTCAGAAATCACAAGTAGTGATAGGATAAGTAATGCACAGAAATGTATTATGGTGAGTCTAACATAGTTCCAGACACATGGCTCCTTGAGGGGCGGGATGGAAGCAAAAATGTCTTCTCAGAGGTATTCTAGGCAGCCCCAGTGAAGAGAGATCTAACAATTCTACCCTCAGGAAAACTCTCAGCCCTTGCTGACCTCAAAACTAGCAGAAGGTTTTGGGGAGACAGTAATTCCTTCATGGACATGTCAGCAGTAAAGGGTAATCTCATTTTGCCACCCTACCTAACTTGGAGGGTGAGGATACCATCTTAAGGGAAAATGCAGTCTTAAAACTGAGCTACTCTACAAGCCTTAAAACAGAAGCAGATTCCAAGTCAGGTAGTTTGAATTTGCCTTGGGAGGCAGTTTTGGAGACTAGGAAGACCAAATACAAACAAGCCAAAAAGTAGTAAGCCAAAAAGCTTAAGCAGCTAAGCTCAGGAAGCAAAGTTTATAGTGAAAAATAACCTCACCACTTAATCTTGGAAACAATGTAATTAATTAAGAATAACATTGCTGTTTGATAGCCTTGAATCTGAGGTCAGAGGGCAGATCATTCTCTGGTGCCACCTATCTGCATTTTACTGCTGTGGCGCCTGAGAACACAAAAAGGCCCTGTACTCTGCTTGACTTGTTACTTATGCAGAGTAATTATCCATTAGGTGTTGAAAATAGTGAGTCAGATTATCTGCCTATATATCTCTCAGGTTACTGTGGCTACTCCCTCAATCACAATGGACTGAAGGGCGATGCACCTCAGCTGTGTCATTAGTAATTTCAGAAAATCTTTTAGATCAAGATCTACAGATACTCAAATGTACACTCTTAAAGGAACTACTGAAGTAACAAGATTTATTTATAATTTTATTTATGTGCATGCATGTGTGCCTAAATTAGTTTTTGTGCACCAGCGTACCATGTGTGTGCAGATGATTACAGAGGTCAGAGGATGTCAGAGGAGGTCCGTGGAATTGGAGTTACAGGCATTTGTAAACCACCTAATGAGGGTACTTACTGATAACAGAACTCGAGTCCTCTGCGAGAGTAGTCAGTGCTCTTAACAGCTAAACCACCTCTCCAGCCCCAAATGTTTTTGTTAATCTTACAATCAAATGAAAATGAAAACGAGAGCACAAAGTATCAAAAAAATGTATGATATAGTTGAGGCAGTTTTAAGAGGACAGCTAGTAGATAAGAATGTTTACACTAAAATGTCAGAGAGATATCAAACAAATAACCTAAGGATACTTCTCAATGTAATAGAAAATGAGAAGAGCCCAAAGATAAAATCAGTCAAGGGAAAGAAATGATAACAGAAAGAAATTAATGAAATGAATATCAAAAAACGATATATAGAATTGGTGGAAGAGTTGTTTCTTTGGAAAAACAAGCAAAATCAACAATGCTCTAGCAAAATTAACCAAAAGAAAGACAAAGCAGACCCCAGTTGATAAAATAAATAATGAAAGGGAATGAGCTATAACAGATTCTAATAAAACCCAGAGAATTATTAGAGAATTCTTGTTTAACTTATACAACTTATGAAAATCTTGAAGCAATGGCTAAATTCCTGAGCATATGACCTATCAAAATTAAATTAAGAAGATATGAACAGTTTAAAGATATCCAAAACAAGCAATGAGTTTGATGGTGTAAAAGAAAGTTTCCCAAAGAGGTAATTCCAGAATTGGATGGATTCACTGTTGAAACCTATCAAACCGTTAAATCGTTAAACATCCTCAAACTACTCTGTAACATTTAAAAAGAATAATGATATTAAATTCATTCTATCATGCAGCATAGCAATATAATAAAGAAAGAAAACTTTAGATCAATATTCATTGATGAAAAAAACTTTAATAATAGTTGTAAAATACTAGAAAGACAAGGGAGGTCATTTTATTTATTTATTTATTTGAAAGATACTTTCTGAATCTGCTGCTTGGTTGCCACAGATACTTTGTGAACCATACTCTTTGTTATGAGGAAGTAAATTTGAATAAAAACCATGCAGGTATTCAAGAAGGCTAAAAATGAGTCAAAGGGGCTGGAAAAATAGCTCAACAGTTGAAAGCACTGACTGCCCTTCCAAAGGACCTGGATGGATTTCTAGCACCCACATAAAATCTCAAAATCATCTTTAGTTACAAGGAATTCTATACCTTCTTTTGACTTCCACAGACAATGTACGCATGTAATACACAGACACACACAGGCAACACACCCATATACATAAAATAAAAATAAATCTCTTTTAAATATAAATCGATTTTTAAATAAAAAGAATCAAAGTCACTCTGTACAAGAACACAGACTTAGGTTCTAAGAAGTGCGGTGGACATTTTGAATGACTGTCCAAGGTCAGAGCCAACATTTACAACTGACCTGTGACAAAACAGGAAAATCATTTGTGACCAGACCTTGCAGAAGTCTGTCCAGGAGCAAGAACAACAGTTGCTATCAGACATCCTTAGGAATAACCAGACATATGACCAGCATCTATGACTCAATTGTGAGCAACCATCATCTGTGACATGACTTCAACCTCACAGAGGATCTCAAAAACGTAATAACAGTTTTGCAATGCAACCTGTGAAACACTCAGAGGTATGACCGGCATATGTGACCACTCAGGAGGGAAAGGGGTATCTAGGATCCTGAGAAACAGGTCAAGACTGGCTGGAACTCACAAGACTGCATTCACATATATTTGTGTCTTTATTTAATCATCAATGACAGTTTTACAGTTCATCTGTTCTGCACTTTTCTTTCTCTGTCTCCCTCTCCCTTTCCCCCTCTCTCTGTCTCTTCCTCTCTCTTTGTCTATTTTCCCTTTCCTTTTGATAGGCTGTCCCCAAAATCATTGGCTAGCCTGTTTGTCTGGTTTCTGTACATCTGAATTCAGTCTTCTGAAACCTGGGACTTTTGGCTTATCAGGTTATAGCTTTTTCTTCTCATTCTACTTTCAGCCCAAATTTCCATTTGAGCCTGCCCTGGTCATTCTCCTTCCTTTCATCTCTCCCCTTTTCTATTGATTCCCCCTTTCTCTTTTGATGCAATACTAATCAGTAATCTTACTCTGATTTTTTCCCACTTTACTCATACAGGCAGTAACTTTTACTATCAATGTTATTTTTACTTCTTAAAATGGTTGGAGTTTAAGAGATGATTGTTTGTTAGTTTCCTAAAACAATATTTTGGCATAAATCTAACCAAATAAGTAAAAGACCTGTACGATAACTTTAATACACTGAAAGAAGAAATTAAAGAATATGCTGAAAGATGGAAAGGTCTTCCATGCTCATGAACTGCAAGAATTAACATTATGAAATAGCTAGATTATAAAAAAAAAAACCTACCAGATTTAACCTACCAGATTAAATAGAGTCCTTATCAAAGTCCTGAAGCAAAACCTTAAAATTCGTATGGAAACATAAAAGACCATGAATAGCCAAATAGATCCTGAGACAAAAAGAATAATGGCAGAGGTAGTACCTTACCTGATTACAAGTTATACTAGAGAACCACAGCCACAAAACCTATGTGGTACTAGCATAAAATTTGACACATGAACCCAAGGAAGAGATTAGAAGTCCCAGCTATAATATTACATAGCTACAGCCATGTGATTGCTGACAAAGATGCCGAAAATATCTTTGATGGAAAGGCACTTTTTTCAACAAGCATTGCTAGAAAAAATATATATATACAAACAGAAGAAAGGAACTAGATTTCTATCTATGACCCTATGCAAAAGTCAATTTTGAATGGATCATCAATGTAAGACTTGAAATGCTTAAAGTAGGGAAAACCACTTCAAGATACAGGTATAGGATTTCTGAATTGGACGAGAGTCACTCAGAAAATAATGCCAACAACAGACACAAATGAGATCCAATGAAATTGAAAAGCTTCTGCACAGCAAATGATACAGTGAAGAGACATTTCACAGAATAAGGGAAAATCTTTGTTAGCTATACATTTGACTGTGGAACAATATTCAGAATATAGGAAGAACTCAAAAGAGCTAAAATAGTGAACACCATGAACTTACACAAGTTTATCAGTAGATAGACTGAGGAACAGACAGTCCTCAAAAGATGAAACACAAATGGCTGTAAACACAGGAAAAATGTTCTAGATCACTGTCTCTTATAAGAACTTTTTGTGAGGAGACATGAACAGATATCTCCTTGCCCCATATTGGGCATGAAAAATGTCCCACCAATATAGCCTGGAACAAGTGAATTTATTTTGGGTTATTTACAAGAGTATGGGTGAGGGATTATTTATAAGGGTGTGGGCAACATATACACAAATTGTAGTGCTGAAGAAAAAATATCTTTCCCAGTGATGGTTAACTCTACTAATCCTTGAAGAGGTTTGGAGCCTCATGAGCTCCTTCATCTAGGAATCATTAAATGCCTATAAATTTTGGAGACAGTACTCAGGGATCTCTTTCTCTTGACAATCATTAAGTCTCCAAAATTCTTGAGGAAGAGTGGGATTTTTATGGCCACAGCCTTGAGGAGGGGCAGAAACTCATGAGCTGCTATTCATGAGGACGGGCAAAAGACTCACGAGCCATATCCTTTACCTTTAGCAAATGTTGACTGTCTATGAATTCTAAGGAAGGGATAGGGTCTTATGATTGTTCTACCTTCCATAACAGATAGCTGGAATTTCTATTCTTGTGCAGGTATTCTGCAGATAATCACAATTACTTCCATGTCATACCTAGAGGTCAGCATTCTTTCCTACTAACCAGTGGAGAAATGCAAATTAAAGATACAATGAGAGTTCATATTTAGTTAGAATGTTAGTCACTAAAAAATGACAAATGCTGATAAGGATGCAAAATGTAAACTTGCAGCAGTTAGCTACTGTGTGTTATTTTACCCCCTATCTCAAGTAAGAAAAAGGAAAGGTAGAGATAAGGAGAGAAATCTTCACTGCCCCTGTAGGCAGCCTAGAAAGAGAGAAAGAAGGAAAGGAAAAAAAATTATAGCCCTTTTTTCCCTCTCTCTGATGCTTGGAGAGCAGGACTGATAGTGAGTTGGACTTGTGTCTTAGCGCAGTATCCTGAACCTAATTTCTCCAATCAAAGTTCCTCTAAGCAATAACCAACCAAGCAACAAACCACCTGTGTCATGTTAGCACTGGAGTGGCATGCAGACCATGAAACCCAAACTCAGTATTGGAGATCTGATGCATGCTACTGAAGTCAGTGCTGCTTAGATATAGCTGTAGACAGACAGCTTGCACCCAAGATTTAATTCTTTATATAAAACATAAATAAGCACATCTATTTCATTAGTATGCAAATTTGTTTTCTCTTTAATAAAGGATAAAATTATATGCATACCAAAGATCTGTTTTTAAAATAAATGCCTTTATGGTTTAAATCAGTAAGATGCTTTTCAAAAGAGTTATGACAAACTGCATTAAGGAATACAGTAAAAAGATCATACATCATGACTAAGTTGATTTCATTCCAGGGATGCAAAATTGTTTTAGCATATGTAAAATTATAAGAAGGCATATAAATAGATTTAATAAGGAGAAAAAATCACATGGCCAACTCAATCTATGCAGAAAATCTTTCAAGAAATTTCAACAACCCCTCATGATAAAAGTCCTGAAGAAAGTAGGAATACAAGCAACACACCTCAATCCAATAAAGGCTGTATATGACAGACCCATGGTAAATATCATAAACATCTCGATAGGAGCAAAGACATTTTAATGAGATACATTATTGGCTCCCAGACTATTGAAATAATCTCATTCTGGGAGAAGGAAAAGGTGAGAACTTGTTGTCAGTCAAAGGAAGAGATTTCACACAACCAACAACTGGTAAGACCACCTTGCTGCAGATACTGGAGCCCAGACAATGAGGGAATGATGATGGGCAGGACCACACCTTGAGGAATACTTCTTGATTATGCACACCTCTTCCTTTCTACTAAATTTCATGTCTAATCACCAGTGACGGACTATGAGGGATATTCCTTGTACTTCTTTCAATGTGGCCACAAAGAATAAGTCTGCCTTTTATTACTATTTGTTTATTTAATTGGCCTCCTGAAGACATATGGTCAAATGTATCCTGTTAAGGCTGTCAAGGTGCAGGCTTTGACCTTAATAATTTCAGTAACAATGTTGTACTAAGTAGAGAAAAACTGAAAGCATTTGTTCTAAGTCTGGAACGAGAGACAGGCACACACTTCACTCTTGTTCAATATAGTGCTTGAAGTCTTAGCCAGAGTGATAAAAATTAAATAAATAGTTCATTGAGTAGTAATTCATTGTCTAGAGTAGTATAGATTTAATTCTAGATCCTCTATTCTAGTTCAATGAGCAACACTAAAGCAGACATGTTGCTCAATGAACTAGAATAGAGGATCCAGAATTAAATCTATACTACTCTAGACAATTTTTAATTTAAATTTATGTGTATGTGCTATGCATAGATAGATAGATAGATAGATAGATAGATAGATAGATAGATAGATAGATGTGTATGTACAGTGCCCATGTAAATCAGTAAAGAACATCAGAATGCCTGGAACTGGAGTTATACAGTTGTGACCACAGTGTGGTCACTAGGAACTGAATTGAGGTCCTATTTAAGAGCAACAAGGGATTTTGACCACTGAAACATCTTTCCACACCTTTATTTTTTTCTATATAAAAATGCCACCCCCTAATTCCTACACTGGAAAGAGATAGCCTCTTCAACTAATGGTGCTGAGAAAGCTAGATATACAAGTAAAACATGAAGCTAGATACATGTCCCTCAGCTTGAACAAAAGTCAGCTCAAAATGATGGGAAACCTTCATGTAGAATCTGACATATGACATTGTTGGGGAAAACGTTGGTAAGACGTTGAAAATAAATGTATTTTCTGAACAGGACTTCAAGAACACAGGAAATTGAGAGGACCAGGGCACCACTTCTGTCCCAGGTTTCATTTTGCCCCCTCTACAATCTTGTTTTGGAGAGTCCCAAAGCTGGAGGCCAATAAGAACGTCCTTCCCTTTCCTACAAGATCCCCACTTCCCCATGAGATGTAAGGAGCCAATCCAGTGGTCAGATCTTGACCAATCAGAGAGATATCCTGGCAAACTGCTTGTTTTGTTTAAAAATCCCTTAAGGCTGAATTTCATGGTCGCTATTTTTTTTAAGTGGCAGACCTCAGCATGCCGGACTGTGTCCTGTGGAAATAAACTGCTTTGTATGGCCATGCATATCTCTCAGTGTCTACTTGAGCGATTTTGGAGACCTAACAGAAATAATTCCAAGAATTAATGAATAGATTTCATAAAATTAAGTTTCTGCTCAGAAAAAGAAATAGTCAGAGTGAAGACAATGCTTACAGAGCAGGGGAAAATCGTCGCCGACTATTCAATAATGTTCGGCATTCAGAAAATGAAAATTAAATCTGTTTTGAAAGTTCATCTCAACCCAGTTAGAATGGCTATCATCAGGAAAGCAAATAACAACAGCTGCTGATGAGAAAAAGAAGAAAAAGGATCCCTTTTATTCTGCTAGCAGGAATGTAAACTGATACACTTGCTATAGGAGTTGGTCGTAGATTGCTTTAAAAAAATGAAGATAGAATTAGCATACGGCCCAGCTATACCATACTGAATATATACCTAAAGTCAAAATCCCATAGATATCCTTGTATATTCATGTTTACTCTTCCAATATTTACAACAGCTAGGAAGTAGAACCAGCATAGATGTCCATCCACAGATGAAAAGATTAAAAATACACTTAGTGGAATTTTATTCAGCTGAAAAAAAAATGCATGAAAGTAGATGAAGCTGAAAATCACTGTGTAAAAAAATATGCTAGACTCAAATCTAGATTTAAATGTGTGTGCATGTGTACGTGTGTGTGTGTATGTGTGTGTGTGTGTGTGTATTCACACAGCTTGAGAGGGAAGGAAGTATTACAGGAAGAATGGGGGTTGGGAGGGTGATGAAATACATGTTTCATGAAAGCAAAAGGGTGAGGAAGAGAAGCAATATGAGAAGGAATGTAAAATAGCAAATTAAAACAAGGGACAAAACAGATATAGACATAGATATAGATATAGATATAGATATAGATATAGATATAGATATAGATATAGATATAGATATAGAGATATAGATAGATATAGATATGAAAATGCCATAATAAGACTCATAAACACAGACATTTAATATTACTGATATCTACTTCCATGAGTACTATATACCTACGTACTAAAGCCTACAACTGTGCAATAAGAAATATTTTTGATACTTCGCTTTAAACTGTTCTGCACCTTTTCTACTTATTCTGTTCATTTGAGCTGCTATTATCATGGAGTCCCACCAACTTGAAGTTTGGGTAGGCCTGGAGATTGAGATACAATGAATATATTTCATTAGGAGAGAACTATAGATAATTAACTTTAGAATAATCATATATAGCCAACTCTAACTGGAAATACAATTCTGGTATTTAAATAAGAAGTCTTTCTTCCCACTATATTTCTAACTAGATTTACCACAGTCATCATAGAGGATAGAGAGCAGTTAGCTAAAATTTTGAATATTCAACTTCTCAGTCAACTGCAAGTGTCATGAAAGGCAGATTTGATGAAGGGACACACTAGCCAATGTGGGAGCTCTCATCTCTCTTGATCTGTGTTGAAACAAAGGCTTACTTTGTGCTTTTGTAAAACTAACGTTTAGAGGAGAGGGGTCAGCACCCAGAATTCCTTGCTCCCAAGTATAACAGCTTATCTTTGAGCATCAGTATTATTTCAGTCAGGTGATAGTATATAAAGAGTTAAGGAAATATTAATCCAAAGCAACGAACAGCACAGATACCTACAATCTTCAGAGATGAATATATCTGTCCTTTTATGTCAGCCCACACACTTGAAGATGCATTGTTTTTACAAGGTCTCACTATTGTAGCTAACGTTTCCTTGAAATTACAATGTTCCTTCCTCCACTTCCTGAGTGCTGTGATTGCAGGTGTGGGCCACCACTCTCAACAGGAAGGAACAATTCAAAGCGAGTCAATTAGAAACCAAAGAAAAGCTTACTTGACTCTTCTACCAAAGATGGAACAGTAGGGACTACAATTGCCTTCTCATCAGAAGTGAAAGAAAATACTAGATACAAATCTGTGAAGCAAAGCTTATTAACTGACTGGACACAAGGTTATGATGATAAAAATCCCAAAGAGGGGAAACTTAACAAGATTAAGTATACTGTTGTCCAGATTAATAATTTGAAAGTGTTTCCAGAATGCTGTATAGTATTGGACAACCCAAATGGAATGTATCAGACTTTGAGATGAGGAATATGCCAATTGCTTTACGAAGTTGAAATGTTTCAGATGAACAAAACAGAAATGACAATGAGAAAGCTGCACAATGAAAACATTCTCAAAATATAAACCGGATCTGCGTCAAATATTTGAAAGAATACTGCCCATCACATGTGTATAAGAAAATTATTTGAGGCTCAGGAAATAACACCCTTCCCCCAAAATGAAAAGGAAATTCCATTGTGAGAGCTGTTCTCACTGGCAAAGTGTAATCTTCATCTTTCATGGACTGTGGGTAGAATAATAATGTTCTTGCCTCAGTGGTGTAGAATAATTAGCCCTAGACTAAATACAACTCTGTTCCTGACAAACAGACCTTAAAAGCAAGACCCAAAAAGATCAAACTGTTTTTGAGTAATTTAAATTCATTCTATAATAAACTCAGGAATATGTACAAAATTATCCAGAATCTAAAAGATAAAATTTTACAATCTTTGCCATACTGTTAAAGATTCTCAGGAAGGCAAAATGGGAAAACATAGCTCATAATGAGAAGAATAAATCAACTCAAACAGATCTGGAACATTATATATATATATATATATATATATATATATATATATATATATATATATATATATATTTATGACCCACTGATATTAAAACAGCTAATAAAATTATATTCTATATGTGCAAAAAGCTAAAGGAAAGATTAGATATCTTAAGTGGAGATACTGGATATATTAAGAAAAACTCAAAATAACATTGGAGAGATGAAAACAATAATTGAATAGATGAAAGATATACCAGTTAAGATGCCTGACAGCTTAGATATTGCAGAAGAAATGACTGATGCACCTCAAAACATAGTGATAGGAAACTATTTCTAACGAATAAAAATGAATAAAAAATTAACGAACACACTACCGATGATCTATAGGGCATCACATGCCTAACTTACATACAATTAGCATTTCTAAACAAAAGGAAGGATAGAAAGGACAAGAAATTTTTGGAAGATATAATAGCCAAAACTTCTTCCAATTTCATAAAAGTAAAATTCACCATCATTTTATTTTTTATGGGTGTTAAGTAGAAGTGTGAAAATATCATTTAAAATTATATACTATAAACGCTAAGGTGACCACTAAAAGAACAAAGCAAAACATTATAGAAAATAATACAAAAAAGGAATTAAAATGAAATTACCAAAATTAATATAAAAGAAGAAAGAAAAAATGGGAAAGCAAAACAGAAGAAATGCATAAGACAATTAGAAAACAAATAATAAAGTAGTAGATGAAAATCTAAGTACGTTAATAATAATCTAAACACTCCAATCAAATGCAGAGATTGCCAGTTTATATAAAAAAATTAATTCCACTATATGGTACTGTCTTAGTTACCATTCTTTAAGCTGTGATAAAACTCCATAACCCAAAGCAACATGGGGAGGAAAGGGTTTATTTCATCTTAAGGCTTATAAATCCATCACCAAGGGAAGTTAGGTCCAGAATCTTAAGTCAGGAATTGATGCAGAGGCCTTGGAGGACTACTACCTTTTACTGGCTTGATCACCATGGTTTCCTCAGCCTGCTTTCTTATGCCACACAGGACGACCAACCCAGGGGTTGCACCAACTACAATAGGCTGGGACCTGTCATATCAATCACTGATTAATAAAATGCACTTTGGACTTTCCTACAGACCAATCTCATGGTAGCAATTTCTCAATTGAGAGTTTCTCTTTCAAGTTCACTCTAGCTAGCTTGTGCCAGGTTGACATCAAGCTTGCCAGTACAATACCTACAAGAAATACACTGAAGTGTAAAGCACACATAGGTTGGAAAGTAAAATAAGTAAAAAGATATGCCATTAAAAACTATTGAAAACACAGATAGAGTGGCTATCTCAATAACTACCCAAGGGAAATGAAAGTGCATATCTGTACAAAAGTTTTGCAAGCAAATAATCATAGAAATTTTATATGCAACAGCCTAAGACAGTAAACAACTCACAAATGTCCATTTTCAAGTGAATGAATAAACAAATTGGGTTATATTTCTATAAATGATTATCATTCAGCCATATAAAGAAACGGATTTTTGATATAACAGCATGAATGAATCTCAACCTAATTGTGCTAAGTCAAAGAAGCCAGACAAAAGCAAGAGTATACCATCCCATTTATATAAAAGTTTGCAGAAATGGATATAGTAAAAGAAATTTCACACAGGCGTGGAATTGTGTCTGGGAGAATCATGACAAAAGGATTGATGTGAAAAGGAACAGGAGTTCTGGCACATGTTGATTGTCATAATACACAGGAAATAAGACAGGATGAGAAGGATGGTGAGGCAAGGCTGGGCTGTATAGCTAAGTTCCAGACCAGCCTTGGGAACATATGAGGTCCTCTCTTATGACAAAAAAAAGTGTGAAGGTGTATAAAGATCCACTAAAGCATGGTCCACATACCAGGGGTCACGCCCTTAAACAAAACTGCTCTTCTGGCTCCTATCAATTGGCAGTATCTCCTCAGCTAGGGGTAAGACTTAATGCCCACCACATCATTCCATCTAGCTCAACATTTTTTAATTGAACTATGAACACATTTTAACTTCTTCTTTTACTATGACTTCATCAGGACCTTTTTGTGCTTCTAACCTTTATGCTCTGAGTCATCTAGGCAGCCCAGTATTTGATCTCTCTTATACACAAGTCTTCCATTCATACTATTACAATATTTTTCATAGTAGCCCAGAGGCTTCACACTGTGCTTTCTTGTCACTTACTACACTCCACTACATTACCCTCTAGAGTCATTTGAATAGAAATGGCTATAAATGCTTGGTCACAAGAGAGTGGCATTATTTGATAAGATTAGGAGGTATGACCTGGTTGAAGGAAGTTTATCACTGGGTGTGGGCTTTGAGGTTTCAAAAGTCAAAGCCAAACCAAGAGTCTCTCTTAGTCAGCAGCAGGATGTAGATCTCAGTTACTTCTCCATCACCATGTGCTGCCATGCTTCAGGTCATAATAAGAAACTAAACCTCTGAAACTATAAGCAAGACCCCAATTAAATACTATTTAAAAATACGAGTTCCCATGTT
Source organism: Cricetomys ansorgei (assembly GCA_026225945.1). Classification (NCBI taxonomy): domain Eukaryota; kingdom Metazoa; phylum Chordata; class Mammalia; order Rodentia; family Nesomyidae; genus Cricetomys; species Cricetomys ansorgei. Next base: position 468,617 of record JAMJFZ010000736.1, read on the forward strand.
CATGATGTCTCTTCATACAGTAGAACACTGACTAACGCTCCCTTCTCTCTCCTTGGCAGTACTAGAGGTGGAACTCGGATCATTATGCCTGTTAAGCAAGCACTAGACCTCGAAGCTATATCCCAAGCTCTTCTTACTCTTTCGGTTTCATTGGAAACCTGTTTCTCTAGATCATCTTTTAAAGTGAGTCAGAAGGTGGATCTCCTCTTCCTGTTTTGTTAACATTTTTATCACAATGCGCAACTAAACAACTATATTTGGAAACCATCCTGATACCATGTAAAATGGATTGGAGCAGTAGATGTGTGCCTTTTGTTGATATGGATATGTTAATTTGAATATGTTATTAATGCTAAGTTTTGCATTATCCTCTCTTTGCTCAATAGCAAAATGTGAATGAGATTACTTGAACTTTTCATTTAACTCATACAACACATTTGGGAAGGTAAAGGGACACAGAATTTTAAAAACACTACCCATCATTTTCTGTGTCATACATACTGGTTCAAGCACACAATTAACCCTTGAAAGTGTAAGGTTCTTCCTTCTTTCTTTTTGTGTAAGACCTTCATTATCAATTATAATAAATTCACAAACTTTGTGTTTAATCAATGTTATTGCCACACTAACAGCTTCAATGATAAACGAGCAGTTGGTATGGACTCCGAGGTCTTGCCTCAGGTCTGTTAAATGAGAAATACTATTGTCGGCCCAGTGATCTCTATTGTAATAAGTTCTCCAAGTAATACTGAAGCATTCTAAAGTTTGGCTGGCTAACTTTTAATAATTCTATTCATCTGCACTGCTTTAGTTCACTGTAATTTGTTTAGATAGTTTCATGAGACTGGAAACCTCCTGAAAGCAGTTTAAATATAACCCAACACCTTATAAAATTTCACTGAAGGATTATTTAAAGGTAAATTATCAACTCTGAATTTGTATTGCAGCCTGAGAATAAAAGTCAGTGTTTTTGTTTTTAATACTATCAGTGAACTGATCCATTTATTTCTCACAATATGTTGAAAAAATGTCAGTCAAGACAGTAGCAAAGAAAAAGCTCAAATAGTGTCTCATACAAGCCTCTATCCTTGGTCAATTTCCCGAGGACTTCAAACATCAGACACTGCAGAGAACAGAGAATGAGGAATGAACGCTATAGGCAACAGAATGAAAGAAACTTTGAACTTCACAAAGGGTGTTAACATTACAGTAAGTACAGCACCCTGTGAAATGATGTACTAGGCTTAAATAATTGACTGTGAAAGCATTAACAAAACTAGCTTCTCTCCCTATATTCCAATTTTAATTTAGTCTTGTTATTTTTTCCCAAAGATAGACTCCCTGAATAAATTCGGCCACAAAGTTGTGTGCTTTTTATAGAAATCCTTTAGAAAACAGTTTATACTTTGGGAATCAAGATAACTTTAAAAATTCAAAGTAATGTTGAGCTATATTTTCCAGGTAATATCACTCTACAACAGAAGTCTCTGATAGTCATTGAAGTCATTAAGAAATATACTTCAATAAGGTGAAAATGATAGAAGATTTCAGAAAGAGGACTCTTTCATATATATATATATTAATTAATTAATTATCTTGGATTTTTATCGCTAAAACTTGGTTATGTAGTAGTAAATATAATTTTTGATGTTTTTAGAAACAATTTTTCAGATTTATTTTATGGATATATTTTGGCTGCATGTATGTATATGCTCCAGGGGTGTGCCCAGTGCCCACAAGTGTCAGACCAAGGCATAAGATTCCCTGGAACTGGAGTTACAATTGCTGAGCCATCTCTCTTGCCACTGATATCTGTTCTTTTAAAATGGCAAGCTAAGTGGCTATTTGAATATAGTTCCACTTGGGTGTGATGGGCAAGAATATATTCTTTACATTGTGTGTACCTTATCTGGTGCACCTTATCTGGAGTTGTATAATATAGAAAGAAAAGTGGCAGGTGATCTTTCATCTTACCACAGACAAAATTCTAGGGATTCCTTGTCATGCCATCTTTTGAGAGTTTAACATTTATAAAAATATAAGTCCACAAAGCATTCTCAATATTAGTTTTTATTGGAATCTCTGTATTTCTGGTTTAATTTGGGAAAAGGAAGACAATGGAAAAGTAAGAAGCAATATCTTCCTGGCTTGTGTGATTGCAAAAGGTCTTGCATTGCACTCATGAGGCAAGTAAAAGCAATCTTTTTCTATTATACTGTCAATATTGACTTCTAGGAGACTGTTCTTTTCAATGTTGGCTGGTGTCCTATGAAAAAGCTTCAATAATGAAACTTCAGAACCTTCTTGACTACACACTTTTACTTCACTTTTTATTTTATTTTTATTTTATATTAATTTCCTGATCCCGATAAGATGTTCTTGCTTCATTTTTCATATGTATTTATCCTTCAAGTGAATATTCTCATTTTTCAGGCTTTCTTTTATGGTGATTTGAGAATTTAATATTGAAAACACCAGGAAGCTATATTTTTCTGAATTACAGAAAGCTTTTTATTAAATCTTTTATTCTGACCTTTTGAAAGATTTTCCTGAAATCTTATCTTCCATATAGCATCTCAAAACTTGCTAATTGAACTGAATAAATTTTCCAGATGTTAAAAGAAATAAGAAAAATGAAGAAAACTGTTAGATAACAACTACATTGGATTTGCTATTGTAAGTCTTTTTTAAATATCAATTTTTTTATAATAACATAGTCAAATGTCTCTAACACCCATGTTTACTTAGCCAGAAAAAGTTAAATGAGAAGACTAAAACTTATGTGTAGTAATTAACTGCTGTGGTGACTCACCTAAGAAGGACAAGGTGGACGCCCTGCCAGACATCAGCAGAGGGAACCACTATACTGGTCAGTGCCATACTGGTCAGTGGAACCCTTAGTGTCCCTGATCAGGTGTTTTTATTGATTCAGAACTACTCAGGTGTCCTACTGATAGCACATACAGATCATGAGTAATCAAACATTCACCATGTAAATCCAACACCTTCAGACAATACAAAATGCCAAGGCCTACACGCCCCTTTTTCTAACAGTGCACAAAAGAATTATTGTAAACATAACTAAAAATAAACTTCATAGCACATATTCATGAGAGCATTAAAACATGATAGATTCAACCCTGCCCCCTATAAATTCCCATGGATTTTTATCTGTGCTCTTGCAACATCTTTTTCAGAATTCTACTTTCTATAAAATTTGGTTTCAATTCATTCTCTGTTGCTATCACAGAATACCAGAAACTGGACAATTTATAAAGGAAAAAAGATCAGTTCATAGTTCTAGCACCTGGAAGCCCAACTCTGGGTACAACCTGAGCAAAACCTTATAATGAGTTAAAATGTGTAGCAAAAGTAGAGCAGCAAGCAGCCTACATATGAAAGAGATAAGACAAAAGGAGTTACGCTGCATTATAACAAGCATCTCTTATGGTGGTTAATTCAACTCTGCAAGAGCAAGAATCCAGTCACATAAGAAAAACATTAATGGCCTAATTGCCTAAATTACCTCTCCCAACATTTTTACTTACAATAGGAACTAAAATTAACATTTTTGAACAGACAAACTACATCCAAACTATAGTGTCTTATAAAGTCCCAGACCTAATTCTCAGCTTCTTATGCTTCATGGTTATGAAAAGCTTTTGAGTATGCTACCATCTGACTTCACATTTTGTTTCCATTACAATTGCTTCATTTAACTATTGCAAGCTCTTTTAAACAATGTGATGGTCCACTGCAACAGCTATTCAATCCCATAAGACATAATAAATACTATTTCTCCTGTATAGGGCAAATGCTTGTGATATTTACCCTCTGGTACATTCTGCTCCTCCAGTGTTCCATGGAAGCTTCCTATTGGTGAAAACTTTCATATTTGTACTACTGTAACATACCATATTTTCTATAATCCACTTATCACTATCACTGAGATCTCTATTTCCAGTCAACATGCAAATCATTGTTTGAGGTACCCTTTTAGAGGCTGCTAGGTAGGACTACATAATTTGTGAAGTGTCACAGGTCAAGTTTCTTGAGAAACAAGACTCTGAGACGCTGAGATTTGCATGCAAAAGGATTACTGGAGAATGTTTTTGGATAAGAATATCTGTAGGATATAGAGGGATTGGAGGTCTTTGTGCACCAGGGGAACCAGGAATGCTAACCACACAGGGTTGTTCTTTCAAGGGAAAGAATGCAAAACCTGTTTTCCACCCAGAAGGCTGGAGTGGGTGTGCTTTCTAGCCTGCTGACCTTAGTGCAATCTGTGTGGCCAGAGACTTTCTGGCATTGAACCCTCCTCCAGACTCATTCTTATAAACTTGTTTTTCTCAATCAAACTATAGAACCTATCTTTATGGAGGTGCCATATATACTTTACAAAGAGTTTCGATGTGGTCACATCTGACATGCATTTAGCTTACTATGTTCCTCAAGGAGATTTAGGTATGCTTTGTTGTGCACATGAAATTGATCTGCTCATCACAGGAACAGTTTTCACTAGAATGTGCTGTGCTTATATATATCATTGGGGTTCAGACTCCCAAATATTGAACCAAAAATTCTTTATTGAGTTCTGTTGTACTGAACTGCCTTCTTGTCTTGCTTGATAGCTCATCAATTTGCTGACCGTGAAGTTCGCAGAGAACCCCACTAGTAAGAGACGAAGGGAAACGAGATTGGGTAGAATGAGAAACTGAAATAGGAAACAGTTGCACCATCTACTTTAGTCAATCAAATGGGGAAATTCTGAAGGCCCTTGAAGTGAACTCCTCCTAGATAGATACTGGAGAGATGGCTCAGTGGTTAAGAGCATGAATTACTCTTTCAGAGAACCTGAGTTCGGGTACCCAAACCCATGTTGGGAGCTCACAAGTACCTGTAACTTCAATTCTAGGGGATCTGATGCCTCTAGTCTCTAAAGTCCCCTACACTCATGTGGCATACACACATAGACAAACATAAGCGAAAATAATAAAATAAATCTAATGAAATGAAAAGAAATACTCCAATACTATCTCAATCTTGAAAAGCAACCTTGGAAGTTGTAACAATTCTCTCCCTAAGGGTAATTCACAGAGAGGGGGCTGTTAAGGCCTGTGTAAAGCTACCACTCTCAGAGGATAGTGTAATGATTCTTTCATGAAATATAAAGTTTAGATATACAGCTATACATGTTTTTAGCTGCAGAAACATAAGGTATTAATTTTATTAGAATCAATTTAAAATAGTGGCTTACAAAGGGGTTAATCAAAAGACTTCAACAAGAACTGATACTTAAAGGAACTTTGACTTTATTAATTACAATTTCCTGAGCAGCCAAAGATGTAAAACACAAAAGGCAGAAAATGTAAAACATTTTTTTTTGACAAAATGTGAAATCTTGTCTGAAGTTCATCACAGGGCAAAACAACCTCCTTTAGAGCTTGTTGCTTTAGACATAGGAATTAAGTTGTAGTTTGATGTTGATATCAGTATATTAGAACATTAACAATTTTGAAATAGATGAATCTTATTAGTTCACACACTGTACTTTTATAGTTTGGGTGCAACGTCAATTTTTCTTGTGTAATTCTTTTTTAGACTTGGTCTAAATTACTAAAGAAAGAAAAGATTCAAAAAATAAATACAGATTCTATCAGTGAAATGTTTTAGGTTTCAATATATATATATGTGTATACATATATGTATATATACATATGTGTAAATATATGTATATATATGTATGCATATATGTATATGTATGTGTGTGTATGTGTGTGTGTGTGTGTGTGTGTGTGTGTGTGTGTATAATGGTTTTTGTTTGGTTGTTTTTCTGGTTTGGTTTTGGTCCTCAAGAGATAAGCATCATACAGAACTTACAGCTTATTTTCTTAACCTCCCTAACATTTTAAGAGCTAAGCAGCTACAGTTAAGAAGAGCTATCTTTTTAATAAGAATAATCAAATGAATCTCTTAATTGAGTAACAAACTTTTTACAGTGTGGCAAAATGAAAACTTACAAAATTGGTTAATTACTTACCCTGCGTATCCTAAACCATACACACACTTGAGACACATCTGCAGATACACTGCCACATTTTTAAGCCAATTAACTAGTCAAAATACTGAGATGTTAGCAAGTCTTAGTGAAAATCTATCAAAAGAAGATACTGCAGACCACAGAGAAAGCACTTACAAACATATTAAAAGACTTCTGTTAGATTTTAACTGGGGCTATATAGACCATATACCCCCCTCCTCCCTCTCCTTTCCTATATCTCCCTCTCTGTCCCAAATGCTGTAAAACAAAAGTTCAGACACCCTACTGAGAGTCTGCCTGTTAATCTGATTCTTATTTTTCAAGAGATGCTTCCTGAGTCCTTAGGCAGTCAGAAACACAACCCACGTGATGGACACATATTAACCAAACCTTTCCTTTTTTCCTTTTACTAAGAGCTTCATTGTGGTTTATCTAACATCTTAACAAGCACAGTCATAACAGAAGAAAGAAGGCGTTATAGCAACACCAAGCTTTCAAATGACAAGTCATACTCCAAGGAAATGTAACTATTTGAACAAAAAGAAAAAATTGAAGATACGCTCAGGTGAAGATGGAGAAAAGAGCTTATTGTCTTTTTACCAAAATAAAAGAAAAAGACAAGCTCTCAAATGGATTTGACATTGAAATTGTCAGTTATGTAACATATTTATATAAATATATATCATAAGAGCATCTTTTCCATAAATGTAAATGTTGAGCTTAATAATATGATTATAGACTAAATAAAACACTACCCTTTGTGAATTATATTATTTTTATCTTAACTATTTACAATGTACATTTACACCCAATTGTCTTGTTCTTTCGCTCAATACAGTTATTACTAGATCTTTTTTGTTAAACTTGTCTCTGTAGTGTATAAATATTTTAAATGGACCAAAACAAATGCATGTCTACATGCATAGATAGATAGATACATAGATAGATATATAGACAGACCCCAAATCCCAGTGTCTGTCCTAACACTGGGCATTGTTATTGTTTTTATGATAACAAAATTGATTAAAATTATAGAAGAAGAAGTAAATGTATGAAGAAGAAAATATGTCTTTTTAGGCAGCAAGCAGCTAGCTGTGTTTAGCTAAGCACTGATACACAAGGTAAGGAAGCTTGGACAGACATACCTGTTGACTCGCTGATCACAATTATTTATCTGCAAGAGCAAACCTCTACCATTTGAAGAAAGATTTTCTACCAGACACTAAAAATGTATATAATCATTAAAAAATTATTTATTACTCATAAAAATCCCAGAGACCACCTCTCACTTTGAAAATGGGGACTGCCTTTCTGTGAGATGCACGGTCTCTATTCCTATTTTCCAAGCCCAGATTTGAATAAAACTATGCCCTCTAGCAATTTCTATCTCCTGATTTGTTTTGGTAGAGGCAACAGGTAGCAGGACCTCCAGGCCATAGCATCAAGCCTGTTTAGTCCCCTTTTTAAGCTAAATGGTCCTTAGGTTTCCTTCCTACTCCTGTTTCTAAACTTCCACATCAACAATAAGACCAAGAATCAGAGAAATGGAATCATTGCATCATGTTTAGATATGAAAATAAATTATCTAAAACCCAATAATTTACCTCTTAGCAACTACTGTGTTATTGGATTTTGGGGTCACAACCTGTGCCTCAAGTCAGGTCTGGACATCCATCCTCAGGATGACAATTAAAAGAGCCAAATTAAAAGTGAAAGAAGAAAAATGAGATTTACCCAAGGTGGTCATATTGGGAAGAGGGACAAATAGATCCTGTGAACCTCCCCAGTCCATCTTCAGAGTCCTAAAATGAAATTGAAGTTCATAGCTGGTCAAGGTATGGACATCTAAAACAGTTCCCTCAAGGTACAATTCTACCCACGATTAACCTCTAATTATCTGGACTTCACATGCTATAAGGTTTTCTCACGAGCTGTTAGAACTGTGTGAAATCTCTTACTGTGAGTCAAGTTCCTCCTCTGGCTGGAGCCCTTACAATTTCTCCCAGCATAAGATCACTAGGGAAACTCCCATTTCGTTGGAGTCCACTGTTTGCATTGCCTGATAGTCAGATTAAAAAACACAGGTGTCTCTTCAGAATATCTTCATTTCTGCCAGGCCTGTTATAATTCCAAAGCAAAAGTTAGCCCACCTCAACATAGTCAATAGATGTGCATTTTAAATAGACAAAGCCAAAAATATCTCGGCATACAGGTCAACCCCCAAACCCAAAACTATTACTTAGTTTTACATTTTACATTTGTGTAGAAAAATCAGTTCACAATTTTGGCACTTAATAAAAATATATACTTACTAATCTTTAGGTAATTTCTCCCAAATTATTTAATCAGATTTTAAAAAAAGACCCTTGTGTTTCCACAAGTATCAACTCAAAGTGGGAGATCTAAATCATTTTACAGAGTAAGTTTAAAATTGGCATTTCAGTTAGTATTTTACATGAGACTGCCAGAAACCAGTTTCTCTTTTTTCTTACTTCAAATTTACTGGGTCCTTGAATATAAGCATTAAAGGAATACACACGGAAGCAATTGCTCTTACATAGTCCAAAATGGCCCTAAACACAGTCATATACATAAACACTCAAAATATTTTTAAAGGTGTGACAATTATGATTATCAGCAAAAAATGAGTTAAAAAACAGAAATGCAAGACTGAAGTGGCCAGCATTTCCTTTTCAGGAGCTCCAATGGCACAAATTAGATTTTTGTTCTGTTGCGCTCTTAGAAATCACCCTAAAACCTTAAAAGATTAATGAACTTATGATTCTCTCTAGAGCAGTGCTTCTCGGCCTTCCCAATTCTGCGATCCTTTAATTTAGTTCTTCATGTTGCGGTGACCCCACAGGTTGGGAAGCCCTGCTCTGGAAGTTACCAAGAAGTAAAGAGTTAATATTTTCATAAATAGATAAACTACAAAAAATATCTCAATATCTCAACCCCTTTGTTTATTTCAAACAGTTCAGCAGAACCCCAACAGCACAAAAAAAGCCCCAAATCTTTCCTGTCATATGGCTGTTGCCCTAAATAGTTCAACAGAACCAAAAGTTTCTTAAAAGAGCAGCTAAACTTACAGGGTATTTCCTAAAAATTAGATTTGGGATCTCATCACTAGAATATCAGATCTCTTAGCTTGAACAACTCATGCTGTGTTCCCACCTATATAGGACAGGCCCCTACTGTAAGGATTAAAATATGCAGTTTACCTGTAGGAAGATTCAGAGATGGAGCAAATCCTACATATAAGAGACATAAACATGTCTCTCTGAAGCCTCTAACTACAGGAATGGCAGAAGGGTGTCTCCCTGTCTCTTCAGTACTGGGCTTTGGTTTACAGTCAGGTTCCCAATGCCTTCAAGATATCTCTATCCCACCACAATGATGGCTATGTTTCTCTGTTTAACAATATTAGATTTCAGAGGTAGTGTAATGAGACAGAAGAACAGAGGTAGACCAGGGTCTGACCTTCAACAAATAGAACTGTGTTTATTAGCACACACAGTAAGGGGCAGCCTCTCTGCCACAGGAAATTGAGGGGTCTGCCAAGAGAAAGAGCTGTCTGTGACCCTTTATAGGGGCAGGGTGAGGGTCTTGGGAATGAATCATTAGGAGCTTTCCTGCAATTTCTCCATCCTGAAATTGTTTTCCCAAAGTGAGACAGGCTGTCCCAACAGACATTTCCTTTCTAGAATAACCAATAACAGATGACAGCTGGGCAAGGTTGTCTGTAATCTCATAGGAATTCTGTTTTACAGCTAAGAAACTCTATAAAACAATAATACTCCATTATTGTTCAACTGAAAAACTCAAAGCGATAAAGCCAGCCATCAAATGACAATGTCCTTAAATGATTCCAAAGAATCATTCAAAAAATTGGCTTAGGATCTCAACAGAGAATTTTCAAGTAAGAAATAAAAATAGCCAAGAAATATCTCAAAATGTGCTCAACATTCTTAGCAACGAGGAAAATTCAAGTTAAAACTACTTTGAGGTTTCATTTTACTCCAGTCAGAATCAAGTCTGAGATCAAGAAAAGAATGATGGGTTGGGAGAGATGGATCAGTGGTAAGGAGAACTTGTTTTTGCAGAGGACATGGAACCAATTCTCAGCACCTCCATGATGGCTCACAACGATCTGTGACTCCAGTTCCACAGACTACAGTTTCTTCTTCTTACCTCTTGGGGCACTAGGCATGCACATACACATTAGGCAAAACATACAAATACAAATGCACATAAAATACATATAAAATACACATAAAATAAATAAATCTTAAAAACAACAATAATAAGCTGGGCAGTGGTGGCACACAGTTTTAAACCCAGCACTCGGGAGGCAGGGGCAGGTGGATCTCTGTGAGTTTGAAGTTAGCCTGGTCTACAGAGTGAATTCCAGGACAGCCAGAGTTGCAACAGAGAAACCCTGTCTCAAAGAAACAAAACAAAACAAAACAAACTAATGACAACAACAAAGAAAACAATTGACAAGTGCTGGAGAGGATGCTGGGGAAAGGGAATCTTCATTCACTGCTGATGGGATTGTAACCTGGTGTATCCACTCTGAAAATCAGTGTGGATGATTCTCAAAATGCTAAAACCAAATCTAGCACATGACTCAGCTACACCACTTCTTAGCATGTGCCCAAAAGACTCAACATCCTACTCCACAGAGACTTGCTCAGCTGTGTTCATTGCCTCTCTATTCCCTATAGCTAGAACATGGAAACAGCCCAAATGTCCTTCAATTGATGAATGAATGATTAAAATGTGGCACATGCACATTATTAAATTCTATTCATCTGTAAAGAAAAATGAAATCATGAAATTTTAAAATATGGACAGACCTAGAACTGTTATAACAAGCATGGTATTCAAGATTGAGGAAGACTAATGTCACATGTTTTCTCTTAGTGTGTATACTAGCTCAGAATCTTCAGATGTGAGTATGTAACCTAGCGTAATTTAGAGACAAGGCAAATGAAAAGAAATCATAAAGAGGGACAGAAGGATCTGTAGAGAGAAGGGTAGTAATACAAAAGTGCTACAGAGGGGGAAGTAGGAAAAATGGAAGGAGGGACCTTGCTTGTGGAGGGGAGAGGAAGGGGAGTATAAACCATGAAGCAGAAAGGACTGTTAATGTAATGGGTAGTAAGTATGATTGAAAAAGCTGTAGGGATATATTTTATATTTACTTTAAGACATATTATATATATATATATATATATATATACACACACACACACACACACATATATATACACACATATATATACATATATATGTATACATATGTAAATAATTTAAATAAAGTTACACTATTCTTGGTGACAATGTTTCCCGTCAAGAATCATAGACTAACAAAAAAAACTCACTACTAGTTATGAGAAACTTCCTTTTGAATTATTGGTGGTCAAGATAGTTTAAGAAACTCCCAAAACAATATAGGTTATTTCTCTTGCTCTATTGTGCCTTCCAAAACTTAAAAGACACTATTGCTGAAGACACCACATGCTACAGACACAGAACTTGGAAGAATCAAGCTGGATCTGACCTACAATCATCCATCCTGAGGACTGGTTCACATTTTCCCCAAAGGTGCCACACAATCTCCCAAGGGAGAAAAGGAGTTAATATCCCTACCCTGCTGCAAACTCTGTAAACCACAACAATGACCAACATGGCAAGATATCCCTAAGGGCTCAATAGTGGAGCTTTTATCTTGAAGATAAGCAGCAGCTTATCTAATTGGACTTAAGACACACTCAAAGGGATGGAATTTATGGTTGGTACTGTGAACCTAGCCAACTACTCATGGATGGTGAGGCCATGAACTTTAAAATAAACATACTTATACCAATTTTTTAAACCAATATAATTTCTAATTGCTTTCTAAATGCCTACCCTCTTATCCAAAGGTAAGTGTAGCTTCACCCTTCATCAAAGAAGCTTCTTTTAGCAACAGAGATCATAATGGATATTCACAACTGGTCAAAATGCAAAGAACTGACTCTGGGGTTCAAATACCCAGTTTATCTACAACAAAAACCTACATCTTAAGGCCCAGGGAACATTGAGGAAAAGGGGGATGGAAATATTGTAGGAGCCAGACAACCATCACATCTCCTGGGAGACAGTGTTTTCTCTATACAATGAACTCTTAATGATAAGGTTGTCTAAACAAGTCGTGCACAAAGACACAAGACCCTGCCCCTAAGCTATAAGGAATTAATAATGGCTGCTAAGAAAAGGATGACCCTCTGATAGGTTATCCAATCCCAAGTGATCAGCCATAAACACATAATGCATATGGGCAACACTAAATGGACTCAACAGGTCGTGTGTGTGTGTGTGTGTGTGTGTGTGTGTGTGTGTGTGTGCCTTTATGTCTGTGTTTTTGTGTTTGTCTGTCAATGTGTGTCTGTGTTTCTCTCTGTGTGTGTCTATATCCATGTTTGTGTGTTTGTGTGTGTGTGTGTGTGTGTGTGTGTGTGTGCATTATGAAGTAGTAGTCATGAATTTGAGAAGAAGTTGAAGAAACATAGAAGGAGGAAACAGAGGAAGGAGAAGAAAAGCTGGAAATGATGCAAATACAGCTCTCATGTATGAAATTATCAAGAAAATTAAATTTAAAAAATAAAGATATAGGTTCTTAAGAGATATCTCAGTAGTTTACAGTACTTGTTGCTCTTGCAGAGGATCTCTGTTCAATTCCCATGGTGGATCACAATCACTTGTTAACAAGCTCTTAGGGATACAGATTATGAAGCCCTCTTCTGACTTCCACAGACACTGGGCACTCATATGGTACACATACATATATGTAGACAAAACACCCATGCACATACAATAAAATAAATAATTCTAAGAAAAAAGGATAAATCAATAAATAAATAAAAATTTAATTAAAAGCCCAGAAACAGATCACTCAAATCATCACAGAGAGATGTTCTCTCGACTTACAACAAAGGTGCCAGCCACAGCAATGAAGTGAAACTGGGTGTGCTTCAGAAAGTAACAGTGCTTTGGTTATTTATATTACTATGTGATCGATACCTTGCCCTATCATGAAAATGTGACCTCTGAGTAGGAGACAAATTTAGATGTAAAAGGGAAAACAGTAAAAATGCTGAAATAGCCATTGTATAATACAACTTTCCAAGATGAAAAGTAGCTCTGTTAGCATAGTGGCCATTTTTTGATATTTGAACATTCTAAACAAGACCAATATGATACAGAAACTGAAATTTTCATTTTACTTCATGTCAATTCATTTTAATTAAAACAGGCACTTGTTGAACTCATGCTGCATATTGTAATTCTCAAAGATGACCTAGCAGAATGTCTGCGATGATTATTTGATGTGCCTATGTTTTGAATTCCCTTTATTAAATGTCTCTTAATAGGGGGGAAGTGAATATGGAGAAACTGTCTTTCAAAAGTTGAGCTGAGGAGTAAATGGGAGGTAATAGGTATTTTGTGGTATGTAGATGCCTTTTAAGTGTAGTCAGTCAAATTCTAATACTAATCTTGGTGTTGTTTTGAAGAGATCTTAGAGGTGTGATTCAAGTCCATAATCAGTTGAGTTTAAGTTCATCAAAAGGTATATCATAGAGCTAAGCATGCATCTCAGTGGTAGAGCATGCAAATATCATACATAAGGCCTTGGGTTACATCCTTAGGTCCAGAAAGAAAAAAAAAGCTATTATTTTTATACTAGTTTAGTCAGCTGGGTAGGTAGGGGGCTTTTCTAAGTTCAGAGACTCCCAACAGCACATGGGTCTTTATTTGCTCTTCTATGCCTCTTGAATCTTCCTTCCTGACTGTGGGGTGAACGAAAAGCTTAGCTTAAGCTGTATGATTCCCACTCTGCCTTCCTGATGGTAGATAAGCACTGCTATACACATGGTGTTCTACTTAACCCATGATTCAGCCTTTCTGAATGTTTGTTATGCAGATTTGGGGCTTGATTAACTAGTCACCACAAAACATACTACCAATAAAGAAAATACCCAGTATATGCAATTAAAATTGGTAACCCCTCACCAGTAGAAAAAAATGGAGTATCTTGTAAGATCCAAGTATTTAAAAAGTAGTCTACAATGTATTTTTTAAAACTCCTCCAAGGACTGGAGAGATAGCTGGTGGTAAAAACAAACAAACAACAACAAAAAAAACTTACTGTTCTTGCAGAGGACCTGGGCTTCATTCCCAGTACCCACATGGCAGCTCCCAACTGTCTATAACTCTAGTTCCAAGGGATCCACTGACCTGTTTTGGCTCCCATGGACATTGTATGCATGTGTCACACACACATCCATGGAGGCAAAACAAAGATACAGAAAGAAAGAAAGAAAGAAAGAAGGAAAAAAAGAAAGAAAGAAAGAAAGAAAGAGAGAGAGAGAGAGAGAGAGAGAGAGAGAGGGAGGGAGGGAGGGAGGGAGGGAGGGAGGGAGGAAGGAAGGAAGGAAGGAAGGAAGGAAGGAAGAAAGAAAGAAAGAAAGGGAGGAAGAAAGAAAGAAAGGAAGGAAGGAAGGAAGGAAGGAAGGAAGGAAGGAAGGAAGGAAGGAAGGAAAGAAAGAAAGAAAGGGAGAAAGAAAGGGAGAATGGAAGACGGAAGAAAGGAAGAAAGAAAGAAGGAAAAATCCTCTTCTAAATCAGTCAGATCTAGCAATGGTTCTCAACCTATGAGTCACAATCCCTTTTAGGATTGAATGACTCTTTTGCCAAGGTCACCTAAGATCACCTACATATCAGATACTTACAGTATGATCCATAGCACTATCAAAATTACATTTATGAAGTAGCAACGAAAATAACTTTCCGGTTAGTGTTACCACTACATGAGGAACTGTATTAGGAATGGCAGCATTAGGAAGGTTGAGGACCACTGAAATAATGATTTATTTTTTTTAATGAACAAAATATTTAACAGACCTTTCATAAGAGAAGCTATAAAAATATCTGGTGAATGAATACTCATACTTTGATAACTCACTAGTTATCAAAGAAATGCTATAGTAGTTAGCCACTGTGTGGACTCAGCTAGGAAGAGATGGAGGCATATTCATTGGTGTAAACCCTGCCTGACCTTAGCAGAGGGAATCACCATCATGGCCAGAGCCATCTATGATAGTGGAATCCCGAGCATCTGATCTCAGGTGTTTCTATTGATTCAGAACTCCTTAGGTGTTCTGCTGATAACACATGCAGATCATAAGGAACCAAACAACTCCCACATAAATTCAATACCTGCAGACAATATAAAATGCCAAGACCTAGGCGGGCCTTTACCCTACAGGTCACAAAACATATTTTAAACACAACTAAAAATAAACTTCTACAACAATATACAGTCAGAAGCACAATGAGATTCATATCAACCAGAATAGATATGTTTAAAATAGTATCAATAGCAGTAAAGAATAAAGTTCTTCAAATATCACGTGCTATTGACTGACATTCTGAAAATTTTGAGCCAACATATGCTACTGATGAGACTATAAAATTGCTTCTAAAATATACTTTTGGAAATCAGGACAGTTGCGTGTGTATGTATAAATACATATGTGTGTGTACGTGTGTGTGTGCATGCATGAGTGTAAACACATGTGTTTGCATAAGCATGCTCTTTCAATTCATCAAGTTTTATTGTTTATCATGAATGCTTTACCTGTCCTGTTAGGAATCATTACTTTCTCCAAGATCATAGCTATATTCTATGTGTTTTTCTTGAAACTCTATATCATGGTAGTATAAGTCTATGATCTATACCAGATTAATTTTTCTAATTTAATTTTTTAATCTTCAAAGTAAGGAAGTAAGAACACAATGGACATATTATGTTACATTGCATATTGCTCCCAGATGAATATCAATGTCTTGATCCTCCATAGAAAAGACTCTTCCCATCACTTAATTTTGTTGCCATCTCTGCTTCCTTATATCTTAAAGTATAGTTTTCTTTTGTGTTTAAAAAGGAAATTGCATGTAAAGACACATGGAATGGTCCTTAGTTTTGGTAAGAGAATTTTGAAACTTTGCCACCTTCATATGATAATGTAGAAAAATGTTGAAATTACAAAGCAAGTGGTTCCCTTTGGTTAACTTGAACTGTAACAAAGACTGAAGGGCTAAAGGAAACAGATTATGAATGAATTCTTGTCCTTCCTCTGTTATTTGAGAAACCATCCTGCAATAACCCTTTGTTCTATTGATTCACAAAAATTTCAGGGCAAAGCTTGAGAAGCAAAACAGAGGGTGTCATTTTCCTCTGTCATTTCTACTGCAGACCCTAATCTCTTGTCCCATGAAGGTACAGTATTTGTGCATTTGTCCTGGTTGCGGCTGTTAATGCACATGCCATCAGGTGTGCAAACATGCTATATCCTTCTTTTCAATGCCAGGGTATCCCTTTCCAGCACAATGGCAAGTTATAATGGGCTGAAAGGGTGAGAAAAGCATATGCTCAGCTCCTTAAGTGATATCTCTGCATTAATTCTTTTATGGTAAATAATTATTTCCTGTACATGAATCCTACATCATTATATTGCTCCTCTTTCTTTCATTTCCAAATTTCATTATTAATAAGGATACAGGTCTTTTAAACTAGATACATAATAAGATGAGTTCAAAAGGCTAGCTTTGAACACAAGTACTGCCATTAACATGGACTATACTTCTTATATTCCAAACGCCATGCTGAGGATTCATCTATTCTCCCTTTTAACTTTTGCATCTAATTAATCTTTGTCTGGAGGGCTTGTTCCTGATATTCACCAGCATGCCTCAATGGTGTTAATGTGCAGCAGAGTGACCTTGAGTGAGAAACAATTTTCACCCAATTCTTTTCCAACCAATTAGTTTTGAAAGGTACAAAGAAGAAATATTTATTTTTGCTCTCTGATCTCACAAGGGAAGAACATCAAAAATTTATTTTTGTTTCCTTAAGAGATTATGAACATATAGCATAGTCCATGATGACAGGTGTTACTGACATGATTTCAATGTATTTCAGTATTTTCAGGCAGTCCTAAGTGAATCTCTAAATAGTGTCTTGCTGTCTATACTTCCTTCTCAGTAAAGAGGAAATGGCTAAAACAATGACCTAACTATGGATATAGA
Source organism: Cricetomys ansorgei (assembly GCA_026225945.1). Classification (NCBI taxonomy): domain Eukaryota; kingdom Metazoa; phylum Chordata; class Mammalia; order Rodentia; family Nesomyidae; genus Cricetomys; species Cricetomys ansorgei. The sequence goes on from JAMJFZ010000736.1 coordinate 485,793, forward strand.
ACTCTCTCTAAAGCAGAATTGGGAGACTTTGCATGAGCAGTATACAGGTCATAAGAATGAACATCTGACTAAGTGACATCTTGGGCCACAAAATAGGAACGTGAGTTGGCAAAATGTTTTTTTTCCTACTAAATTAAAAGGCTTAGAGCAATAAAAAGCCACTTTCTACAGTGCTATGCTTTTGTCCATAATTTGCACCCACACTAAAGACACAAGAAAGCAGCAAACAATGGAAAATTTATAACCCAGTGAAAATTGTTCTAGACTTTGAGAATAACTTGAGATTCATTTACAGGACCATAGTGAAGTCCCCCAAATGCAGAATAAACTCATGGAAGGTCTTGAATTCCTTGCTTTATATTCAGTAATGAGTAGAAACGAATGTGTTGTATGGTCAGGCTCATGTTTAAAACAACAATTAAGCTGGAGATATAGCATAGTTGTTGAGATATTACTTAGTGTGCCTGTGGCTCTGGGTTCGAACTCTCACTATTGGAAAAAATGCTAAATAAATAAATATACCAAAATAAAGATACAAGGTAAACATCTCTACAGATATTTCAAAGAAACTTCATAAAGTCTAATATCTTTGGCTGAGAAAATTGTTATTTAATAAAAAATAAAATAATTACAGGAGTAGGGCTCCAGTTATTATTGTTCTAAACACTTCATAAAAATTCTAAATTCATGAATTATTCAGTTCTCACAATGACCGTGGTGAAACTTCTCTTGCAGAATATTGTAGTTTTACGGAGCAGATACCTCAATATTTCCAGGGTAGAGAGCTGCAAGGAGGAAGTACGGAGGCTGGAAGCAAAAATTGAGATTGTATCATGGAAGTTCTTAAGTGTCCTTGTATAGAATTCTGTATTATCTTATGTGGGTAAGGGAAGTAGGAGTGGAAGATAGTTAGATCTTTAAGAAAGATGGATCTATGAACTGAAAAGTGTCAGGTGGATGTTGCTATAGATGGCCCAAATCAACTTAATTTTATATGTTTGCATTTTGTGTATTTGTTTTGTTTTTCTCTGTATGTGTGTTGGGGGTGGTGGTAGAACCCAGGGCACTATATATGCTAGTCAAGTGCTTGTCCACTGAGCAACACTCCCAACACTTACAAAGACATGCTATAAAAGTCGAAGCTCTAGTGCTTCTCTAAAATTCTGGATGAAATGAAAAGATATGACTAGTAAAATGCTACTTATCTAAGGTGAAATGTCACTTTGAAAATCAGTATGGAAGATATTCACAATTATGAAAAATAATATACAAAAATGTTACCTTTCATCACTCAAATGAGACTAACATCCAATACAGCAATGTTTTCTGGCCACAGACCACCAGAAGCACACCTGTAATTGAACAACTCATGTTTATTGTTCATTCCAAAGAGGGAGAATCATGAGTGGCATTACAGAGAAAGTTCATGGATTTGGGATCTTCTCATAGTTCCAGTGGGACTTGGGACTTTACATGGTCTCACGAAGTATGGTGATTCTGAGATTTAAAAGATAATATTTATCTATTCTTTGAGAATTTCTTATATGTGTACCATGTTGCTTGATTATATCCACCTCCATTTCCTTACTTCCAATTTCTTCCAGAACCCCCAAGTTCCCCTCCAAACTTCATATCTTCTTTTTTTGTCTCTTTTATTTTGGTTTTGTTACTTTATAACCCACTGAGTCCAAATAGTGCTGCTCATATGGCTATGGGTATAGGGCCATCCATTTAAGCATGGGCAATCTAAAAGTAGACACATATCTGAAGTAACCTCATTTTCCCTGCCCCGACAGCTATCAACTACCAATAGCTTCTCCTCTAGCCTTCATAACTACAATGACCCTGTCATGTCCAGCCGACACTATTTTTCAGCATTCATCCCTAAGCTTTGACTTTTACAATCTTATCCCCCAAGGACTGCAATTATCTTAATAATGGCTGTAGAAAGAGAAAAGATTAGAGTGAGGTCGAAGATGTAATTGATAAACAACAACAACAACAAAAACATAACCAAAATGAAACAGCAGCTACTCATGGGGTGCCTGATCTTTTTTTTTTTTAATCCTATTCTATCAGAGCTGCAGTTACTTACTATTGGTACTATGTAGTAGGGGATTAAAAACTTCACTGGTCTTCTCTTAGGCTTTTTCAGATGATCCTGAGACTTAAACGGACACAAAATTAATTAGCAAGAGAAGATTACATATTTGTTTGGTAGAAGTTCTACATGGCAGGGGTTTCTTTACAAGGCAATGAAGATCCAATGAAGTGACAAAGTTTGCTTGATTTTATATTAGGTTAAATAAAGAGAAGTGATTCCTGAAGAGTAATTAACTGGAAGGTAACTATTATTTTTAACAGAGTCTGTGTGTGTAGAATTCTATTGACCTCAACTTCTCGTCTCTGATTACTTTTCTTTTTGTATTAGAAGACACTTTCTACATGTACTTTTGGTCAGGTCCAAAGGAAACTTCTTTTAGACAAAATGGTTAGACAAAAGCCAGCATTCTTCAGGACGTTGTAAAGTCAGTTCCTTTCTTCCAAAGGAGCCATTTCCCTTCTCACTAGCAGAAGGGACAAATAGCTGTCTGTGGTGCCTATTAGCATACCAAAGTCCATGCTGGCCTCCAAGCTCCCTCAGTATCACAAGTACCTATTACACATTTCAGAGTCCATGCTAGATCTAAGTTCTCCTTCTCAATCCCCCCCCTCTAAATTTTCCTACCCCACAGGCTTCCCTACCCCAGATACTCATTCTCCTTATAACCCTGCTACTGTTTTGGCAATGCTCTCTTTTTTGTCCATACTCTTTGTCTTCCTTGCTTGAACACCCTCTCCCCTTTCCCCATACCTCCCTCCCTCCAATCCTGCTCTGCTCCTCCTTATCTTGTGGACAGTTCCAGTCTGTGCTGATGCTGTTAAGTCTTCTACTTTCTCTCTCTGCTCTGGGTTCTTTCAGAAGCCCCTGGCTATTTACTCCCTCATATCTACAATAAAAGTGTTCCTGTTAACCATACCATGGAGTAGTCATGGCATCAGTTTAGACAGTTTTTAACTTTTATTTTGAGGAAGAAAAAGAGAAAGACAGTATGCTCTTCTTCATATATATTTGTTCATAAGTACCTCTACAAAAAAATAAACATTATTCCCAAGTGGGATATTCTGGCCACCTCTTGTGTAAAAATTGTTTGGTTCTTGGTTCTATTTTGTTGTTGTGGTGGTGGTGGTGGTGTTTTTTGTTTTTGTGTTTTGGGGTTTTTTTTGCTTTTTAATTTAACAGGAAAGTGATAGACCAGTTCCCAGATGTCAGATTGCTTTCGTCTCATTCAAAAGGAATAGATCCTATGTGCAGTAGGATCATGTAAGTTAATGTATTCAAGAGTAGCCATGCATGGTGTCACATGCCTGTAATTCCTGTACTCACGAGACTGTGGCAGGAAGAGCATGAGTTTGAGGCCAGCCTGAGCTACAAAGTGATAATACGTCTTGAAAAAACAAACAAAAATATTTAGGGCTAGAGTTACCAAGTGTAATTGAGAAGAACGTCCACAGAGGATCTATCAGATACAAGCAAAGCAGTGTTTTTGTTCTATTTCTCAACTTACCTGGTAGCAATATATGTGTTTATGTTATAAAAATATGCTAAGGTAGATATTTTAGGGGCTTTATACTTTTCTTTATGTATGTTATATTTCAGAAAATTTGATTTTATTGGTTTAGCATCAGTTGACTTTAAATTTGGTGAATGTAAAATTATTTATTTGGATACAGACTTTCTCAAAATAGCTCTGGTTCATAAGCAATAAAATATCAACAATGACACATTCTGCAAAGAAAAGAGAATCAAGGATTAAGTCTTCAGAAAAGTCCAATACTTAACTTTGTATGGACTATTACAAGTCTATAAAAAAAACCAAAACACAAGCAGCCAGTAGAATGTGAAGAAAGTGTGTGTGTGTAGCGGGGTGATGATGTCACATAGCCTGTAAATGCTACTTTATATGGTGAAAGGAACTTTGTAATGAAAGGAACAATCTTGAGATCGGGAGACTAACCTGATTTATGTGATTATGTATAGTTATAATCACAAATGCCCTAATAAGATGTAGAAGGGGTGGGGGTGGGGGATGGGCTTCAATTGTAAGACAAGAACAAATGACAAAAACAAAGTATAATGCTACATGGCTATAACTACTAATATCCTGTAATTCACAGATATTTGGAATTTGATAACTTTGCAGAAAACTGGATTCTACTAACACCAAAGCTTGAACATCTTAGGCCTATAGGGAAGATTCCTTCATCTTTCTGTAACCTACCTCTATGATGTTTCTACCAACATATTTTTTAAATGTCTTGATTCATAACTTCCTTTGTTCTGTTACCAAAAATCTCCAAAAATCTACACGGGATCATGGAACCTGGGGTAAATTAGCTCAAATTTTCCCAAGCCATGATCACTCCAGAATAAACCCTGTTATTACCTTTGAGGTGAGATCTCCATCTGTTTTTTGTTTGTTTTGTTTTGTTTTTGATTTTTTTGGTTTTTGGTGTGTATGTGTGTGTGTGTGTGTGTATGTGTCTACAACAATCATATGGAAAAGATAATAATAATAATAATAATAATAATAATAATAATAATAATAATGATTCCAACATTACTATGAAAATTAGTAATACTGAGCACATAAACAGTCACCAGTTTGTAGCACAATGCATTCTTGTGTTTCTTCATCAAAGAATAATAATGTACTAATTTGAACATATTTCTCCAGGAATGTGATATAAAATAAGTTAGCCATAGAAACAGTAATATGTTCCAGAAGCAAAGATGCAACCACAAGCATTGTAAGAACTTAAAAGAGTAGAATTATATGTCAATGTCTGTTCAGTGGACACCAATAGACCATATGCATTATTAATCAGAAGGGACTCCAATATACTATAAAGATTTCATATAGTATATTAAAAAAGTTAAACACTGTGAATCATAAACTAAGCCTAAACTCTGATACTAAGAATAATATATTCTAATTAAACAATTACTTTGTGATCGTGTCATGTGCCTTCTTTAAAAATTAAATGCATTTTTTAGGGGATAATTTAGCTGATTCATCTCTTTGCAAAGCTATCTAAGAACACTTAGATGGATACCCTTCTTTATTAGTAATTTTAGAGTAGTACAATAAGTTGAAGATTATCTCTGACCTGTGGTTATCTTAACAAGGATAAGGCAACAGAATTTAATGCAACATCTATTTACTTGCACACCTGTTAAAAATTAGGTCCTGTGATAAACATTAGAAGCATAGTGAAGATAAGAAGTGCTTGATCTTGCCCCGTTCTCATTCTTATCTATATATCACTAAGCAGTGAATTAATTGAAAACAAAGAGTTTTTCTACTAATCTACATATTCTCAGCTTTTAACAATATGACTTACACTAAGTAGAAATTCACACTACTCCATTGAACTACTGAATATATACATTTCCTGTTCCTTTAAAGTATTGTAAAAGACACAATGGATCTAACGTGATCGATTTTACTACCTACTCTTAATTTCATAGATTATTTGAGGATACAATTCAAACTATTCAATCTATAAACAAAATAACCAGCTATGGATGGCACCCAAGTAGTGATCATGAGAGAGGAGTGGTAGTTGGTGGTCATGAAGTGTTCACAGTTACAGAAAATGGAAAGCTATCGATAGCTATTAGAAGGACTTCATATTTCATTGGAAAAACATAAAAATCAATTACCAGATCTTCGCTTCAGCTATTTCAAGAGCTTCAAAGCATCTTTCTGAGAATTGCCAAAACAGGCATAAAGTGGAAACTCACTGTTGCCTCTTTTTGTATTTTATACTTGGATTTCGACAGTAAGACTCCAAAACTCTAGATAAATGGAGACAGAATTGCGGTATTGGTGTTAATCAGGGAGAAAGTTTTGCTGGGACTCATCAAAAGACTGAGATTTCCTTAAAATCAGTACCCACAACCACAAGCAGGCAAGAATAGTTACTATGTTAAACAGTAACTTACAAAAGTGAGGAGGGGACATTGAACTTTCAGCACAGAAAAGAGTTAAGCTATCAGCATAGATGTGGAGGTTTCTTCCTTACTTCTTTTCTTCCTACCCACCATCCCTTCTTTCTTTCTTTTTCTCTTCCTTCTTTCTTTCCTTCCTACCCACCATCCCTTCTTTCTTTCTTTTTCTCTTCCTTCTTTCTTTTCTTCCTTCCTTCCTATCCTTCTCTTTCTCTTTTTCACTTTCATCCTTTCCTTCTCTTTCTTTCTTTCTCTTTCTTTCTCCTTTCTTCCTTCCTTTCTTTCTTCCTTCCTTTCTCTTTCTTTCTTTTTCTTTCTTTCTTTTTCTCTCTTTCTTTCTTTCTTTTTTTCTTTCTTTCTTTCTTTCTTTCTTTCTTTCTTTCTTTCTTTCTTTCTTTCTTTCTTTTTCTTTCTTCTTTCTGACAGGCTCTCACTATGTAGACCACGTTGGCTATAAAATCATAAACATTCTATATCAGCCTGGGAGTTCTATGATTACAAATGTGTGTAGGCATGAACTTTTGAGAGATATGCATGTTCTCTTAGAAGTGAGTAAAACTAATCTATATGTGAAATAATTAGTATGTTCTGCCCTAACTGGTTAATCATATAAGAGAAACATGGATTTCCTTCTTGAAACAATTTCATGCTTTCTTCAATTTACAATTATATTCTAGCAGAGTGAATACTTAACAATAACTAGAAGGAACTTTAAGAGTTTGAGGATGCTAAATGAAAAGAAACAATAAGAACATGGACAATGTAATAATAGATTTGTTCAGATCATGTTGTATATATATTTTGAATCACACCATATCACATAAAGACACACAGGTATCAGATTAATCAAAAATATAAAAACCAATTATAAGTATGAGTTCATAGTTCACATAAAAAACACACCTGTTGGTAAGTACTTTTTGGTAATGACTATTCCAATTCAAGCATCCTTGGTTCCTTCTGTACATGTCAACTAGATTGTAGTTCTTTACTGCAGTCAGTGAGAGCTCATATGTAAGTGTACATGCTGAAAGTTGTGCACTGGCCTTTTACATCTGTTGGCTAATGAGAAGGTTAATTTCAGATTAATTAGATGTGATGTGGGAAGTGAGCACACTTTCTCAGCAGTAGACTCAGCAAAATCCCAGGAGTGAAAAACCAACAGTGAAATGCAGGCAGACAGCTTCCCTTATTTTAATTCTAATTTGTGCAAGCCTGAGTGTTGAATGTCTAGAGTCTTTAAATGGGGAACAGGAATGCATTCCCAGGATGTAGATATTAAATGTGGCTTCTATATCTAGAGCAAGGCAATTAATCTCATGATAGAACCATCAGAAATGTTCCCCAAATGAAGTTCACAGTGACGTCCGGCACTTCACTGTGTTTGAAACTGAGGGTAGTTGCATAGTTAAATAGTCATTTGGAACAAAAGGAAGCTATATCTGATACAGATTTTTGGCCTTTCTTCCTTGGGACTGAAAAATGGTGTATCGCCATACACAATAACCATTATGTTTTGGACTTGATTGAGGCACTAGCTCAGCAGGCCAAGTCACCAATAAGAAAGACCAGTGGAAAACAATAGGGCGATAAAATCCACCATAAAGAGAGCTGCCATCAGACAACCCCAGGCTAAAAAGGCAATGTACTCTGTGTGTCTCAAGGCTCTCAAAATTTGTTTTATAGCCTTTATTCCTTTCAGAAAAGGTATTTATTTGTGTTCATTGTATTTTGAGAACAGATGCTTAGAATGTGTATTTTCCAGTGATATACAGGGCATTGAGTTTGACCTCTTACTAGTCACCCAAGAGCAAGTCAGTGGAGTAGGCTGAATAAAAGCATTCTTCCACAGCAGCCAAAAAGGAAAACCTAAACAACCTAAAATATATAGTAGTTTCTCCTTCTATTCTGTGAAGTCTAGATCAGACTGTGATCTGGCCTCCATTCTCCCTTTAATTGCTAAGTGTCATATAACATTATTACAATCTGCCTGACTAATAGAAGTGTGAATGCTGTACAAATACTATATAATTTAGTATACATGGTTTTATAATCAGATTTTAACATAGATTCTAAATCAAACAAAAAATATCATCTTCATCCCTAATCAAAGAAACAAAATGTGCTCAGACTCTCTTTTTACATACTTTGTGATTTTATCTTCCTTTCATATTTGTTCATTTATTTAGTATTTTTATGTGTGTATGTGTATATGTTTAGTTTAGTATTGGGGATTGAACTTAAGACCTTGTGCATGCTGGCCAAGCAGTCTACGCTGAACTAAATCCAGTCACCTCTTTACTTTTAATTTTGATATAGGTTCTCCCATTAAATCACCCAGGCTGATCTAAAAATTGTAATCCTTTTACCTCATCTTCCTGGGAAACTGGGTTTCAAGACTGGGCCAACAGGACAGACCTGATCTCCTGTTTTAAATATTGCTTTAATGCAGTTTTGCTTCTGTAACTGAATACTACAAATAGGGTTTTTTAAGTAAATGAAAGTTTCCAAGTGTGGTAAAGTATGCTTATAATGGTGGCATTCTGAAAGATAAGGTAAAAGGATGGTGAAGTTGAGGTCATAGTGAAATCTTTTCTGAAAAGAACCTAAATTAATTATCTGAGAGCTACAATAACAACTATCCTAGCAAGATATGCACACTGGTATGATAATGGCTTGAATGTCTCAGGAGTAACAGCTTTTTGATTGGATATAAGGCCTACTCCACAAGCAGGAAGTCATATCTGGTACAGTAAACATGAACAAGTACCCATAGCAATGGAGGTCATATGCTCTTGGAGAAAACATTTTACTATTGCTTTGCTAAATGGACATAGTATCAAATTGCCCTCTCAATACTTACCTTTATGGCCATAACACAGTGCAGTTTTCACCCCATGTCAGATGCTTGTTATTATAGTGGACAGGGGTTAACACAAATACTTTCAAGTAGTCTAGGAGTACAGAATAAGTGACTGTAAAGTGCTCAGGCCAAAATAAGACACCTATGTCACTCCTTCTTCCAAGACTTAGGTAATATTGTGGAAGTGGCAGCAGAAATACTGTAAGACCCGAAGGTCAGGAAATACTTCTTTGAAATCATATTCTCAGGACATGACAGGGCTGATGCACTCACAGAATCATAGCAACTGTGGCTGCCTGTGAAAAATCTGCACAAGATCAAGCCAACCAACATTACAGCACAAAATAAAAGAGGGGCTCATGCAGCCCCACCCCTAGCTTAGGAGCTTTGGCAGTTGATGGCTGTCGGGGGAAGGAAAGTCAGTTTTCTACAGAGGTATGGCCTCTGTTAGGTTGCCTATGCTTCAGTGGATGGTCTTACACCCATTCACATACAGAATCACTGACTGTACTCAATGGGTTAATAAAAACACAAAAGGATATTAAGATGGGAAGCAAATACAAGGTAACTGGGAGAACTTGGAAGGGAAGAGTGGGGTTTGGATAGGATCTAAATCCAATGCATGAGTGTATCAAATTTTCAAACAATAGATAAATAAAATAAAAATTTAAAAATAAACTAAATGATAGGACAAAAGTTTATTAAGCTCATGATTCTATAGGTCAAACACGGAAGGGCAACACTTGAAAGGGCCTTCTTACTGTTTGTTAGGGACTCTTAAGAGTCTCAGAATTATACAGAGTGAGACAGAGTGAGCTTCCTAAATTGGGTGTCTGTTCCTGTCTTCATAAAGCAGTGGTTTTCAACCTGTGGGTCACCTTTGGAGGTTGAATTACCTTTTCACAGCAGTCACCTAAGACGATCTGCACATCAGATATTTACACTGCAATTCATAACAATAGGAAAATTACAGTTATGAATTAGAAACAAAAATAATTTTATGGTTGGGAGTCACCACAGCATGAAGAATTGTATTAAAGGGGCTCAGCATCAGGAAGGTTGAGAACCATTATTATAAAGCCACCAATTAAATTATAGGACTAATCCCTTATTACCTTTTCTAATCTTGCATGCATCTTAAAGGTGTTACCTTCAAAATAAGAGCCAAAATATAAATGGTGACTAATTTCCCAACACACAAAATCTGGAGACCACATTTTAATCTTTTTTTTCCCTTAACATTAACAAATTTTTTAGCATCATTACCATTCTTGCCCATTTCTTTGACTACCATTGTTTTATGTATCCCATATACCTTCTAAACAATTGCTAAAGGACATCCATTAAGTCTTTCTGCAAGGTTAAGTGAACAATAAATTATCCTGGTTATAACAGAACTTGAATGCCTTAATTTGACACAGAATTCTAATACATTATTTTTTCTCTCAACTCTTTGGAAGTAATGTTCTTATCTCACTACTGGCCAAAAGTTTACTGTCTGTTGGCTTGTCCATTCTTGTGGGTGTTTTGTTTGTTTGATACAGAATATCCATGGGTAGCCCAGGCCTTCCTCAAATTTATTGTACTCCTCCTGCCTTAACATCCTGAATCACAAGCGTGCACCACAGTGCATAGATTTATCCTAGGTAAGTTCTGTTTTCTCTTTGATACCTTTAACATTTTATTCTTTGTTGTTCTATACATTTGTTATAAGATTTCTAGATATGGACTGACTTTGATTAATTCTGCCCGATATTCAGCAAATCAGCGTTATTTTTCTTCAATTTCCATGAAATAATTTTCTAGATATTTTTATTATGTTTATTTAGTGTGTGTGTGAGGTTTTGTATGTGTGTAGGCTGTACATATCACTGTATGTGCCTGTGAAGGTCAGAATATAACTTGCAGCAGTACCTTTCTACCACATGGGTGTTGGGGATCAGATTTAAATTACAAGGCTTGGCAGCAAGCACCTTTACCCTTGGAGCCATCTCCCTAAGCCCTTAACTTTTTAAATATAAAGCTCGATGATAATGGTATAAGAAAATGCTTTGTTTTATTTACTGAGGGTGTGTGTGTGTGTGTGTGTGTGTGTGTGTGTGTGTGTGTGTGTTTGTGTGTGTGTGTGTTTCTTCATAGACCACTGCAGGGAATTTATTTCTCATAACTCTTTAATGGCTACATAAAAATAAGATTCATGTGTGCACTTTAAGAATAGGCATTGAGATATAAGAGTTAAATCTATCTCCTTACATTTTGTTTTTGTCTTATGAAACCAGATGGGCATAATGAAATCGGGCATCTAGAAGGGAGATTAATAAAGAGAAAATTGACAATGACACTGGCAGTGTAGAGGGAAAGCATAAGGCATAGAGCAGAAACTCAAATATTGGGAGAGGAGATCGGGACCACTGCCACATCTAAGCCTGAAGACGAGTGACTACAGACCTTGAGATGTAGAGAATGTATATAAAGGGTCACATGACAAGAGCTGTGGCTTTAGTGGAGGGATGTTCTCAACTAGCATGGACACAGAAAGGAAGGAGAACAGAGATAAATACCCATATGCCATACTTCTTGTCTCTTCTATTTCTAGTGCTTCCCTTTGATTGAACCTGGAAAGAAACTAGAAGCAGGGAACCCAGTATTGTGGATCTAATGTAAGAGTTTAGCTTTCTAAGGCATGGAGCAAGTAGAAAAGAAGAGAAAGGCAATCTGGAGAAACCAACTGAAGATACATAGTAGGTTTTCTCTACCTTCCCATATTTTTCAGCAGTTTTATTCACTTTGGATAGTAAGAATATATTTAAATTTTCTCACTGGTCATGAGTTTCCAATTATTGTTTGTTATCTCCTTTAATTTGAGCTTAATATTTGGTCTATATATTCTCATTGCAATTTATAGCATTAACATTAAGAAGTGTGTTCTTCTAGCTTTATACTTATGTCTCCAAATTTCTTCACCTATTATGATCATAAATCCTTTTACTTTCGTATGTATTTGCCTGATCTATATTTCTTAACTCCTTTACTTTTAACTTTTCAGAATTGCTCATTTTTATGTATTTAGCTTTACTTTGGGAATCAACCTAGAACTGTTTTAATATATAAATATAGCCCACATAGACATATTGCTATGAAAAATATACTCTTTTATTTTATTATTAATATTTCATCTTATTTTTTTACTATTCTTAGTTTTTCTTTTTGTGGACTCTTTACACTTTTTTTTTGGAAGATCTATACTCTTAGACCAATGATAGCTTTATAATCAATACTTCTTTTCATTTTTATATAACTTTCCATACAGTACAGAATTGTAAGCAGAGAATAAATGAAGTTTTGTATTATACTTCATCTACTTTCACCTATCAAAATAACAAACATGGTTTTCTTTCTTTTTCTTCTTATCATGTGCATGCGTATTGTGTACACACATGTTTTCATGTTTAAGGTCCCACATGTATATATTAGTGTATGTTACACGTGTGTATGCATGTGTATGCATGTCTGTGGTTGACTTTAGTACTCTTCCTCAATCTCTCTCCACCTTATTCTTTAAGGCAGGGTTTCACAGTCAAACTGACAGTTCCTTGAGATGGCTGGTCTTGCTTGCTCCAGTGATCTTCTATCTCCATTTCCTAGGGATTGAATTACAGCTCACCTGGTATTTTTATGAGATCTGGGGATCAGCTCTCTTGCTTAGCTCTTTAATCTCTGTTTCATCTCCCTAGCACAATAGTTACCTATTCACCTAGTCTTAATAATTAGATGAGGAATGTCTTGCACGATACTCCACTGAATAAATGTAGCAGTTTATTCATTTGCATTTAATGTGCATACATCTGTTAGAAATAACACTTTTGCTTCTGTTGAATTAAGGCCAGGAGAAAATCTCTTGAACTTATTTGAAGGATAGAGAAAGTGAGTTTCCAAAGAATACAACAGACCTAGACTCATAGGACTATCAAGGATTTATGATGTAATTTAGTGACAGGCTCTGTCCTAGGAAAATAAGATGAATTTCCCTGTCCCACCACTCCTTTCAGCACTCATCACAAGGGAAAGGATTCATGCTAAGTCCTCTTCTCTGGTACAAAATCTCCAGCGAAGCAAGGCTTGCTTCATCAGCATGAGACCCTCCATTAAAGTGGACTGAAAGCACAGTGGTGCTAAGAAAATTCTGATTGCTGAATTTTCACTCTTCTCTGTACATGTTCATATGGGTATTATTATCCATTGCATTTTCATTCCAGACTAAAGGACTGCCTTTATATCTCATTTTGATAGCTCTAATGGAATATGATTTATATGCCATAAAATTTATCCAGTGAATAACCAGTGTTCACAGGTATGTTCAAATATCATCACAGTCAAATTTAGAATATTTCCATTGCCTCAAAAAAAAAGGCCACAAAATCCTTTACCCAGTTCTCAGACTCAGAATTCCTATTAAAATATTTTTGACCCCTATGAATTTTCCTGTTTTATAGTTATTATTATTATTATATTTTTTATATTATGAATTTTCCTGTTTTAGAGTTATTATTATTATTATATTTTTTATATTATGTATATAATTATTATTATTGTTATTATTAATATTATTATTATCTTACTGTATATTTAACATGATGTTTTCAATGGTGTCCGTGTTATAGCAAATGTATACCACTGTTCTGATGGCTGAATAATATTTTATTGTAGCAATGTCACTGGCCATTTTGTCCATTCATTAATGATGTGAATTGTTTCATCCTTTTAGATGCTGCATAGTGTTAAGAGTGTAGCTCCCTGGTATAGTGCTTAGCTTAACATGATAGAAGACCTTGGTTTGATCTATAGCACTATAAAATAACATTTACAAACATAAAAACACTCAGAAGCAATGTCTTGCAAGTATTTCCAGGTAATTTTTAAAACCAGTCTAGTTGATACTTAAATTAACTACCACATCTACATGTATGTCATGTGAGATCACTGAAGTCTTTGTTTGATTGGCCTAGTTGTTACCAATCAAACAGATTTTCTTGAGGGTGTAGAACCAATAATTTTGTGCTAGTATTTGCTGAGAAGTGCTGTATGTATGTGTTTTGGAAGACACATTATCACTTAGCTAAACAATTTACTATAAACTAAATTTTTTGTTGACATAAAGCCTCAAGACCAACAGAGGTGAGCAGTTAGGGTCATTCTAGGTCTTTCTTGAGCTTTTATATAGTCTTGGGTATGCAAATCCCTTCAGGCATGCCACTGATCTTCTTTATCCCCACAGTCTAGAATGGCACAAGATGAGACTTCTTAGCTCTGGGATTATAGGCAAGCATCACTATGCCCAGTTCATGAAGGGCTGAGCCTTGTTGAGTCTAGGGCTTTGTGTGTGCCTGTCACACACTCTACAAACTGAGTACATCACTAGTATGTAGCTTGCTTTCTACATTTCTAGAAATATATCAGGCTTTTTGAGGAATCTCATTCTTCAAATTTTCCTTTCAAGCTTTTTTGATTGGTCTGTCATTTAATTCAATTTATATCCACTGCTTCAAACTGCCAAGATTTTAAGCAATTGCTTGTAATTTATTTTGATACATGTCCCCAGGAAAAGAAAGGGCTTCTTATACTGGGTAATCTTTGCATCAGGTAAATATAGACAGATTGTAAATATGGTCTTCCAGGAAAGCAGCAGGCAAGTCACAAATTACAATTCTTTCCTGAGGTTTGAGGTTTTACATTGCTCTGGTTTGATTTGTTCAAGATGGTCGAGCTATGCAACCATGGTTGATCTCAAATTTGAGATATCGTGACAGATATTTGTTATAGAAGCTCCCAAGAAGCCAAGGCAAGAGGACTAGAGTATGTGCCCATCTCAAGCTGTATAACAAGATCCTGTCTCAACAGTAACAAATAAACTCCTCCAAAATCAATTAAACAATGGGTAGAGATGACAGCCTGTTGCAAAATGTTTGCCAGGCCCCTGTGAGGCCTTTTAGCTCCATCTCCAGGGTTGCCAGGGAAATCAGCATCCCCTCTTAAGGTTCTTAGTCCCATTAATAAGAAAATCTAAGAATAGACTCAAAGCTGGGCATGATGTCACACACTTTTAATTCAAGTTTTCAGGAGGCAGAGACAGATAGATCTCTGAGTCTGCAGCCAGCCAGGTCTTTATATCTATTTCCAGACCAGTCAGTGAGGCTGTATCTTTTAAAAAGAAATGAGGCTGGGTTTTGTGGTGCACACCTTTAATCCTAGCACTTAGAAAGCAGAGGCAGGTGGGTCTCTGTGGGTTTGAGGCCAACTTGGTCTACAGAGTGAATTCCAAGACAGTCAGAGTTACAACAGAGAAACCGTGTCTTGAGGAGATGAGGGGTGGGGGGCCGGAGGAAGGAGGGAGTGGAGGAGGGCTCCGAATGTTTTTTATAAGTCTTATGACAGAAAAAAACTTTTTTTCAAAAAAAGAAAAGAAAAGAAAAGAAAAGAAAAGAAAAGAAAAGAAAAGAAAAAAAAAAAAAAACCCAAGACGAGCAAGCTTGAAATCTCAGCAGCTGCCTGAAGGAAGAAGATGGAAAAGAAGAAAGAAAGCCATGTTGCTCAAGTTACAGCGTTATAAAGGTCAGCCATATGGTGGACAAGCAGCCACATGACAGTGAGAGAAGCTTTAAGAAAGGAATCCTGAAGTTCCAGAAAAAAATATACTTATGCTCCGGCTAGCATCCTTAAGGAAAAACAGAAGAGAAGAAAATGAGAAAGTTATGACTTTCTGCATCTGGAATTAGAAAGGCAGGGAGATCCAACAGAGCCTCATGGTGGCTCATAGTAACTGGTAGGGAACATGAATTCTGGGATGGAAAAGCACATTATTCATTAAAGGACTAAGTATTCCTCTTATCTCTTTAGCATGGCTTAAGGTGAATCTCTTCTGAGGGATGGTTATTCACTAGCCCAGCTGGATTAACTCTTAAGGGAGGTCACACTGCATGCCTCCACCCAGAGATAGATTCCATTCCTCTGGCTAGAAGGAAGTAGCAATCCATTAAGTGACCTTCAATGCTTCCATGATGAAAAAACCAAAAAGGTTTGGTTAATTTCCAGAGTTCTGATAACACAGGTCATTTTTGCCAGCTTTTTTTTTTTTACCGTTATGGAGGGAAAAGTTGCTAGAAGCTCTACTTTGCCATTTGAATTCAGCCATAAATTCATACCGTGCCTTTAAAATCTCAAGTCTTAAGCAGCTGAGCAATGCTAAAGTGAGCATATTTCCTCTGCTTCCTTTTCTTGCCTCACTTCCACTACTCAGTTTCAATTAATTATATTACAGTTTTGTTTACCATTTCTATTTAACTATGTTTATGCTTCCATGACTTCATTTGCAAGTTGAAATGATTTCCACGGACTCCCAGCAATTACAGATGAAGCAATTAGATACATAGAATACTTCCTACTCTATTTCTTCTCCTCCCAATCAATTTTGGCTAGTTATATTGTCTTAATTTGAGTTTCCTTGGAGGAGGCAGACTAGGAGACAATGATTTAAGCAAACTGCTTTCTTCATGAAGGGCAAGAAACCAAGGAAGCACACAGAAAGACAAAGCCAACAATAAAAGAAGTATTGAACCAGCTATATCTGTGGGTGACTAAAACTTAATCTTGTGAAGAAATTTCGGGAAAGATTTAATACATGTGTCTTATAATTATCTCTCTAAGGATAAAGGGATCGAAAGTATTTACTCACCAGTTCCCATCAGTCCTTTGCTGAGGGCTATTCCTGGGGGATTTTAATTCTTTAGCACTTCTTGAATGCCACCCTCAGGCATGGAAAAAAAAGATGTATATAATGGTAGAATTCTTCTAGAAGGAACAAAAATGGATCTATGAATTTTATATTCTGTTTATACTTTATTCCCCATAGGTGTTTTTCCTCCATATATTTTTGTTGCCCTACCATGTGTGTGTGTGTGTGTGTGTGTGTGTATGTCTGAAATTTCCTCCAATAGTTTTCACAATAACTATTCATGGAAATGAGTCTTTGGATTCTTGCGTGATCCAAATTATTCCTCTTTATCCTTTTGTGTTTCAAACACAATTTGGATGAATCAAATATTCTGGGCTAATATTTTCACCAACGTGCTGTTGGTGCCTATGAACATCAGTGATGGTTCTATGCAACTTGTCTAACTACTGTGCTACGTAGAAAAACATCTCCTAAAATTTCATGTTCACTCAGAACCTCATGATGTGACCTTATTTGGGCATGAATTTCTTACAGATATAATCCAATTATGTTGAAGTTATTCTGGAGAGGGTATTTTAAGAAAGGGGGAATTTAGATGCAGACACACAGAAGACAGTGTGAAGACACACAGGGAGAAAACACCATGTGAAAATTGAGGCAGAGATTGAGGTATTTTTAAACCAAGAGATGTTAGGGATTGCAGGCAATTTCCAAAAGTAGGAGCGGAACAGGGGGCAGATTCTCCTATAAAAACAAACCTCCAGTCAAAATCAACCCTATTATTACCTTGATTTCAGACGTCTACCCTTCTAACCTGTGAGAAGGTACATTTCTGTTGTTTTAAGATACCCAGCTTACTATACGTTTCTGTGGTTGATCTAGAAAATAACACACTGTTGTCTTGTTTTGTTTTTGAGACAGTATCTTATTTATCCCAGTATGGACCTTAAACTCTCTATGTAGAGGAAGATGACCTTGGACCCCTAACCTTTCTGTCTCCACCTCTGAGGTGCTAGGATTACAGATATGTGCCACCATGCCAAGCCAACACAACTATTCGATTCCATGAAACCTGCATTATCTTTCTGAAACTAGTTACAAATGCTGTTTTAAAGGTCATACCTTAATTTACAGTTACTTTCTATTGTACAGAATGTGTATTCAGAGTTAACACCACACACACAGTCCATAGGCCTGAAACCCTTGTTTCTCTGAGATAACTCTTTACCACTGCTCTGAGGAAACAGTTCACTTCCTTGCAGCTTTACAAGGTTTAGAGATAGAAAATAAAGAATATACACATAACATCTATACACTAATTTACAATAATTTGCATTCTGATTCCTAAGATGGGCTTTTTTTTCTTTCAGTGATGTTACCACTGTTACTATTCTGACAGGAAATGAAAATGTTCTAGAGAGAATGATCCATGTCCTTTCCTCAGGAACCTCATCCTAGTAGCACGGAAAGAACAGAGGAAGAATGTGTCTCACAAAAAGAGATTTCATACAGTAGTGATGGCGTTAAGGATAGTCGAGGAGACAGAAGCAGAGACATGTAAATGATGAGAGGAATACTCTTTGGCTGTGACAGCTCAGCCATGCATACCTCTCTCTTCCCCGTGTTAGAATGGTGAAGATTGACTTGAGGATTTTCTCAATCTCTTCTTGCCTATCTGGTAAGACTGAATGAATCTTTCTTTGCTTTTCACTAGAGTCTCTTTAATTAGTGCATTGCCACAGGTGGGTGAGTCTAGATTGTTAGGGTCCCAGGACCCAGAATTTGATTCTAAGAATTCTGTAGCAACGTTTTCATCAACTCATAAGAATAGAGTAATAAAATTAATAAATGTGGAAAAGAAATAAATTGGGACAATTTTAAGAAATAATAGTACTTCTAAAAAGAGGAAAGAGGGCAGATTCAAAATAAAAAAGCCTATATACAACTAATCAGGTAGAATGTTTTAACAGAGAAAGAAGATTCCAACAAGAAAAAGTATAAACTGGCATATAATTAGAAGAGAGAGAAATGAGGATTTCTGCAAATCTATTTCTCCATAAAAGTAATGAAAATACTGGCAAATATATTAAAATAATTTTTCATAACTCTAGAAATTAACTGAATACTTTCATTACCCTGAAAAACATTAATTCAATGTTAATTACTAAACTTTAAGAAGAATGACAATTGTTTATGGCATTTTAACTTTCCTCACTCCAATTCTTATCTCTTCAGTTCCATAGCACCCATAAAAATATGAGTAGCCTACCAATCATGGGAGCTGAGAAAAAAAGGGGGCCTTGAAACCACCAGTAGAAGCAAATCAGCTTTGGAGTACTTCAGAAATCCTATTCTCAGAACATTCTTATCACTTGAACTTCACTGTAGTTCTCGAGAACAGTAGGACAGAAAAGAAATTCTAGAAGCTACATAGGTCAAATATGCATATGCTGTTGTCCCCAAACATCAGAAAATACATTCTTCTGAAGCATTACATGGGATGTTCTCTAGAATCAATTGTATGTTAGGTAATAAATGAAGTCCAAACTGAGTGTAAAAGATTAAAAATATATGAAGCATATTTTTCAACTGCAAGGAATAAACTATTAGAAATCGGTTAAAAGGGAATGTTTGAAAATTAACAAGCATGTGGGAATTAAACAGCATATTCCTAAATAACCAACATTGCATAGAATAAGTCAAAGTAACAATACAGAAACATTTTGAGCTAAACAATTTAAAAAACACAGTAAAACCTCAAGCAGAGCTTTGAGGGAAATTTAATCTATGAACGCCTCCATTAAAGAGAATGACAGTAAGTCAACAACTTAACTCTCTAGACAGGGCAGGAGGCTAACCTCATAGCAAACAGGCTAGAAATGATAAAGATTACAATAGATGTGGCTACAAGAAAGAATAGAAAACCACTACTGAAGAGCAGCAAACTAATAGCTGTTTCTTTGAAACAAGTCAACCCTCACAAACCTTTAGCGACACTGACCAGGAAAATAGGAATCAAATAATTAAAATTGGCACATTAGTACATGTTCATTATCTCAATTACTCCGGAAGCTGAGGTTTGGGATTTTGTAAATTCAAGGCCATCTTGAGCTACAGATTAACCCTAGCTCAGAAAACAAAATAAAAGAAAATTCCTCAAATTAAGCATAAAATCATTATTGACCCAGCACAAATAAAAATGTTTATAAGGAAATACTGTGACTAGCTGTATGACAACAAATTCAATAATTTTGATATAAAGAAAGTAAACTACTGAAACTCACTTAAGAAGTAGAAATCACAAATAAACCTCTAACAGCTTATATGAATGGATTAATATTTCCAGTGTGTACAAATATGTATCAATTAATGATGATGATGATGATGGTGATGATGTGATGAAAATGGTTATTGGTGGTGTTGATAATGTTGGTAATGATGAAAGTTCTTACAAGGTCCAACCCCAACAATGCCTATACCTGTGAACTCTACTAATTGCTGCAAGAAAATTAATAATACTTCTTCAAGGTCTATTTTAAAAAATGGAAGAAAAGATTCTCCAAATCAGTCTACATCAGAATTATTTGAAAATGAATACAGATAAAGACATATTAATAAAACAAATCAACATGTGAATAATAAGAAAACAGAACTGCAAATCAATCTCTTAAAAATGTGGATGCAAAATCCTTAACATAGTATGAGAAAACCAAATTCAATTACAGATTAGGTGACTTTTACAATGTGACTACTAGGATTTATCCCAAGAATGTACAATTGGTTTCATAAATCAAATTAATCAATGTAATATATAATACAGATAAAATAAAGAATGTGCCCACAAACAAGATATACTTAGTAGATTAGAAAAGGAAACATTTGAAAAGATGCAATATGCCTTTATGATTAATTTTTTAAATTCAAATAGGAATAGAAAGAACTTCCTCACTATGTTAAGTGTTACCTATATGAATCCCCAAACTAACATCAAATTTAATGATAAAGAGAAACTAAAATCCTTCTAAAAAGATAAAGATATAGATTCATGCTGCATCTATTCAACTTTGTACAGGAACTTATAGTAAGATCAATTAAAAAAAAGATACAGAAAATGTCAAAGTTGAATAGAAACAAGTAAAATTATACTTATTCACAGATAACATATTCTTGTATATAGCAAGTTAAGGAGTCCATAAAAACTTTTACAACAAATAAAGATTTCAGCAATGTTGTAATATATACATTCAATATGTATAAATAAATTATATTTCTGTAGTTGGAAAATAAACAACCAGGAAATGAGTTGTTATAATTTTTAAAAAAATACCTCAACTAGACATTATTCTCTACCAACAAAACCTTCAGTATCAGGAATAGTTTACCTCTTTGAATCATGGCCAATAGGGTCCTAGAGAACCCCAAACATTGCAGAATATTGCCAATATAATTAATTACTCTCCAGAACTTGACAGTAAAACACTACTGATGAAGACACCACATACTTACGTCATAGAGTATGTAGAAATTAAGTTGGTATTCAACTGGACACTTTACTTTTAATGATTAGAGTTTATCGTGTTGGAAGGTACTTTGCATGGTACTGGAGGAAGAGAGTAACCATCACTATCAGCCAGCTACAAAGCAACTACAACAATGAAGTTGCAGGCTACAACTATGACCTGCATATAAGATAGGCTGCTGCATAACATATAGTATATATGTTATGGGAGTAATATAACCCCCTTGATTGGATTTAAGGCCTATTCAATGAAATGGAACCCACATGTGACACTGCCAAAGTAACCAAGAACCTGAGACTAGATAGGTGATAAGCCTAGGGGAAAAATCTACTATTATTATTTTGCTATATCAACATAGCAATAAAATGACTCTTAATGATATACTGACAAAAGTACCTCGCTGAGCCCTTTCTTGTGGTAAATGGCAATTCATACAGAAACTCAAAACTGATCAATAAGCAAAGAATAAGAGTTTGTAATATTTAGTCCTAAATGGTATGTCTATATCACACCTCCTTCTCTCAAAGCTAAGAAATCAATGTGGAAGAGGGAACAGAAAGATTGGTAGACCCAATGGTGGTATGTAACTTCAAGGAAACACCATTTTGTAGATACAGCAGACCCAGTGCACATATAAGCACATAACAACTATCACAGCATACACGAAACCATCAGAAGCTCAAACCAGACAAAATCCTAGCTTCAAAGACAGGAGGTACACACAAATTTCCATCCATAGACAAGGAGCTATTGACCTGTGACTTATTCTTGATCACAAAAAATTAGTTTTCTTAAATATTGATTGCATTCCTGGTCAGGTCTCATTCTCATGAGTAGTTGGCCAACACAAACTGGACCTTATGGGTTTTTTTTTGTTGTTGTTGTTTTCTTTTGTTTCAGAGAGGAAGAGAAAGAGAATATGAAGGCATATAGATGAGGAGGTAGGAGAAGAAGAGATGGTAGGAGTTGGGGGAGAGGAATAAATATGATAAAATATATTGTATCAAATTCTCAAGGAATCAATTAAAAATATTACTTTTTAAAAAGTAAGAACAAATGCAAAACAAATCAGTAAAAGCCTGAAGTTTTGACAGTTCAATATTTTTTTAGATTTATTGAATGTGTGTTAGTGTTTTGCCTTTACCTGGAGTTTATGTATATATATATCACATGTGTGCAATGCCTGAAGAGGTCAGAAAAGAGTACTGAATCTTGTGGAGCTGGAGTCACAGATGGTTGAGAGCACCCAAGTGAATTCAGGGAACCAAACTCTGGCCTCTGCAAGAACAATACATACTCTTTGCTGCTGAGTCAGTTCTCCTGTTCCCAGAAAGGGAAATTTGAAAGTAATTAAATCATACCACGTGCGCGTGCACGTGCGTACACATACACACACACACACACACACACACACACACACACACACACATCTAATGTATGTTGCCAGGTATAATACTACATACCCATAATCCTAGCACTCAGAAAGCTGAGGTGGGAAGATTGCTGTGACCTGATTATGAGTCTGGCCTGTATCATAAAAATGTGTTTAAAAAAACCAAAATAATTAGGACTAAGTTTTGCCAAACAAATGAAAGACTTTTTAGATGAAATTTTTAACACATCAAGTACAAAGATGAAGCAAAACCTTTAAAATGGAACTATTTCCAACATGGATTTATTTGAACACTTACTATAAAGTTTTAGGTTAAAATGGAAATATTAACTGAAGTAGAATGCAGGTACAGTACAATTCTCACTAAAACCATAACAGCATTTCTATTTGTTTTGACATAGAGTTTTATTCTAGAGCAGCCCGGGCTGATTTACAACTCACTATGTAGCTCAGGTTGACCTCAAACTTGTGGCAATCTTCCTGCCTCAGCCTCCAAGCCCTTGGATTACAAGTGTGAGCTACTTTACTGTTTCTTGTTAGTCTAGGTGGAAAACTAAATCCTGAAATTCATATGAAACTGCAAGAGATTCTAAATAGCCTAAAAGAACTTCAAAAATGAAAAAAAAGTTGGAGAATGAACATGTCTCAATCTGAGAGCTCACTACAAATTACAGTCATCAAAATACCAGCACAAGTATTGATCGATGGTCTATAACCAAGAGTTAAAAATAGACCCATACATCTGTGATTGATTGATTCTCAACCAAAGCTCCAAAACCATTTAGAGGAAATGGGAGACAGAGTCTTTTCAATGAAAAGATTGAATAAAATGATACCCACATTCATGTATGTGTATGTGTGTGTGTGTGTGTGTGTGTATGAATTCCACACCAGCCTAAGTCACATAGAGAGACCTTGCTTCAAAAATTAAATTAAATTAAAATGCTACTCAAAATCTTTAATAATTTCCTAGATGTATACAGTTCTTGGTAGAAAATATAGACCAATTCTTCATGACCATGAGCAAAGCTGTATTTTCTTAGATGTGACATAAAAATTACCAAGAAATGATAAATCTGATTTCGTCAAAAGTGCAAAACTTTCTGCTGTGAATGATATCTTCAATAAATAAAAAGACAAGGAAAGAAATGTAAGAAATATTTATAAATCTAGTAAAGGACAAAATATATAAGAAGATAAATTTTATAATGAAAAATTTCTCACTTAATATACACCAATTTTAAATAGACATTTCTCCAATGAATGTAGAAAAATGGACAGTGTACACATCAACAGATGCTCAGTATCCAGAGTCATTAAGGAAGTGTAAGGTAAAACTGAAATGGAATGTCATTTTATGTGCCAAAGAGACTAAGACTCTGCACAGAGACACACTGGAAATCTCAGGCACTGCTGGCAGGGTGGTAAAGTGGTGTTGCTGTTGGAAAGACAATCAGTAAGCATTGTAGTATGGATGGGAGGATGGGGAGCTGCCCACAAGCGCCCATCTCTAGCCCAGGAGCCATTGAGATTTGAAGAAGTCCGTTTTTGTTGTTGTTTTCAGGGATGTGACCTCTGATAGACTGCTATAATAGGGATGGCCCTACATTCAAGTATGTATGGGCAGATACAAAGTACTGTTTGCATGATAGCATACCATACACTTTACAAAGCCCTCAGATTATACCTTACAAGGCACCCATTCAGTGGTATCTGTTTGCTTCTCTGTTGTAGTATAAACTTATCTCTTAGTAACTCCTTAGGAAGCAATAAGCTCCATGACACCCTTCCCTATACTGCACTCATCTAAGACTAAAGATCTTCCTATTGAACGTATCAGGAGGCAAGTGGCCTCTTCTTCACACCACTGACTCCTTTGAAGAGATTCATGGCTCAGCTGGCATCTGTGTGCTTGCAATCTTCATACCTCTTTCAATAACACCCTGGATGAAATCTGCTTATTTTACTTGATTCATTCATTTATTATCTGGTTCTATTTAATAAAAGCAATTGTTTAGTGCCAATTCTGTCAAAGCAAAGTATGTGTGACATGGAGTTGTAAGCACATTGAAGTAGCCAAAAATTTATTGCTTTGTTACCTTACACAAAATTTCCCTCTAAATGACATTTTCTGTGTATTTTTCTTTCTTGAAGCAGATTTCCCTAGAGAGATGTTAGCAATATATTGGGAATTGAATAGTTTTCCTTTCTCTTTTATTTGTTAATATCATCCCACCCAACAACTTGTCACCAACCCATTGTCTTTCTTATTTTATAATATGTATGCATTTTATCTAACCTAATTATTAAAAATTTTAAATGACAGATTGTTTTCTGCTTTTTCAACCAAATTTTACCACTAGATATTAAGGAATCTTACACAGCAATAAAGTCTGAGCTACATTTAATGCACTATGGCAAGTGTTAGGCCACAAACAAACAAGCAAACAGGATGCAGTTCCTGAAATCTAGCATCTCATTATTCTTTTTTCATAACTATTTTCCTGACATTTTTACTGACTGGATCCTCTCCAGACTGCCATCTGTAGTACACACAGCTTGTCTTGTAGCCTCAGGCTGGCTCCATTCCACATTCACCACTGTCCTTGGTGGTTATCTCATGGTCTTGACATCTTTGATATCTGGGAGTCTACACTGCAACCAGGACAGTACTTTCACCATCTCTTCTACCCACTTCCAGGACTCCAACTCTGCTACATGGTACAAAGCTTCAACTTCTCTCCATGACCCCTTCAGTCCTGCAGCATTCATATAGCTAAACCAATATCACATGAGGAACTCTTATCCATTGCCAAAGTTTTTTGGCCACCTTGAGATGCATCTTTGCTCCCTTCTGGATCATAGCTTCTATGTGTTACCCCTTAGGAAGCACTCCTCAGAAAATTTCACCTCAGTGATACTGGTATGCCATTGATGCTAGTCTCTTGTTAATCAGACAGATTTTTTATTTTTTATTGTTTTCAATTTCAGACCTGACTGATCAGCATTTATTGTCCTACCACACAAGGTTTCACTTTCACAGCTTCTTAATCCAAATATATCCCATGAATATCCCTGGTAGAGTCTTTGAGGTACTTTGAAACTTCCTTTTGAAACTTCACCATCCAAGTCCCATTGTCTGCACTGTTCTCAGCATTATCTTCTAAATTTCCTCAACAGTTCATTCAGTTCTGAGCATTCAATGGTTTTTCCAACCCAAAGTTCCATAATCCTCCCCAAAACCAACATGGTTAGGTCCATTACAGCAACACTTCACTTCCAGCACCAGTTTCTGTTCTAGTTTGTTTTCAATTGGTATGATAAGGTCCATGACCAAAAGTAACTTAGAGGGGAAGAAGGGGTTTCTTTGGTTTATTGGTTATAGACCATCAATGAGGGAACTCAAGGCAAGGAACCTGTAGATTAGAACTAATGCAGAGACCACAGAGGAACTCTATTTACAGATTTTCTCCCTATGATTTACTCAGTTTTCTTATACAAGCCAGGACCATCTATCCAGGAGTGGCACCACCCACAGTGGTATGAGCCCTCACTAATTAGTCATTAATGAAGAAAATGTCCTTACAAACATGCACACAAGCCAATTTGGTAGAGATGCTTCCTTCATTGAGGTTCCTTCTCCCTATATGACCCTTGTTTGTATAGTATTGATGAAAACTGATCCTCCTGAACTATGATGGGCTACTAATGGATTCTTGGGGAAAGACAGGCATTGTATTCAGTTGTATGCCACTAATGAGCTCACCAGATCTCAGTGGATATTTCCAAACTCACAGTCACACAGAGGGACCTGGTTGAACCCAGTGGGTCACAAAGTAAAACAAAATATCATCAATGTAAAACAGAAACTTGTTGGAAGGAAAAAGAGGTGATGGGAGGGGGAAGGAGCTAAGAGATGGTACAAGCGAGGATAATCAGAATGTAGTATGTATATGTCTGAAATTGTCAAAGAGAAAATTTAATAAAGGTAAAATGAACAAAAAACAAGTAGCAGATAAAGTGAAGCAGCAGATAGAAAAGCATCATTATATCAAACACTCAAAATATCACCAGAGATGGCTAAAGTATCCCAAATGAGCAAGCATATGAAATGTAACATTATCAAATTGAGGATTTACAAATATACAGTAGTAATCTATTGGGGAAGCCACAGTAAAATAGCCATGTGGCATTCTCAGCTTGGTATACTAAGCTTCCTTGCTGACCCCTAGAGTTTACTTTTAACAAATTTAAAGAGTACATGACAATTTACCAACATAATGTATAGTATATTTGACCATTAATTGTTTATGTGATGCTTAAGGAGACTTTTGTTTGTATTAAGATATTTTGTAATGTTTGTAGGACTGTACTTAATATGAACACAAAATTGTGCATTGATTTAATTTTTGGCCAAATATAACAAAAATAATTAATTATAAATGTGTTGTTGTTTCTTAGAGTCTTTTGGTTAGTTTGACCATCTTATAGCCAGGTATAAAGTATTTTAGTTACTGCTTTAGTGTTTTTATAAATTTTATTTGTTTAACGTCAATACTTTTATATATTTAATATATACTTCTCTTTTTGAGATAGAGTCTCACTTTGTAACCCTGGCTGGACTGACACTTAATATTATGCTTATAGGAATATTCAAAATTTACCATAAAGATAACACAGGATCATTGCATTGCATCTCTCAACCCTTATCTGAGATGATGATTAACACAGAAAATCACAATGGACCATGGTACAGAGAGTAAGACTGTAGGATGCATGGCTCTCACTGAAAAATACTGCACCTTTCTCTCTCAAGGCCTAGGAATCATTGCTGAAAAAGAGACAGAAAGAGTGTAAGAGCCAGAGGTGGTAGATGACTATGAGGAAACTGTACGTTCTGAACATATAGTTACACATGTGAACTTACAGTGGTTGAGGTAGCATGTACAAAGCTTGTGAAAGTCCAAGCCAGATCTTATTCTTTTAATCTTCTATTTCCCACTTTGGTAAAATCTAGTCATCTCATCTTTTATCATATATATATATATATATATATATATATATATATATATATATATATAAATTATTTTTTAAATATTTTAACCAAAGATATGACCTTATTTTTACATACTTCTTAGTCTGTCTCTTTCATCTACTTATATCTTGTTAAAGTTGAATCAAATTACATCCACGGCATAATGCAACAAATTGAGATGACCTATCCATATATATCTTTAAACTAACCAAGGTTTTGTTTTTCCTGTTGCAAGTCTCAGGAAAACATCTTTACTGCTTGGATCTTTATACTTTTCCCTACTGTGGTTTCCCAAATATTGAAAGTTAGAGTAGCAAAGCCTCTAGGACATCAAAGGCATTGAACAGGAAATGTACTTCTTAAACAAGAAAAGGCAGAGGAGAAAATACAAAGAAAGCCAACAATCTTTACGTATTAACTCTGTAATTGCAGGACTGCAAAGCACGAGAGGTGGGATTTTCTATGGAATGTGGCTTCCTATCATTACCAGCCCCTTTATCACAAGGCCTGCTATCATCTCATACATTTCCGTGATTATCTATAATAGTGACTCTTTCAAAATAGAAACATCATCTTTTAGATCCTGCTGACTATACCAATAATGTTTTGTCAGGTCCAGGGAATAATCTACGAAAGCTATGATTTTATACCAACTTTCAATGAAGTTTTCAGTGTGTTTGATAAGTATATAGCAAGCAAAAGTAAAAGAATAAATTCCAAGTAGTAGAGAGAAACCTCAGATAGAAAGCAGAATGTCATCAAATGGATTGCTCACAAAATCCAGTAGAGATGACTGGAATAGACAATTGAGAAAGCAAGCACAAGATAATATGATCAAATCAAGGCTTATAAACATACAGCAGAAATTGTCCTGGTAAGTCATATGGAGGCATACAGTGGGAATTCTCAATCCTGAGTGCCAGATAGAATAGAATGTCTCCTTGGGTGAGGGTCACAAGTAAAAAAATAAATAGCAGATATATAACATCATCCAGAAGAGACTAGAGAAGCCCTGCTAAAACAGTGATGCTAGAGATTTTTATATTGAGAATTTGGGGCAAAGAGGAGCACTTTCTTTATGGATGAGCTTCTATCTTTTCTTTTTCACCCTAAACATTTTTATATTGTGAGATAAACAATAGTAACCTTGTTAGAAACAGTTTATCTTCTAGCTCAGTGGTTTTTCAACCTGTGGTTCCTGACTATTGGAAAACAAATATTTCTGATGGTCTTAGGAAGTGAGACATTGCTCAACAGCAAATTCACGGTTATGGAGCAGCAACAAAAACAATAAGAATTGTATTAAGGGGTCACAGAATTAAGAAGATTGAGGTCTACTGTTCTAGCTGATCTTGGGGATACAACATTTTCAGTGCTCTTAGCTGTTTGCTCTTCTTCTCTCCCCATTACTGAGCCAGTAAGCTATCCTGATCAAGGACAAGGGTTGTGAGATAACTCCTTCAGGGAAAAAAGATGGACTCTTAAAGCCAATAGAAATTCATTATTTGCTGTCTAGTGGCTACACAGGAAATCTGCCCAAGTTGTGTAGCCACAAGACTTACCATTTTTGGCTATTTATGAAGACAAACCATATCCTGGTTGACACACTTCAATTAGCAAGAACAGTTAGCAATAAGAAGAGCTACAGAAACTGAAAAGTAAAGTTAGTACATTTAGAGATTTTCCCAGAATTATGGACTATAATGGATTAGGTTTTTGTTCTCCTTTGGCAGGTGTTGGGGTCTACATGCTGGGCTCTTAAGTCAGAATAATCCCTTGGTTCCTCTAACATGGCATTTGTTGTGCTAAGGTATGGGGGCCTGTTATACAAGGGCTTACAGAGGAGACAAAGGAGAGCGTCCTGGATCCCAAAGTCCACCTTTAACAAGCTTAAACACAATGTGAAAGTTTACTAGTGTAATATATACTGTACTTCCCCATTTTCTTCATTCATAGTTGTGTGCTACAAAATGTTACTTTTTGACCTATGCATTGGTGAGCAAGTACAAAATGCATGTGATTCTGTCTCTATCACTTCATTTTGAGTGCTCTTATCAAAACAGACATATGATGGACTGATGGGCAATACGAATGACATGAAATCTATATCTGATAGTCACTTTCATAGAAACTAGACTTCCCTCATTTTCTAAACCCCAACATTCATAAAACACACATTCAGATGAGGTCAGCTGTATCAGGCACTTTCTCAGGGGTCTAAGGGGCATATTGACCTTCCAAGTTTGTTTTCAATATAGGTATCAACAAGAAATAGAGCAGAAACAGAATTTTAACCAGATATTGATCATATTTCCATCATTATCCTGATGATTAAAATTTGCTTAGATAAAGCAAATGAGCCCTTTCCCCTTGAATCCATATGTAAGACTCAAGCGTCTACTTCCTTGCTTTTGGCTTTCAAAGTCCTGAGTGCTACTGTGCTAAACATTAGAACTTGATAAATCATTACTACCTGCATTCAATGAGGATTGACCTAGTAATTTGTTTGGTTCAATAGAATACAACAGAAGTTATCCTATGAGGTCTTACTGCTTCTGCTCTTGCTCTCTTGAACAGCTGAGACATCTAGACTGTCAAACAGCTGAGATGAAAATAATACAAGAAGATAGTGATTTACCCTGTGAAGACATTCGAACAGAACTCAGACTCTGCCTGACTCTACTGCCAAGTACAGCTACATGGACAATTCCAGGCAACATATACAGCAGAACCCACTAATGCAGAGAATTTGAAGAAATAAAAATCACTATAAGATATTAACTACTGGGACTACTTTGTTATATAGAAATAGATATTTAATCTAGCTACTGTTAATAAAATGAATTAATTAAAAAATAATCTACTATTAATAAAAGGAAGAATGCCATGGACTGACAGTTACTGAGTTCTCCATGTCCCCACAGTTAAAATAAATAAAGCAGGATCCAGGGTTTTCATCTGAGCCTGCAAGACAGGTTAGGTTTTTCAGTTCTAGTATATATTAGTTTGTGCAAAGTCTGAAGGCACAGAAGACATGACCTGCTTTCTTAAGCGCTTCTGGCAAAATGCCTAGTGTGGAAAGGCAAATATCAAAAGCTTCTGCAACTCTAAGTAACTCTGTCTATGTTTTATTATTTCATTTTGCAATGTCAGAGCCCCAGCCATGCACCAGTGACTCTCCAGCTATATCAGGGCTACAATGCAAGGTCTTCCTAATTTCCCCCCTCTATCATTTTCTTATCCAAGTGTGTTGATTTCCCTGTATAATTTATCACTGACAAAGCCTCAAGTACAGTACCTCTGTTTTTCGAGCATTATTTATACCATTCATCATCCTAGAAAATGATGAGGAATTATTGTTTTATCTTATTCCACTGTTGTGATAGTTCTGAGGGTGAAAGCCAGTGCCTTTCCCATACCAGGCAAGTCTTTACTGATGAACTATATGGCCACCCTTTGTTTTACAAACATGTCCAATGAAACAAGAGCCTCACATGGTAAAAAGGCAGAATGGTGTGCAAGAGTAAAGTCTAGGTATGCTATAGTCACATTGGTTGGTTTTCAGTCTTGGGTCTGCAAATTACTGTGTAACATTATAGAGGTTGTTTCTCCTCTTCTTGGGTCATTTTTTAAATCTGACAAATGGACATAATAATAATTACACCTCCTTTGGAGCTATAATACGTAGATGTGAACTTGACACTTAGCAGCTACAGGTGTTTGGCTGCTAGATCATTTTTTAGTATTGTAGAAGATAATGAAATAAAACAGAAGACAGGGATTGTAGATCCAGATCTTGGGCAAACTAACTGCTCTGACCAGCTACCACATACCAAGGCTCCAGTTTCCTCATCTGTGGAACGAGTAATGTAAAGATTCTTTCAGGTCTAAAATTCAAACAATGTGTGAGATGTTCAGAAAAGGATTCTTTCACTACTGAGAGATAGAGAAAATCTCTTTCCTCTTAAAGAGTAGACCAGAAATCACAAAGAGGGGAAGAAGTGAAATTTATGTATTTATTTATTGCTCTTTTAGAATTATTCATTTTATGTGTTTGAGTGTTTGACTGGCAAGTATGTATGTGTACCACATTTGCACCTGGAGGTCAAAAGCAGGTACTGGATCTCTTCTAACTGCACTTACAGATGGTTGTGGGCCACCATGTGGGTGCTGGGAACTAACCCAGGTCCTCTGCACTTTAACCACTTTAACTACTGAGCAATCTCTCCATATATATATATATATATATATATATATATGTATATATATATATATATATATATATAGCCAGGTGGTAATCCAGCACTTGGGAGGCAGAGGCAGGCAGATATCTGTAAGTTTGAGGCCAGCCTGGTCTACAGAGTGAGTTCCAGGACAGCCAGAGTTAAAACAGAGAAATCTTGTCTCAACAAAAACAAATATGTGTATGTGTGTGTGTGTGTGTGTGTGTGTGTGTGTGTGTGTGTGTATACATATATACATATATGTGATTATATATATCAAGATTCTTTTTTGTTTGGAAACTGTTTTCTCACATGAGATCTGATGAACAAGAAATGGTAAAAATTGAGGAATAATTACTATCCAGGCAGGGAAGAACCACATAGTTCCATGCTTTGGGTAGATTTTCAGAAAGACATTTGGAAATCAAGGAGGTAAGTGCAGTTGGCACTCTGTATTTTTGTATTTTTGTTCTACAGTATGTAAATACTAGAAATATTTGAAAGAAAACGTTGTTATTCCCAATGTATACTATGTAGGTAGTCTTCAGGTGGATGCATCTGTGCTGAAAATGTGCAGACTATTAATTTTCTTGCCATTATTCCCTGAATAACACAGTATAATATCTATTTACTACACAAAGAAAGTATTACACATTTGTAAGTATAAATACACACACCTGTGAATGGTCATTAAAAGCCTACATTTACCCTAGTACCTGGCTATTAATAGTCATATTATTGTGAGCTAGTTTGGGCCAACAATAAAACAAAAGACTAATGACTACATAATAGAAATAAATGAAAAGAGCTCATCCCTTTCCCAAATTTTCTTCTCTATCTCAAAGCCTTTATTTTGCTAAAGACAGCAAATGATTACATACTTTCTTCTCCTCAAAGACGCCATTAAAAAAACTACAGAAAAAAGGATGAAGCCATGAGAATGGACCAGAGACGACACAGAATCAGAAAAGGCCTTGCACCAACTCTTGGACTATAGAAAAAGAATACAAAACTGATAATAGGTGTCACAAAGAAGAGAAAACAAAAGTGATAATTACGGACAAAACCTAAATCTATTTCAGCCTCCTCCAATGTGGGCATGCAAAGCAGCAACATACCCATCTCTTAATATACGAAGAACAAAGGCTAGTTATATAAAAGGAATCAAATTGTCTAGGGATAAATGAGGGCATCTAGTTGACCTTGGTACTCAGAAGACAGCCTCCTCATCTTGAAATTGGAGCGATCCATCATGAGAATCACTTCCTGACAATACCAAACCTGATCTCTTTCATGTAAAACAAACAAACAAACAAAAAACAAAACAGTAACCATTTACAAATAATTCTCAAATTATTAGTCATCATTCGTCTTAGAAACATAACATATATATACACACACACAAAGAAAGAGAGAGAGAGACAGAGAGACAGAAAGAGAAAGAGACAGAGAGACAGAGTGAGACAGAGAGAAAGACATGGGGGAGAGAAAAAGAGTGATAGATTTATATTTATTACGAGGTTTGTGTGACTATGGATTATGAGGTTGACAATTACAAGATCTTCACAGTGACATGAAAGTGGTAGACTTGGGTGTTTAAGCTCCAGTCTGGGTCTTAAAGCCTAAGACCAGGGACCCTGTGACAACCAAGAGTCTGAAAGTAGACAGGCTTAAGGAAAAGGCAAATGCTTCATTGTGAGCCTGAAGGCCAGAAAAAAATTAAGTGTCAGATGAAACAGTCAGGTAGGGAATTCTCTCCTATTCAGCATTTTTTTTTGTTTTTGTGTGTTTGCTTGCTTTTACTCAGATCTTCATCTGACTTAGTGGAACCCACCCACGTTAGAGCCAGCAAACTATTTTACTTACAATACTTATTCAAATATTACTCACATGCAGAAACTCTCTCATAATCACACTGACAACATTTGATGACATAGGTGGGATCCTCATGTTCCTGTCAAGTTATACATTAAAGGAGCAATTATATAGTCACCCTTCCAATATTCCTTGTATTTTTGCTACACACTAAGAATCTTCGGACATTTGGATGAATAGCTACCCATGACTGGAAAAGAATAGGCAGAGAATTAGCTTTTAGAAAAAGAGAAAACTCTAGGACTAGAGGAAAACTAAAAAGCAAACACACAAAGAAATTTGTGGTGTGATTTGTATGCAGAAAACAGAAAGAAGATGCCATGGTTAAAGGACAGTCAAGATCAATTCAGATCTCTTTGAAATGAAAAACATAGTAAGTAGAATTTCAAATTTCATAAGATGTCAGTAGAAACACTCAGAAATTTCCCAGAATATTGTCCCTGAGGAACAAAA
The DNA here is from genome assembly GCA_026225945.1 of Cricetomys ansorgei. Lineage (NCBI taxonomy): Eukaryota > Metazoa > Chordata > Mammalia > Rodentia > Nesomyidae > Cricetomys > Cricetomys ansorgei. Next base: position 519,939 of record JAMJFZ010000736.1, read on the forward strand.
CCAATAAGCTAAAAAGAATGCACTTTAGATTCAGAGAGAAAAAAAAACCCACACATTTCAGAAAGATAAACTGCAGGAATAGAGATGAATAGAAAAGCAGAAATTAGTAAACAACACATTTACAAAACTCAAAAAGCCTCTTTTTTAATTGGACAGTCTAAGATAAAATATACCATGTAAAGTTTAATAACAGGATAGAATTTCAAAACACTGAGAATACAGAAAAACTCCAGAGACCAGTGTAATTTTGACCTTAGTATAGTAATCTAGATTGAATGTCTGGAGGCTGGAGCAACTTTCTCCCCCCCCCTCTCTCTCTCGTCTCTTTTAGTCCCTCTTTTATTGAAAATAGCTTTTTAATCACACAATATGACCTGATTATGGTTTCTCATGTCTCGTCTACTACTATTTCCTCCCCACCTGCCCTCCCATCTAGACCTACCCCTGTGTGTCTCTCATTATAAAATAAGCAAAGTTCTAAACGATAATAAGAAAATAAAATCAGATAAAAAAACACATCAAAGTAGGACAAAACAAACAAATAGAAGGAAAAGAGACCAAGAAAAGGCAAAAGGAACAGATATAGATGTAGAGACACACTCATTCACACATTCAGGAATCCCATAAAAATACTAATCTGGAAGCCATGATATATATGCAAAGGATTTATAGAGTAAAGAAAAAAAATATACATACATATATACATTTAATACATATATACATATACACACAATGTATATACGTATAAACTATATGTATATACATATATGTGTGTATATGTATATAAACATTATATATATATATATATATATATATATATATATATATATATATATATAAAGAAAAAAGAGCTCTGACATGACATTATGAGACAAAGAACCTCCAAAGATGCCATTGAGTTCATTTTTTGTTGGCATCTACTGCTGGTCATTCAGCCTACGTTTAAGAGTAGTTTTGTTTCCCCAGTGACATTCTCTCGGAAGAAACTAAATTTTCATTTTCAAGTTGTTATTAATTTGAGATATCTCCTGGGCTAAGGATGGGTGTCCACTCCGTGCAGTCCCTGTGAATAATGTCTCAGTCTCTGTGAGTTTCATATGTGCAGTAACCCTGTTGATTTAGATAGCCTTGTTGGGCTTTTTTTTTTGGTGGTGTTGTTTTATTTGTTTTGTGTGTATGTGTGGGGGTGTCCTCCATGCCCTCTGGGTCTTTCTCTTCTGCCTCTAATTACTCAAGTTTCCACGAACCCTGAGGGAAGAGATTTGATGGAGACATTGCATTTAGGGCTGGATATTCCAAAGTCTCTCACTCTGTATAATGTCTGGTTGTGACTGTATTTGTTCCTATCTGCTGAAGAAGGAAGCTTCTTGATGACGGCTAGGCAGGGCACTGTCATTAGGAATCATTTTGTTGCTATGTGCGTGTGTGTTTTTTTTTAACAATAGTATTTGGTTTTACACTAAAGTCCCTGGGCTATTGAGTCTCAGGTTGTTGTGATGGTGGTGGTGGTGGTGGTGGTGTATGTGTGTTTACTCTCTTTTTATTTGTTGGTCTGCTATTATTTACTCTCCATGTTTTCTTGGGTATGATTAACCTCTTTAGGTTGGAGTTTTCCTTCCAGAACCTTCTGTATGGATGGATTTGTAGATAGATATTGCTTAAGTTTGGTTTTATCATGGAATCCATCATTTCTCCATCTATTGTGATTGAAAGTTTTGCCGGGTATATTAGTTTGGGCTGGCATCTGTGATCTCTTAGAATTTGCAGCATGTTTGTCCAGGCCCCTCTATCTCTTAGAGTCTCCGTTGAGAAGTCATGTGTGATTCTAATAGGTCTGCTTTTGATGTTACTTGGTCTTTTTCCCTTGCAGTTTTTAATTTTCTTTCTTTGCTCTGTACATATAGTTTTTTGATTATTCTGTGGCAAGGGGACTTTCTATTTGATGTTCAGTATGCTTCTTGTACATTTAGAGGCATCTCTTTCTTTAAAATTTTTCTATGAGTTCGTTTAAAATATTTTCTGTGACTATGACCTGTTATTTTATTTTCTAATTTCTCTATTTCTATTTTATTCTTAGGTTTGGCCTTTTCATAGTGGCTCAGATTCCTGGATGTTTTGTGCTGGATGTTTCTTAGATTTAATGTTTTCTTTGACCATATATTCTATCCACGTCTTCTATCATGTCTTCAATGCCTGAGGTTTTCTCTTCCATCTCTTGTATTCTGTTAGTGAGGCTTATTTCTGAGGTTCCCATTCGCTTACCTAGATTTTTTGTCTCCAGATTTCCCTCAGTATGGATTTTTTTATTGATTCTATTTCTACTTTCCAGGTCTTTTGTTGTTTTATTTATTTCCTTCTACTGTTTGTGTTTTCATAGATTTCTTTAAGGAATTTATTCATTTATTCTTTATGGACTATTACCAGATACATAAATGCTTCTTTAGGTTTTTTGTCTTCTACTTCAGCTATGTTGCAATTTTCAGGACCTACTGTGATAGGTTTGCTGGACTCTAGTGGAGACACACTGTTATTGTGGCTGACTGTTATTGTGTTTTTATGATGGCATCTAGGCATCTGATTTTGGGAAGATTGTAATTCTAGGTATTGATATCTTGCCTTGTCTTTGTTGGGTGGATGTTTTGTTCCTTGATTTCTGTTGCCCTCTCTGGTTCTTAGGAAGTTGTGTGGCTATATGTTGCTTAGTAGGGAAATGTGGGATCCTGCTAGGGTAGTCACTGATTGCTCCAGGTAAAATTGTTTCTAGATGTTGGGAGCTGGCACTTAGGAATTGGGATGGACTAGAATGGGGTGGTTAGGAGGTCCACCGGAGGGAAGAAAGCAGGGTATTTCACTAGGATTTGCTTAATTCCTGGGAATGGAGGCAGAGAGAGGTGGGAAGCCACAGCAGATAGTCTGATACAGAGCTAGCTGGGAATGGGAAGGATTATTGGGTTTGGAGGAGAGAAGGGAGAGTAGAGTTCTGAAACTTTCCTACCTGCTTAACTAGCTTACTTGCTTCTCTGGCAGGCTTGTCTGGCAGGTTCCCTGATAAAACCTACAGAAATTGGGGACTGGGATAACAGGATGAGTAGGAAGGAAGGGTTGGAGGAGAACATCCATGGACATGGGAGGCAGAAAAGAGGGGAGGGCACATCAGTTGGTATGAAACAGAGTTGGGAGTGGTACTAGGGGATTGGATTTAGATAGGAGGAGGAAGAAGAGGAGGAAGAGGAGATGAAGGTCTGAGTATAGCCTACCTGCTTCCTTGGCAGATCTGGCTAGTGGGTTCCCAATGAATGTCTGCTGGTGTTGGGAACTAAGTTGATGTGATTAGTGGGAGAAAGGAAGATTTAAGGGGAAGAGCACTGTGATCCACTGGAGATGGGGCAGGGGGGATGGAGGCTGTAGCAAGTGGTCTGCTACAGGGCTGGGGATGAGACTGTGGGAATTAATTTAGAGAGGAGAAAGAAGAAGTAAAGATCCCTGGTTAGTTTTCCTGGTGGTTCCCAGGTAGAGCAATCTTTTTAACACACCAACCAAAATGATATTTTTTTCACCTAGAATTTTATTCTAACCAAGTCAACGTAAATAGTAATAAGGTTATGACTAACAAAACACTTGTAATTTTTAAAATCTACATACTAAATATGAAATTACAATATTCCCCGTTCACTATATAAAACCATATAAATGCCTTTCATAAAACAAAAACACAGGTTATCAATGTGTATATTTTTATTTATTTTTGATAGTATTTATGTATTCTTTGAATATCTCATATCTCTATATGAGATATGTATATCTCTCTATATATGTATATGTATATATATATATATATATGTACACATACATATATATATAGAGAGAGAGACAGAGAGACAGAGAGAGAGAGACAGCATATCTTAATTATACCCACTCCCTACTCTTCCTCAAACTCCCCCTAACCCTCTGCTGACACATTTCTCTCCAAATTTCCTGTCCTCTTTAATTTTTAACCCATGTGTGGTGGGTATGGGGGTCATCCCCTGAAGCATGGGCAACCTACTAGTGGCCACATTACTAAAGAAAAGTGATTCCTCCTCCCTCAGCAGCTACCAACTGCCAATTGCTACTCAGGAGCTTTGTGTGCCCCTCCTCCACCTACTCTGGAATTAACTGGCATGATCATGCTTGTGAATGTCTTATATTGGTAAGCACAGCCTATTTAAGACTATTTTATAAGTAAAACATAAATAATGCAATCTTTTTTTTTTCCAAATATAGTTTGCTTTTCAACAATAATTCGTATTCTTTCTACACATGTATCAGAGACACAGGAACATATCTCTTGTTTGTTTGTTTTTTGTTTTTCCTATTTTTTCATGTTCTAAGATATAACTGTCTTTTGATTGTTTAATCACTCAGTTATTGGTAAGTTGATGGACTGGCTTCCAGCTTCTTTTCCTTCACAAACGTGCCACACTGAACCCTATCGTATAAGCATTCTAATGCCCAATGTTTAAATTTTTCTGCAAAATGTAGTTTGTTTTCTAGTCTTCTTCTTTTTTTTTTTTTACCACAGTGAATGTTCCTAAGCCTTCTTTTTATTCCTTTTTTAGCTCACTGTGAATGTGGCAATTTTATCGTGTCACTCAGGGTTCATGATTTTTTTTTTCTGGTTGTGTCTAGTAAGATTAAAAGGCCTTCTGACAGGACTCTTCAAACTATCATTTTTTTTATGATTCATTTCTGTACTGAGACATTTACTCCATATTATAGAATTATGTTTTTCTATCTCAGCGGACACGGATAGAACTAAGTTCTCTAAGATGCTTTCCTTGGCAAATACTTAGAGGGAACGATGAAATTGATAAATCATTATAATGCATCCATTTGCTTTGAGTTATTAGCAATGTGATTACTGGGTGAAATTAGCTACTTTAGCTGTTACAATGAAGGGGTGAACAGCATTTAGGTTCTAAAAAGATTTGTTCTTTAGGATTTCCGCTGGGCATAGCAGCTCATGCTGGTAAGCACAGTACTTAAGAAGTGATGATAGGATAAGGAGTTCAAGGCCTGCCTAAGCTACATGAGACTATCTCAAGAAAAAAGAAGTTCCAGATATCTATAATCCTTCTTGTGTTGAATCAATCTTCTGTATCTTTTGTAGTTTCTTGTATAGATTTTTTTCCCTGTGTTTGATGATTGCACTTTTTTTTTTGGTTTTTGGAGACAGGATTTCTCTGTGTAAAAGCCTTGGCTGTCCTGGAACTCACTCTGTAGACCAGGCTGGCCTCGAACTCACAGAGATCCACCTCCCTCTGCCTCCTGAGTGCTTATTAAAGGGATTAAAGGCATGCACCACCACCTGACTAATGATTACTTTTGAATGTCAGGAAAAAGTAAACTCAGATGCTTAACTATTCTACCACTATTTAAAAACTGGCAAGTCACTGACTTTTATTGGTGTCTTAGATGTATTGGGTGACTATATCCATTGTGTAATTTAATCCTTAAGAACACGTTTTAAAGAGGAAGTTTTACTCCATTTTAAAAAAGCTTATAACTAAAGAATGGAAGTAAAATACTTTTGTGTAGAATCTAGGATCCATCATGAAAGAAAACATATTTGTCTTTTTGAGTCTGACTTGATTTGGTTAACACAAGAATCTCTAATTGTAACATTTTTTTTTTTTGGTGAATGACATAATTTTATCCTTCCTTACAACTGAATAAACCTCCACTGTGTATGTATACCACAATTTCTTTACCCAGTTGTCTGCTGACACACATAAGTTGACCTCTGGGAATAGTTCATGCATGCAAGTGTCATTTTGAGATGTTGGTTTATAGTTCTTCAAGTAAATACCAAAAGGTGTCAGAGCTGCATGAAGTGAAACTGTCTAGAACCCAGACTCTAGAGGAATGAAGGAACTAAATGGAGGACTGAGAGGAGGAAAAAGAAAACCAGTTCAAAGTTCATTATATACTTTTATGAAAATGTTATATGAAACTCAGTACCATGTAAAAATGAATATATGACAATAAAAGTAAGAAAAAAGTAACTTTCAGTGTCATGATTTACAAGTGACAGGAATGACATCAAATGCACTGTGTGATCTTATTGGTTTTGTTGAGCTTGGTTAGACAACATTATGTTCTTTCGAACTTCATCTGTTGAAGTTCTAATTCTCCAGTTTGTTTGTGTTTGGAGATGGGGCCTTTAAAGAGGTAAAGTTAAATGAAGTTGTAAGGAGGGAGCCTGGTCCACTGGGACTGACACCTGTATCAAGTTATTGTTGTGAAAGATTTAGTTATATTTAAAATTGTTTTATGCACTGTTGGGTGAGGGACTCTCTAGGTCTTGGTGTTTTGTGTTGTTCACAGGTGTTGGATTTATGCGGGGGATGTTTGATTGCTCATTATCTGCATGTACTATCAGTAGAACACATGAGAGTTATGTATCAATAAAAACAACTGAGCTGGGACTCTCAAGGCCCCACTGTCCAGTATGGTGCTGGCCATAATGGTGGTTCCCTCTGCTGAGGTCTGGCAGGGTTTATACCTATGTATATGCCTCTGTCTCTTCCTTGGTAAGCCTCCACAGTGGGCAAACAACTACAGGGGGTAGTTGTTCTCACTGATTTTACAAAAGAAAGGCCTTCTAAATATGCTAGGGAAAAGCAGCTATTTGTAAGCCAAGAAGGAAGACATTATTAGAAACCAAACCTTCTAGACATCTGCACTCTGACCTGTGGAAAAAAAAAACTTTTTTGTTGTGTTTTTGAGACACAGGCTAGCCAAGAAATTACGATTTTGCCTCAGCTTCCCAAGTGTTAGGATGTCATGTGTATGTCACTACATCTGGCAGAAAATAAATTTATTTTATTATTTGTTCTATGGTATTTTGATATAATATTAATCAGAGTCATTCTGGTGAGAATCTGGGCCCTGACAGCCCTAAAAATATAGGCTTGCACACACATCCTCAATAATCCAGATGAGGATACAACATAATAATAAAAAGAAGAAAAGCATATTAATTTCAGATCATCAGGTCACATTGGGAAGAGGATCAAAGGTTCAGTGATGTCAGCCCGTTAAGACCATCTTCAGGTTCAACCTGAGGTTTAGGCTTAAATAGATGACAATAGGGGTGCATAAGTAAGTAGTAGTGGTCAAGATACAGTCCTGCCCATCATCATTGCCTGGGCTCCAATTTCTCCTGAAAGGTGGCCTGAAAGTTGTCAGAACTATGTGAAATCTCCTACTAGACAAGCTCCCACTCTGACCTACATCAAGGCACCAGCCCTCGCCTTTCCTTAATTTGAGATTCCTGGCAGAATTTCAATTTGGGCTGGTGATGGTGGTGGTAATTGTTTCAGTAGTCTGATACTTAAAAGTGGATTGAAGAAAAATTGGCTCTTTAAAGTGTCTTCATTGCTTCCTGGAAGGTTTGCAAGGATGGTCCCTGAGCTGACCAGTACAACACATTCTCAGTTCAAATCCTAAGTAAGCCTCTCTCTTTCTCTCTCTGTTTTCTGAAGCAAATACATCTCTGCTTCCTGGATCTCTGTCTCTGTTTCTGTGAAATACAATTTGGAACATATTACCTCACAGATCTAAATTCACATAAACCATTTGTTAAATACTTACTAAGCACAGTAGCAAATTTTATCTGAAGTTTCATTTTCCGTAGTTTTGCTTATCTGTAGTCAACTGACATCTGAAAACAGTAAATAGAAAACTGAGTACCAAATAAACAGTTCATACATTGTGAGGTCCTCTAAGCAGGGCAACAGAATCATGAGGCAACTGCAACATGTTGCCTGGTGTTTCAGGTGGGAATCACCCTTTTATCAGCATATCCATGCTGTTGTATGCTATTCTCCCATTACTTAGCAACCATTTTGTTATCAGGCTGAATGTTGGCATTTTTACAATCCTACATCATTTAAAAATAGTCCCGAAATGTATGAATTTAGGTCTTGACAATTTGACTACACAAGGGCAACACTGTGTCTTCTTTATGTAAAAAAATTGAATGGGATACTTTGAGAAAGAGAGAGGAAAGAAAGAGAGGGAGATTGAGGGAGAGAGAAAGGAAAGAAGAGAAATGGAAGAAGAGATCATTTTAATACATGGTTATAATTGTTCTGTTTTAAATGACATATTTTGAAAAAGCAAGGAGAGAATAAAGGGAGAGAGAGAATGCATATTCAAATAAAATTCATTTCAGGATATCATTATAATTGTCCTATTTTATTATTAGTTGCTAGTATTAAATTTTTTATTGTATTGTTGCTCATCTCTGTCTCTTAAACTTTGTCACACATATGCATGCATAGGAAAAAACTAAAAACACTTTACATAAGGCACTATTTCCAGTTTCAGGAAGCTTTGGGAGGGTTTGAATCACATCCCCTATAGATAGGGTAGGATTATACAATATTAGTGCTGATTTTGAATAACTAATAACCAGTAAATGAGAAATTAAAGTTCTAGTCTGATTCTAGTTTAATAAATATATATTTTCAAAAGTAAGACACACAAGAGTGGTAGTAGTAGTCCTTCAAAATGATATAACCAAACATATTCACTTATTAGAAAACACCCTCTAAATGTCTACTATAGGTCAAAGAGTCTGCTGGGCATCATAACGAACAAAAATAGAAACAACTCTTGGTATCTTGGAGCAGAAAATCTAATAAAAAGAGAGAGAATGTGGTCTCTAACTAACAGACAATTAATAAGCACTGCTGTAGGCTGAATGATTCCTACCAAGTCCATGTCCTAATCTTAAAAGCCTTTATACATAATAAATTACATAGCTAATGAACTTTGCAGGTATGATTAAATTAAAGCTTTTGAGTGAGAGATTAATCCAGGTCACTTGGGTGAACTCAGTGTAATCTTGTGTGTCCTATAAGTGGGAGGCAGATGGAGAGGACTCTAAAAAGCAATGTGGTAACTAAAGCACAATTTTCTATCAAAAGCTTCAGAAGAGGAGCAAGGCCAAAGCCAAGAAATGTAAGTAAGGAAGTTTAGAAGAAAAGTTAAGGTAGCCAAAACATCCTTCTATCTCTGTAGCCCCTTCAACTGCCACGATTTGGATTCGTGGACCTTCAGGTTCTGATCAGAACACTGAAAGAATAAGTCAGTCGTTTTAAGCTACCGAGCTGATATTCACTTGTTAAAACCAGTAGAGATCTGGTAAGGATGTGCAGTCCTACAGTTCAACACACTGCATGGAATCATGGCACAGGCTGAGTTTGAGAATCACAGTTTAACTGTAGCCATACCCCAGAATGTTTATAATAGGGAATTACTGAACTGAGAAGAATGGCTAGTATCAGGCCAGAAGAGAAAAAAATGGCACCTATCTACTGTAGACTTGCAAGAAAGTGGAAGTGACTTTTATACCATGAGAACTTAAGCTGAATATCTGAGTTGGAGTATTTGCCTAGGAAAGTGATAACTCAGCTAAGTTGTGGCAAAGGAATTCTTAGATGTTTATCCTGGGAGAAGGAGTGGATGCCATTGTGAAAGCCTTAAGGCAAAGTAGGCCACTGGTGGACCAGAAAGAGTAACAGAAAGTTACTGTGGTTAAAAGAACGTGATCTGGAAGGAACATAGACAAAGATGAGTAAAGGATCATATAAGGATACGAAGGATATGAGATTTTGGTCTTTATTTTACAAATTATAAAGCTGAATTAAAGATTTTATTGGTAAACTGTCAAGTGCTGTTAAACGCTGTTTAAAGCAGACTCTGAGAGTGAAAAATTGTCTCTTGAACAGGACACCATCGTGTTTATTTCTGGTGTCTCTCCACACTCTGTTCTTCAACAGTCAGGGCCAAAGGAAAACATCTAGCAGCTAAGGGTTTAGTCTCTTAGTTAGGTTTCTATTGCTGTTATAAGGACTATGACCAAAAGCAATTTGATGTAAAAGAGTTTATTTTATGTAGTTGATCATCCATGGAAGTCAGGGCAGGAACTCAAGGTGGGAATCTGGGGTCAGAAGCTGATGCAAAGACCATGGAAAGGTGTTGCTTACTGGCTTGCTCATCATGGCTTGCTTAGCCTGCTTCTTATGGAACCCAGAACCACCAGCCCAGGGATGGCACCACCCACAAATGAGCTGTGCTCTCCTACATCAATAAAACACACAGTAAAGCCTAAAGTCATGTTGAACTCTTCCCTCGCTTCTTTCTTATTCATCACTCCTTACTAATATGAAGTCCTTCTTGCTTCCATTATAGAATCTCTTCACCTCCATTTCTACTGAAATTTCTCCAGTCCACATGCAAAAAATGACCCACAGCCATGTCTATAGAACAAGTGTGGTTCCTTCTTTCCAGATGAGTCAAATTGACAAAAAGAAGTAACAAATAAATAAAACAAGAACCTACCAGTATAGACATTAAAAATATTTCATCCTTGGGAACAGCTAGAAAGTCAACCATTTCCAATAGAGGTAAATATTATTTATTTATTATTTACCTCATGGAGTAAAGGTGTCTGGACTAAAAATGAGAAGCTAGAAAATAATCAGAGGCAGGCTCTCTGTCAGGGCTCTCCACTATGATGGCTTCTTCTCAGTCAATTTCTGCTGGATATTATAAGTCCCTGATATTATGATATTACCTTTCTTTGTTCTACCTCAATCTGATGTCTCTCCTAAGTATTGAAAGCTCCTCTTTCGATGGTGTTTTTCTTCTTCAACCTATCTAGTACTTTCTCTTTGTTCTTTTACATTTGCTTGCTATATGTTTAATAAAGGCACTCATCTGAAACCGCAAGTATGGTTGTCATAAATTTGTCTCTGAACCAAGCAGTCTTTGTAGTGTTAGAGGTAACTGGAGAAGAGGAAGCTTGGTTGACATGATCAGACTGCCATTAAAAAAAAAAAGAAAACTCACTCAAGACTCTTTGATGGATAATTTATTAAAAAGATTAAAAAATTGAAGCAAGTAAATCATTTAGGTGACTGTTGAAATTAGAAATGATTGCATTTGGGCTGGAGAAATATCGGTAAAATGGAGGTGAAGAGATCCTATAACAGAGGCAAGAATCTGAAGGGCTTCATGGCTATAAGGAGTGATGAATAAGAAGTTAACAAGGAAAGATTTCAAAGTGACTTTAGGCTTTACTGTGTGTTTTAGTTATTTTGTTTGGTTCTGTATTTTTATAAGGAGTAGGATACCATTTACCAAAATAGGTCAAAGTGAAATAAGTCTAGAAATGAGAGTTCAGGATTTTGGCTTTGAAATAGTTACATTTGAGACTTTTTTAGACGTAGACATGCATGTGACAAGTAAGAGGCAATTTAGATGAGAATGAAAGCCTTGACCACACCCAGGTTTGGATCCTGCATGTTGCAATATTGTCTTGCCTAGCAACATATGCTCACTGATGTAATCATTGCATGACTGTTTTGTGGGCTACCATTTTTTTTATTGAATTCAAGGCCCACTCCATGAAAATACATGTACTGTAAGCCTGGTCAAAAACCTATGCATAGGGTAATCACAGGCACTAGTAGTGAATCTATTAATGCTGTTTTGCTAAGCTGACATGCAGTCAAACTGCCTTCTAAATGTTTACGCTTATTTCCATAGATCAGTGCATCTCTCAGCCATGATCAGAAAGATTTATTGTTTCAGTTAGCAATCATTGATTCAGAGACACATAATGGGTCAATGTGCTGGGAATAAGTAGCTGTTTGAGTGCCTTAGCCATAAATGGGACAGTCATTCAACTCTGTATATAGTCCAGGGATGATTTGGGAAATATATGGAAGAAAGGATGTAAGAGCCAGAGTATGGGGAGGGGGGTAATTAAGAAACCTGACTTCTAGCTGTGCATGGCCATTGTGATCATGAGATCATGAATGCATAGCAGCTGTGAGTACCTGCATAAGATTGGGTCTGTCAATATCCTAGCGTGGATGAGTGAAGGCCTCATGAAGTCCCACCTCTCCCTGAAGTGTTATTGGCAGTTAATGGTTGGTAGGGGAGAGGGAGTCATTGCTTTAGTGGCATAGCCACTGATTGTCTCCAGCAAACAACTCCCCACTGCATGTTTGTGCAAGCAAACCTAATTAAACTCAGTGGGTCACAGAAAACAAATGACACAAAACTAGGAGGACTAGTTGGGAAGAAGGGTTTTGACACGAGTGAGAGAATGAAAAGGCAGGGTAGCAGAGGTGAATGTGACAGCAATGCCTTGTATGCATGTGTGAAACTGTAAAAAATAAAATAAAATAAAATAGGCCTAGGGCCAAAAAACTAATGGGTAGGAAGCCTAATATTCTGTTTTGAAGATTCCAAGAACTGACAATCGTTTGAAGAAATACACAAGTAGAGAAAAATAAATTTTGAACATTTATGGAGAGCTTTTATTTGTTTCTGTAATAGCATGTTTTCTGGGTCAAAATTTATTTGGGCCATCTCTAAGTTTCAAGTTTCATAAAATAAAAGTACTATCAGCCAAAAAAAATTCATCTAAGCTCCAATTTTGCTTCTTGGCTACAGCAGGTAAGTTCTACTTGAGGGATATTAGAGAGGACATGGACATAGACAATATTTAGGAAAAAAAAAAAAAACATGTGTGAGTGACAGCAGGGTGCTATTATTCAGATAAGGAACTTTTCCTTGAAAGAAAGGAAGCAGGGAAACGAGGAAATTAGAGATCTTGAATTCCTTAAGAAAAAAAAAAAAAGCTAGATTACTGTTTTTGTTTTTGTATCAGTGTTCTAGAGAGCTAGAAAGAGATCATTGAAGTTGTAGAGTTAAAGGGCAAATATGTTTATACCATAAATGCTTATCTGATTTCTAGAGCTGCAGCATAATCTAGAAGAGAAAGTGAGTCTTTGCATAATATAACAGCGCCTTGAGCCGATAAAGGACACTGCTCATTCAGTGTATTGGTCTTTGGCAAAGATGTGAGGCTTTATTTTCCTACTCCCTGTTAGTCATATTGTGGCATAAAATTGTGGGCACAAAGTTGGCATTACCAACCAGGGTAAATATTCCGTATGCCTATGTTAGCTTTCCATCACTTACAAAATTAGTATATTATTTTTATAAGGAGAAAAATGTTATAATTTCATAGTTTAGAGGCTTCTGCCCATGATTGGGTAGGTCCTGGATTTTAGGATCGTGGTACAGACAGCAATGGTCAAGAGTGTGGCCAGCTGAAGAAAACTGCTCAACATATGGCATAAAAGCAAAAGGAGAGGAAAGGGCCAGGACCAAAGGTCATACCTACTACTGGGTCCCACCTCCTCAAGTGTCCACCACTTTGCAGCAGCATCATTCTGGGGACCAAGCATTTAACAATGAGCCTTTGGGAATCACTTAGCATCTAAATTGTAAGCGTCACATACCAACCAATTCTGTATATGAATTTCAGTCTCTGGGCTGTGGAGAAGACTCAATAGAGAAAGTGCTTGCCACATAAGGGTTGTTCAAATCCCCAACACCTGTGTAAAAGAAGGCTCCTGTGGTCCAGTGTCAATTTTTTGTCTCTGTCTGCAGGCACATGTGCACACACACTCACAACAGAAATAAAACTTTTTTCTAAAATTATTCAAGTAAGATACCCACAAGTCTCGCAATATTGGAATTAAAGTGTCATTATTATGTCACAGTCCCCAAATATATTTTAACATTACTGTTTGTCACCTTGGAGATTCTATGAGGTATATACTCTCTCCATTATGCCCACTTCTGGTGCAACTGACTATAATGGGCCCTGGAGCTTACAATTGTGAATTTTGAATTATACTCTAAAAAATCATAGAATTTTGAAGCGAATAAAATGCATAAAGGTCACTTCCTCCGATGCCTTTCAGTCTCAAATAACCCATTCTTTCATTTTCCCACTTGAAAGATTTTTACTAGGAAATTAAATTATCCTTGACTGTTCACCTATCTTATAAGAAATATAAAAGTATTACTCATTCTGAACTAATGTCATTCTAGACAAGGCCTTACATTACTATTGTACTTGCTTTCTATATGAGCTATCAACAAAATATAATATTGCCATCACCCTTTTTGAAATATTAAAAATAGTGATTATCTATTATTTTGTCCTAATTTGAGAGATCCAGATATATCTTTATTTTAATGATGAATCAAATACACTCAGTTATGTGGACATGTCTAAACAAAAGAAGAATTTAGGTGAGAAATTGCCTCTGGATAATAGTGTATTTACCAGATTCCTAAGAGAGATGCTTCCTTTCCAGAGCATCTGTGCCTTGTGGTAGAGTTTCCTCAAGAGCCAAGGAAAAGAAAAACAGTAAACAGCCGCATGAGCTGGTCAGTGTTCTTGTGTGTACATGCAACTCAACCACATGTAAGCTTCCTTCCACTTCTTCTATATTCTAGCCATCCTCATCCTCACTGCGCAGTAGCTTGAAGTACCCAATTAGAGTATAAAGGATTTGCTTTGTGAAATAAGTGGATCTGCCTTTAAAGCATAATCCAAACTGCATCCTTGAAGACCCATTTCTTAGACCAGGAAGCCCACAACAATACAATTCCTTCATTTATTGCTTATTTTGTTCCTGGCTTTGCCTAAGTTACTGTCTTTGTGTTGGTAGAAAAGGTAGACAGAAAATGAGCCAACAGAGAAGATAATTGGAAGGCCAATGAGTGCTATATTAAAAAAATATTTAAAATCTCAAAATTTCCAAAACCTTTGGAAGTTTGAAGGAAAAAGTGTATTTGGAGAAACCACATGAAGGTGATGGAGGGAAGACCTGGGAACAAACCTAAGAAGGACCTGGATTATATAAGATTGAATTTAGATTCTTTTTCTAGATTTATTAGAAAGGCATTAAAACGTTTTGAGTGAGAAAATAGCATAATAGGTTATACTTTTTAAAATGATCACTCAGGGTTCTGCCTAGAAAATGGGTGTTACAAAAGATAAAATGAATTTCATTTCCATTGTACAAGGTTTTATTTGATTGTTGGCTCATTTATTTCATGTTAGTATGTAGAAAGATCTTCTCCAAAAGACTAGAGAGAATGATCTGGAGGCTAAGTTCATTCATCTATTACAATATATAGTAATGAGGGGCTAATACATGTTTGGGAGACAATAACAAGACTAACAACTTATTCTATTTTAAGGAGATGCAGACTTACAACTACTAAATTATACATCAAAAATGCTACGCCTTCTAAACACATAGTCACATTATGACAGATTTGAAGTATTTGCTTTTCTAAGTTGAAAGCTTTAGTGCAGTAACTTTTCTACCATATATACATATTAATTTTATGACAGCTGAATATTTAGATTGTTTGGCATAATAGATGGCAATAGCTCTGAAGAAGCTGAAACAATCTGTCAATTAAAGAATGTGCGTTTCAGAAGTACTTAACTGTGGAAACTATAATGTCTCCAAATGTGCTTGTTAAAGTGGAACTGAAAGTCAATTCTTTTTTGAGACACAGCCTCATTATGTAGCCCAGGTAGGAAGTTAATCTTGAAACCTCTTTTGAAGGCACTGAGAGGCCAAAGGATGTCTTCAGTATTATTTTGCTCAAATTTGCCAAATAGAGTCAAGTTCAGATTGCAAGAAAATACAAATGAACAAATTTTAAGTAATTCTCTCTTGTATGGTTGTCCATTAAATTTTCTGGCATTGAGCTTAAAATAGGAGCCATAGTTAAATTGGAGCAGAAAAGCTAGTGTAAGGAATTTATAATAAAACAAATATATTAATGTTGGAATAAATGTTTTATTCTTGCCAGTAAGAATACTTCTAAATGCTAGGCACTGAACAAATTAACCTAGTTCACCAACTGATATGTAACAGACATTAGGCTAATGCTACAAGCACTATCTCAATTGATGTTCTCTATAGCTCTATCAAGAAGATATTAGCATTTATTCTGTTTTTGTACTTGGGTGACAAGCTCAGGGTAAATAATTAAGTAATTTGTTTGGATTTGCAGAGTCTTTTCTACAGATAAGTGTAGGACCTGGCCTTCTCCACTCCTATAGCTTTTACTTTATTAGACTGCAGTAGCACTTACCAGAGTTAAGGCTCCTCCATTAACTTCAAGCACCAACGAAAAAGATATCTGTCCAGACTACATAAGGCAATGCTTTGAAACTAGGCCTTTAAAAAATTATTTAGACTTCTATCATAGAATACATCCTGACTGTAATTTCCCCTTCCTCCACTTCTCCCAGTTCTCCCTATCGCCCCTCTCCTTCAGATCCACTCCTCCTCCATTTCCCTTCAGAAAAGAGCAGACTTCTCAGTGATATCCGCCAAACACGGCATAACAAGGTACAATAAGTCTATGCACAAACCCTCATATTGAGGCTGGAAGAGGCAGACCAGCAGGAGGAAAAGGATCCCAAGAGCAAGCAAAAGAGTTAGAAATATCCCCACTCACACTGTTAGAAGTCCCACAAGAACACCAAGCTAAGTAACCCTAACATATATGCAGAGGACCTAGTGTAGACCCACACAGGCTGCATGATTGCTGCTTCAGTCTCTGTGAGCCCTTATGAGCCCTGCTTAGTTGAAAATAGGCATTTTGCTAAACTGCCAAAGTCCAAGGTAGTTTTCAACATAACCCCCTGGTATATGTCCCTCAGAACTCACTCTGAAGAGATGTAAATGCATCCAAACAAGTCCAAAGCTTCAGCATCTCTTTATTACTAATTTCCTCCAAAGCAAAG
Source organism: Cricetomys ansorgei (assembly GCA_026225945.1). Lineage (NCBI taxonomy): Eukaryota > Metazoa > Chordata > Mammalia > Rodentia > Nesomyidae > Cricetomys > Cricetomys ansorgei. Next base: position 536,638 of record JAMJFZ010000736.1, read on the forward strand.
AGATCTTTGTGTGTGTGTGTGTGTGTGTGTGTGTGTGTGTGTGTGTTTCTTGACCTAACAACTTCAAAATGCTAGGCATCCTAGATAATCTACATGACTTAACTTGATTTTAATCCCCAGATAGGGTCAATGGCTACAGACTGAAGCACTTGAGTGTAACCAGTATAGAACAAAATATGATTAAGCATCTTCACAAAATACATATGCACAGTTGTTTCACTTGAAGGTTTAGTCTGCTAATTTACTAAGTCCCCGTAAAAGGTTTCCAGGATTCTAAGGACTAATTCTATGCTAAGGGATAATGGTCTTTTGTGTGTATGTGTGTGTGTGTGTGTGTCTGTCTCTGTGTGTGTGTGTGTGTCTGTGTGTGTCTGTGTGTGTTCCTCCTTCTGCTGTTATACCCAGTATTATTGTACTTTCAGATCTATGTACTTGTTCCCTAGATTTGGGTGCTAAAGATACATTGTTCTTTTCTATTGCAGTGTAGCTCAGTGGTAGAATGCTTGCCTACTAGGTATGATGTCCTGGATTTCATTACCAGTACCAGAAAAGAATTACAAGTTAATAAAATGAGTTGGTACTTCCCACCCCCCAGACTGCAGATTGTATCCAGAATCTTATGTAAGCTAGGTGAACACAGTATCACTGAGTTCTGTCCCGAGGCCTCTTTTTATTTATTTATTTGTGGTTTTGAGACAAGACACTCACTAAATTGTCCAGAGTGGCCTTGAACTCACTCTGTAGCCCAGAAAGGATTTAAATTGGAAACTCTCCTACGTTAGCCTTTGAAGTTATATAGCACAACTCCTTTGACCATCACACTAAATCACATAAAGCGATTTAATAAGTTAATTGCTAGTGTCCTGTAATTATTTTTAATTAACTAGTCTTCTGCTTGTCCTGGCAGGAAGGAAGATATTCTAAAAAGCCACTTCTGTGACTCCTTTTGGCTGTCAGCTTATTGAAACAATGGACCCCAAGAAATTAACACTCTGCAGGAGTGTCACATTGGAAGAAGAGGAGACTGGCCTTTGCTGCCAGCAAGAACTTGAGCTTGATTCTTGGAAAGAGGTTCTACACTCTTCTGAAAACTTGTGACCTCACCATTTGGGAGTGATTGTAACCCAGAAGAGGATGGTTGATGGACCTACATCTTGACCAGTACTGTATAGCAATGCATAGCTATTGCTGTCTATTTAAACCTAAACACAGACTTGGGGTTTGTGTCACTGGACCTCTTCATTTGCTCTTCTTCCCAATGTGGCCACATAGATAAATTACCTTCCTCTGCCATGTGTTATCACTCTTTGTGTCTAATTGGCCTGTTGATTTGGTTTGGTAGGGTTGTTATGGCCAGGGCTTTGACCCTCAAATCTTTGATAACAGTCTCTTTAGGATAATCCTGCATGTTAGAAAATGCATAGTTATTTGCTTTTCATACTGTTAGGATTAAGAATAACCCCCTTTCTTTATGACAAGCCAGCATACAAAAATTTAGGCACACACTTAGTTCACCCAACTACTATGCTGATTTCTACCGGGTTATACCAAAAGGAAATGTTCAATAGGTAAAGGGAATGCCTCGGCCATTTGCTTGTCTAGCTATCTTGATTATATTCTTGTCCCCAAGTTGTCCTGACACTGACTAGATGGAGTTAACTGATTACTATGTATCAGGCTCTTACCATGTATCAGGTACTGTTGTCGATTTTTCAACATATCTGATCCAAGTAGAAACAGACTTGCTCCCATCAGCACGCACATTCTAGTATCCAAGGAAAACACTCTGCTGTCAATCTTCCTCTTAATAAAAAGTCTGTGGATCACAAAATGGAATTCAAATCTGAAAAATTATTTTAACACAGGAGTAGTAGCAATACCTTTAATCCCAGCATCTGGAAGTCTGAAGCAAGAGAGGATCATGAGTTTGATGTCAGCCTGTGGTGTCATATAATGAGACTCTATCCCCCAAAGAAATAGTTTAAAACAAACACACAAAAATATAAAAGAAGACAATTTTACACTGATCAAGATAGCTCTGACCTTATACCAGGGCTTTTTGAGTCATAAGGGAAAACCCTACTTAAAACAGTTAAGAAGAAAGGAAGAAAGGTAGGAAGGAAGAAAAGAAGGAAGGAAGGAAGGAAGGAAGGAAGGAAGGAAGGAAGGAAGGAAGGAAGGAAGGAAGGAAAGAAAGAAAAGACATACTGATTCTCTTAGGTTTTACAACTAGACCTACAACAGTGGTTATAAAATAGCAAATTGAAAGCAATCAGTATATCCTCTTTTAAAATTATGTTTTAGTGGCTAGGGAAATGACTTAGTGAGGTGCTTGCCACTCAAGCATAGAGACTTGATTTTGATACTCATGTAAGCTAAATGAACAGAGATCACTGAATTCTATCCCTGGACCTCATTTTATTTGAACACACATAAAAAGGTCGAGCATGATGGGCACATGCCTGTAATCCCAGTGCTGGCAAACTGGAGCCAAGGACTGCCTTTAGAAATTGCTGGCCAATCATCATACCAAATTGACAAGATCCAGACTAGTGGGAGACCCTGATTCAAAAGAACAAGGTGGATGGCAGCTGAAGAACAACAATGCACATATACACTTTTATTTGCACACACACAGCACATGAACTCACATGTACACACAAATAAAGAAATAGTGTCTTTCATGGGTATGAAATAAACAAAATAAACAAAACCTGAAGCACAAGAGCACAAACAAAAGTTTCATAAGTGCCATAGTGGGCTTTTTCTGTTTTCACACTGCCTCCCTACTTCATTGGATTCTTCTCCAAAACTTAGGTTTGAAAATCATTGGAAAATAATTTGACTAAAACCTTAACCTATTAAGTGCTGAGATTACAGGCTCTCAAAAGAGACAGTATGGTGACTTAGAATGTGAAAAGTTTCCCACCTCTATGAATGTTCAAGCAAATATCAAATATATTATAAAACTAGGGTAGAAATTCTGGATCATTTCTCCACCCAAGGCACATGACACTCAAAGGTGTAACACATTCCCAGTGGCATAGTCGTGTCTTTGTGCAATTTCATGGCAGGAATCTTTCTTTTTCCCCTCCATGAAAGACAATGTGTCAGAAGCTAGATGTCAAGGAAGGTAACATTTTTCTGGGGATAACCTTGAATTCATTCCACTCAGAGATATAGATAGAAAAAAAGGCAGACACAGTAATACAGATAGAAATATATTCCAGACATAGATACTATAAATGCAGTTACAATGGAAGATTACATTAATGATTGAACTAGAATTAGTAACAGACTACCTAAGATATAATTAATAACAAAAGCTAGAATGCCTACAAATTTTAGATAAACTACAGTCTGAATCTGGCATGGTTAATGAAGGTTCATGTTTTGAATGGTATTTACCTTGTATTTGCGGGGAGGGCTGGATCCTTTAAGAACTGGGGTCTAACTGACAGAGAAAGTACATCATCGTGAAGGACCTTTCAAGGTTATAGTATTTTCCCCTCTTGTTCTGGTCATTCTTTGTTTCCATGGAGAAAGAAATTCCAGCTGATGCCAACTGCCATTCCACAATGCTTTCATAACTACAAGCCTTTGAAATCATGAGCCAAAATAAATGCATCCTCCTGGAAGTTTATCCATATTCTGTTATGTGTTTTGATCAGCATGGCATAAAGGCAACAAATGCACAGGAAAACACACAGATTATAAATTATACTACTATTCAAATTCTGCTCCACAGACCAGAAGTACTGCTCCTACCCGGAAGCCAAATCAGACTTTGTACTTCCACAGGATCTCCAGGTGATTCAATTATTTGGGCATATCTGTGAGTGTGAGTGTGCATGTGTCTCTCTCTGTGTGTTTATTCAAGTTTGAGTATCATTGGTCCAAATATATATTTAATTCTTCCCAAGTAAAATGAACATAAAGTTTGGCAGAGCAGATAAGAAGTCCATAATTACACACACACACACACACACACACACACACACACACACACACACACACACACATCCATACTTCCATGCCTCCAAAAGTTTGGACACCTTTAATCCTTCAAATGCAGCCTTGCAACCGAAGGAGATAGCTGCCCATTGCCACAAAGCTCCTACTCAGCATTAAGTTGCAGATTGATTGTATCCATGGAATACTAATCCCTAACGAGCATCTGCACCCATCTCCAAGATTCCTAGCATCGGCTATGACAGATTTGGAGTTTTGTTTTTATATTCATCCCTCCCCTCATCCTTATGAATCCTACCTAAAGATTTGCTCAAAAATAAAACTGTAAAACAAAGTTGTAGTACAACTTGAAAGACAAGAGCACTTTGAAACTTTTCATTATGCTGTCAAAGAAGAAAAAGAGTGCTTTCTAAGTGTTCATTACTTCATGGTGTCTTTTTAATGTATCACACTTTGGTGGCAGTATCATATTCTGGCTCAATTTTGCATCATCACATTGCTTATGCATGCGTGTTATATTAATGATTTTCACCCTCTAGTTTGAAACTAGTCTTGAACTGACTTTCTGTCCTATAGTTTCCTTGATGGGAGAAGGGGAGAAGGAGTTGGGTTTTGGAGGTTTTTTTTTTTTATGTGTGAGTGTGTGTGTGTGTGTGTGTGTGTGTGTGTGTGTGTCAAGATTGGGTAACTACTGCAAGAAGCCTACTGACAAGTAATAAAAAAGAAACCACAAGATGCACCAAATCTCACTTTACTTTGTGTATCTCCTTTTCTCCAGTCTTCTTTATGAGAAAAATACTTTGAGACACCTTTGAAAATGTTACCAGCCTCAGCCAGAATTCCTAAACTCATATTTTTTTCTGCTCTTCTTGGATTACTGTTTTCTCTATGGTCCTTTCTTATTCTTTTTTAAAGTTAATGTATCATAGTTTGTTTTTTTTATTAATGTTCAGAGGGGAAGACGTCAGAAGTGGCCCAAAAGCCGTTACTCATTAGGTGATGACAGGCCCTGTCATAATCAATATGTCCTCATGAAATAGTAAAATGGAAGAAAGTGTGTTTTATATCTAAAATATTTTGGAAGTATAATTGCAGGGGGAAATGGGAAATGGATTAATTGAGGGCACAAATGAGCCTAACAACAGAGACAGATAATATTGCCTGAGCAGTGAAGTAGTATTCTATTTTGTACCGTTTAAGTGTATATTTCTCAAAAACTGAATTATAAAATGTATCATTTTAATACAATCATCCAAAGAAAACATTTAACATTAGGATGTGGGCTGCTCTCTTAGAATACTAGTGTCCATTCACTGCAGGGACACTTTCAATTAGGACCTAGACAGCCTTCATCTGTTAATATCCAGTGTCTAATAAACACTGTTCACCACTGTTTCAGGACCATCTATTAAGTTCCTACTGTATACATTAGGAAACACGGAGGACATAAAGGGCACCAAGAAGTCAGAAACTTTCCCCTGACATGTGAGGTACTTTCTCTCTAGTGTCAGTTGGAGCCTTTACAAAAACTGGGCAGTGAGAACCTCTAAAATGGAATGCTGCCGGACGTTGGGTGAATCGTGCTCCAACATTATCAGGCTCCCCTTCAGGAAACAATCTAGGAGACAAAATGCCAGGGGTAACAAGAAAATTGCACTGTGTGAAAAAAATAATGTCCTACAAGCACTACCTGGTGTCTCAAATCCCACCACTGTACAGTCCAGTTGAATAATTAATAGGAGGATGTAACGTGCTGCAATGATAATCTCACAGGGAAAATAGTGCTTACACAATGAGCAGTTATCAGCATCTTTTCAACCAGCTTCTGAAGGAAAGTAGGGGAAAACATGATAACACTGGATCGCCCAAAGGATCTTTAGTTTATGGGAAGGAAGGAGAGAAAAGCTGCTGAATCCAGAACTGAAAGGGAGCTGCTGTGACAGTCTGCTGATTGCATAGACATCAGGTATGAGGTAACATACCTCATCTCTACACCTGCAGGGGCATCTCTGAGACTGCATTTAATGCATTTGGAGAATGGGACTAGAGGGCTGCCATAGTATCACAAGAAACCAATGGGACACATGTGGCAATCCAATGACAATGGACTCCCGAGACCACAAGCAATAGATAATTAGAGTCTTAGGTAGTAGATAAAGTGAAGTGCAGCCATAAATAGAAGAAAATAGCAGTAGAATATGTCAGATAAAAGTTCTTCTCACTTAGAAGAAGTCAAGCTAGGCGGGAGATGGTTGAAATAGCAGCTGCACATTGTTGCCAGGAACAAATATTCCTTTCTTTCTATTTTCTTCTCCCAGTTTGGGGCTCTTATCTTTTAGAGTGCCCGCTAGTCCAACGTGGCTGTTGGAGCTCCGGCCATTACATACACATATGAACTGAGCTCCAGGTAAACCTATGATGAAAGAATGGCCCTCTGAGATGAGTTAGTTCTCTGTAAAGACTCAGAATATTTTTCGATCTGTAATTTAGTGTCACAGTCACAGAGATATAAAAGAGGCTAAGACATGAAAGTATTTCTTTGCTGAGTGGCTATATACTGTAAGAAAGAGGAAAAATGAATGATGGGAAGGAATAGGCAGTCCCCGTGGATTAAGTTCTATGTGTATGCACATGTATTTGTGTTTTCAGTAGAATTCATTTCCAGAAAGCTATTTATCTCAGGTTCTTTTACAACTGTAACTCACTCAAGCTGATTTTCTAAATATTTGAGGTTTCGTTTTGTTTTATTTTTGCTTTTCTGAGACAGGGTTTCTCTGTTGTAACTCTGGCTGTTCTGGAAGTCACTCTGGAGACCAGGCTGGCCTCAAACTCACAGAAGTCTGCCTGACTCTGCCTCCTGAGTGCTGGGATTAAAGCTGTGTGCCCCTACCACCTGGTAATATTTGAGTTTTGAAAGCATAAAATCACACAAGAGTGAATCTTGGAAAATCATTGGCTGAGCACCTATATAGCCCTCCACAGCTTATGAGTGGTTTTCTCAATATATTCCTGCAATGAGTCTCGTAAATAATTCCAATTTACAGATGAGAAAACTGAGGTTCAGAAAAGGCATGACAGATGCGCAAGGTAGTTCAGCTTAGACATAAAACTCAATCTTCGTCCCCAAGAATCTAATCACTCAAAGCAGAAATAACCAGGCTTTCCTGCATAATCAAGTCCTTTCAACTAAAAACAAAATGTAACATCAAGATATATACATGCCATTCAACAGCAAGGAGTGAGTTGTGGGAGTGGCCAGGGAATCCATCCTGCTCATATCTTTCTCACTTTTCTTTGGACAGCTACAGCCACCTCAGTTACCGATGTGAATTTGTGATTAAACAGAGACTAGTAGGCCCCTTTGTAAAGACAATGAGGTGGCAATCCTGCTGAAGCCTCAGCATAATAGGATCAACCATGAAGACCATTCCTCCTCATCCTCCACAGGCCACCTATGCCTGTTCTCCACTTGAAGCCCTGTTCCCTGGCCCCTCTCCCCAGACAGGACTCTTTCTCTGCCCAGAGCCCAGATCAACAGTCATCTCCTATACAAAAACCTTCCTAGTGACTCTGATGAGATGAATTTCTCTCCCTCATCCTTCTCTGCCCAGCTGTCATTCAGATAATAGAGACTTGACTCCAGCTGTGACATCAATTTGTCTGAGCCACCTGCCTGAAGAGGCAGGGTGGTCTTCTACTTCAGTGCCTCTCAGTGTGGCTCCTACATCAGAGAGAGACAAGCAACAGCACCGGAAAACATGCTAAAAGCCACCATCTCACACCTAGCAAGTCAGATGTTATTCCTTTTTGTCTTGCTTTTCTTCCCAGCTCATGGCTCAGCTATGAGCTGCCAGCTCAGCCTCCAGGAAGGAAACCACAGGGTGTGGGTCAATGCATCTCGGTGGGTCCCAGACTGGAGGACTAAGAGTCAATGAGAGCGAATCAGGCTCTTGGGAGAGGTTCTCAGAGGAGCATCTCTCTCATTTATTAAAGCGAGCGTGGTTACATTTATAGCATACAGGCAGGGGATGGTCTTTGGTACCCAGGGTTGGCATCCATTGGTTAAGACAAGGATATTGGAGTAGCCTCATTTGCATATGGAGCTCAAGTCTAAGTGTCAAGGTCTTGCAAGGGCACCTTCTACATAAGGTGTGGTCACACAGGGAAAAAGAGGAAAGCACCTTATCAGTAAATGGACTCATCCCTAGGCTTCCAGCTACAGTGCAGATAAGCACCAACTAAGCCATATTCCTTTGCTTCTGTGAAGTAGGCCATATCTAATATTTTGCTGGGTTCTGGCTAGGGCTAACGTAAGGAGCAGCTGAACACCTTCTATTTTCAAGCCCTAGGGGTGGTGTGGGATTTGACACACCCTTACTCCTTGGACAGTCCTACAGTCAGACACGTTGGGGAGACCCCACCATTTGTGTTTTAACAGGCCCCTCCAGGGAACTCTACTGGGATTGATGACCATTGTTCTATCACCTTTGACTCCTTCTTTTCTGTCGTAGTGTCTGTGAACTGTTCTGCTGGCTCAGTTTAAACACCTCTGACAGAAGTATGACTAAGATAAAGTCAAAATCTGCTGCTAGGTTTACCTCTGCTTATTAGAGCTGAAATGTGTTAACCTTACTTACTGGACTGGTTGTCAGAAAGGAAGAAAACTCTGTCAGGTTATATCAGGCAGAATAAATTGCCAGCTGACATTCTTTGCATGTGGTAGTCACAAATACTATAAATCATTGACAGAAGTTTGATGACAGCTTTCTTGCCCTACCTCCCTGCACATAACATCTTGTTATCAAGTCATGGAGATGCTAAACTAACAATGCATTTACTGTGCCTTCTAAGAAATCTGACGATTCTGTGAGTTATGTTTTATAAATGTGTGAAATACCATAAAAAAGACTTGTAACATTTCATTTCTTTTACTAACACACTATCTTACTGTTTTTATTATTTATATATGTATATATATATACATATACATATACATATACATATGTATATGTATATATATTTATACACACACCACAAATTTGTTTGCATAAGAGACCAGATCACACATTATGTTCCACGACGTCACGGTGTGTGTGCTTTCCTGCCTACCCACATTTGTACACGTGAGAAATAATCCTGCCTATAATTGTCATCTTTAAAGGGCTGCCTCTAATAATCACTGTGTTGTTGGTAAAACTGAGTTTTGCTGCTCTGGCTCCCATTATTGCTTCTCTAATTTGACTATGGCTTACTCAGAACTCAAAAATGTAGTCAGTTGCTCTACTGATTCCTTATCCTAAAAACTCATCCCTTAGTGCCTCAAGCTGAACTTATACCTTCTACTGTAACTTGCTGTTCAGAAGACAGATGCCTTATATTTTTAATGCTCCTGAAGGATGGTGCACCTGCTGTTCTTTTCCATCTTTCAAAGTGTCAGCATTACCAGAGAATAATGTAGGTTAAGGAAGCAGAGGTGTGAAGATAGTAAGAATATGAGATATGTGGTATATTTTCTGACTCCTGACACCCCTCCATGGTTTTAGTAGAGAACATCAGAATACTTTGTCACAGATGTCCCAAAGGGTAGAGGCACCTGAACTAAATTTCTCTTGTTTTCAGCCTTCTGAGCTGTACAACAAAGGGCTTAGATGAAACAGCTCGTAAGACTTTTCTAAAAACTAAAAAAAACTAAATTACCGTATTTTTTGTGTGTGTATGTACTACTGGGGATGAGCCCCAGAACATCATGCACTAGGCAAGTGGTAGTCTACCACTGAGCCACATATAGCCTCAAAATAATACTTTATGGAATCTAACTTTAATATATATATATATATATATATATATATATATATATATATATATATATATATCGTGTTATATATAATTTATTCCCTAACTAAGCAGAATCAAGAGTAAAAGGTTCAATAACCCTTGATTCCCCTAACCATGAAACATCTTTTTTAATTTAGCTTGTACATATTTAGGGGTAAAATATTCTGCACACAAGCCAAGTGGTACTGGCACACACATTTAATCCCAGCACTTGGGAGGCAGAAGCAGGAGGATCTCTGTGAGTTCGAGGCCAGCCTGGTCTACAGAGTGAGTTGCAGGACAGCTAGAGTTACAACAGGGAAACCCTGTCTTGAAAAATCAAAAAAAAATGTTACATACATATAAAGACCTGTAAACTGCCTGTTCGGGTAATTTGAGTGAAAACATCCCTCATAGCTTCATGGAGTTGAATGCCTGGTTGGTTCCCAGTTGATGGCACTATTTGGGTAGGCCTAGGAGATAGTCTTGGCAAAAGAAGTTTGTCACTAGAGGTAGGCTTTGAGACCTTAAGGAACTGCCTTCCTCCCAGTTTGATCTCTCTGATTTTTGCTTGCAGTTCAAGAAGGGAGTTCACAGCACCCTGCTCCAGCTACCATGCCTGCCTGTTGCCTCTGCCCTGATACTATGGACTCTAATCCTTTGGAACCATAGTCAAAATAAACTTTCTTCCTTAAATTGCATTGGTCTTGGTGTTTTATCATAGCAATAGGAAAGTAACTAAGATCTAAAACATGTGAATCACTGGGGAAGTTTTAGTCTATCACAATGTGTGTGTGTGTGTGTGTGTGTGTGTGTGTGTGCGTGTGAGAGAGAGAGAGAGAGAGAGAGACTCTTAGACAGCTGATCAGCTCTCCTTATAGTGTAATACAGTGAATTTTGTGTATACGGAAATGTGTTGACGCCAGGCAAGATGACAGTCAGGAGGCTGAGGCTAGAGTGCTACCAGTTTTAGTCTGGCCAGACAGAACAACATGATGAGTTCAGAGCCAGCCTGAGTTATGTAGTGAGATACTATCTTAGAAAAAGAAGAAAAAAGAGAAAGAAACAAACAAAAGTATGTTTGAAAGATAGCCATTTTTTTTGTCTAGCATTCAAGTGTATGGTAATGAGATACATAGCCTTTTATGTTGACTGATTAAGAATAGTTTTGATGACAGGAACTCAAAATTTGGGCCTTTCTTAGAAAGATTTTCATTAGGTAAAAAATTAACAAGTAGTAAGTAAAAATAGGTTATTTTATTTTAATTGCTTTCTTTTTACTTTTTAAGACTATAATTACATTATTACACCTTTCCTTTTCTTCCTCTAACTCCCCCTCCTATATACTTCTTTGTCTTTCAAATTAATAGCTTCTTCTTTCTTTGTTTTTACATATATATGTATATGTGTATTCCTAAAGACTTACACATAACATATTCAGTCTGTATAATGTTACTTGTATGTATGTTTTCAGCGACAATCATTTGGTACTGGGTAAACAATTGGTGTGCTTTTCCATGGGGTATATTATTCCTTCCATTCTCAGCAATCATTAGTTGTCTGTATTTCTTTGTGGGGGGCTGGGACCTTGTGAGCTTTCCCCTGTCCACATCAGCATATCTATTGGTATCATCCATGTACTTCAGACCCAGGACCCAGAGGTCCCTGATCTGAACCTTCCTAGGAAGATTACCTTTCATGGTACCAGAAGGCATAATCCAAGCTTCCAAAGGAGGTAAGCAGCCAACAGCCCTAGCCAGCTCTGATGCCTATGAACCACAATAATGACCGACACAGTATGAAAACTCTAAGGGTACAGTAGTGGCATGTATACCTTGGTGGCAACCAACATCTCTCTAATTGGATGTAAGACCCCCTCAACAGAAAAGAAACCATGCCTGGTACTGGAAACCTACCAACTAACCAGAGCTAGTGAAGTCATGAATTATAGAGAAGAATCTTCAACTGTCACTTTACTAAATCAGAATAATTCCTAATAGCAACATAAACATTCTTTCTTATAACTACAGATAAGTGTAATCCCCAGCCCTCATCAAGAATTTTTTTTTTTTGTCACAGAAGGGTACCATTACAATAAACCAAAACCAACGAAGATGTAGAATTGTGGATCCTAGTCCCGATGGCTACATCTACAATGCAACTTCTTCACCTAAGTCTCAGGGATAATTGTGGACGAGGGAGTAGACAGATTCTAAGAACCAAAGGAACAGGAAGTATGCTGTAAGATTGTGTTTCCTAGGAATGTGAGAACCTACACCTATAAAGTCTCAGCAACATAAGTGCCTTTTTTCATGGGATGAAATAGGTTATTTTAAAATCATGTGCAGTTAAAAGCTGTAAGACCTGTTGGCTGTCTTCTCAAGTGGCATTGTTTCTAGTTTATGCAATAGGTTACAAACCAAAGAGCTTCTACATTGACATGAATCACCTTTGTGCTAATGAATGATGAGTTCCTGAAGTCCAAGGGACTGCTTAATCACTGACTCATTGGCTGTTTATAAGCATGTATGTTCAGACCACAGTATGTGGTGGTGGGTGCTATAAACACACAGACGCAAACTCCAGTGCACTGGTAAATAGCTCTCATGGCATCCCATTTTTAGTTCAATCAGCACTATTCCATTGTGCCTACCAAGCCAGGATGACAGATTGTTCTCATCTGAAATACCTTTCAGTTAGGTTGTTTTAAAGAGTAGCCTAAAGTATTTCTAAATAATGATGGCTGTTTTTTATATTTTTTTCTGCCATATCATAGGGTTTTCCTATAGCCTTGAATATCAGCTTTTGAATCCCTGAAAGCCCTCTCCATAACAATACGATTTTTCAAAGAATTTGGTATCAGGGCATTTTTTTCTCTAGGATGAATAAGAGAGTTTGAAAGTAATTGCAGAGTTCCTAAGTTAGTAGGACTTTGGAGAATATAGGCTAACTTGAACTTGAGGTGCTTAAGACCCTTGTAAAAGTTTTATGGTTCTTTCATGCATTTGCTTTTGTGTTCTAAAATGCAGAAAGACCTTGAGGGAGAGAAGAGGAAGCAAAATGTTATCAGAAGAGGAAAAAAAAAAAACTTGTGAATACTACCTGTAGGGGAAAATGTGAAACTGGATCTTAATTTCCTTTCTTTTCTTTTTTTCAAAGAATGTTGCTGCCTGTGAAAAATGGGGCCTGTGAAGGACAGAAAATGTGGCAAAGTCACTCTTTGTAACAAACCCCCAATTCCATGTACATCTTTTGAGTAACTGAAAAGGCTATAACTGTAAAGGCTCTTGAGTCCCTGTGTTTACTGTCAAAGTCTCTTTTCCCCCAATTTTCTATAATCTATTATTTAGCATTCATTTATTCATGTACTTACTCAGTAAATAGTTTTGTACTAACTACCATGTACCACACATAGCATTATGTAATAAACATAAAAGAGAGTCTGGTCTGCTCATTCATACCTGAAATCCAAAGACCAAGCTGTGGAGGTGGGAGGGTCATGAGTTCCCGGCCAACATTAACTACATAAGGAATTCTGTGCCAGCCAGAGCTACTTAGTGAGATGCTGTCTCAAAAACAAAAGAAAACAAAGCAAACAACAGCAAAAACCCAAACAACAAAATGCAAAGGATAAAAGGATGTAGCGATGGAGGTAGTGCTGACCAAACAGGGATGTGCTGATAAAGACAAAAATATTCAAGACCACGATGCTCATCAAAGACCATAAGGAAAAGTATTTCAAAGGAGATCACTACAGCCTCTGTGAGGTCTGTGGCGATGGGTTTTGTAGTGGGGAAATGAGTTAGATGTGATACCTCATCCAAATAACCTGAGTTGGTGGAGAATCCTCCCACCTTTTCAATTCTCCTTCTTGCTGAAGGAAAAAACAGACATTCTTCCCTTCCTTCAAGCAGTGTAAGCCCCTTTTCTTATTTGCTGGAAGAAATTTGCTAGCTGCTAAAAGTAGTCAGGCAAGCATTTGATAAAATTTCTTTGTAAACAAAGGAAAAGCAGAGCTTATTGTCTGGAAACCAAGGTTTTTTTAAGTCCAAAGGGCAACTAGTTGACAAGATTTATAGAGTTAAGGAAGTTATTTGCATAAGACAAAAAACTTGCTACTTCCTAGGAGAATTGCCCAACAACAACAAAAGAGCTAAATAATATATTACAAGAAAACGTTGCTGCAATAATCCAATAAAATTATGTCCTTTTCACAAAGAAAAATCAAATTTTAGAATTGCATTAATATATTGAGCTTTTTTGTTAGTGTTTCTGTGAGAAAGGGTCTCACACTATATTCTAGGCTGGCCTTAAACTCACCATAATCCTCTTGCCTCAGTCTCCCTTGTGCTGGTATTATAACTGTGAGCCACAATACCTGTTTTATTATTGCGCTCTTTAAAAAAGGAAGAGAAGAATCTCTTAAAATAAAATCCACTCAGTCTTACTAGTTTGATCAAACATGAAATTCTGTCTCTAAACCCTTCCACAACTTTCTTATATCCATTCAGTTTTCATCCTGCTCTTTTCTTTCTTGTTTTTGGAATAACTGTAGTCTTACTTTAGGACAAAATTGCCCTGTTTTGTTTTACTTAATGAAAACACATTCTTCTTACCCTGTATACATTTCCTTATTAAAAACATATCTTACCTTCCTTGAATATTTTATGTATAGTCATTTCCCCCTCACCATTATTAGTTCTAGTAGTTTTAATTACATATCTTGATTAAAATTTTTAACTATAAGTAACTTCCTTTGCAGAGAAATCTAGGAAGAAGATAATTATGGGGTTATACCAGCATCCTGTACAAACTAACTAGCAAATTTTATGAAGACATATTTCATCTCTTATAGGTAGTGCAATTCCTACATAAAATAATTTTTCATGATAATTAATAGGCCCAAATATATTTCCACTTCTCAATACTATATTAAGATACCAAACCCAAAGTATATGAACTAAAACATAGATTTAGTAATTAGTATTTTTTTTTTGGTTTTTCAAGACAGATTTTTCTCATAGCTCTGGCTGTCCTGGAACTCACTTTGTAGACCAGGTTGGTCTTGAACTCACAGACATCCACCTGCCTCTGCCTTCTGAGTGCTAGAATTAAAGGTGGGTGCCACCACTGGCCAGCTAGCAATTAGCAGTTTAGTACTTGTCTGACTTAGAAAATATTTAGATACTTAATAACATCCACTATTGATTTAATTTAGTGTAACTCAAAGGTTTCACATTACCAAAGATTTTGGAAACTGTTTATAGGCAGGCATAGTAGGACACTGAACAAAGGTAGTCATCATCCCACAGTTATTTCCTAATTAGATTTTTAAAAATTATATATTACAACACAATCTCATCATAGAGCCCAGAGTAGCCTGGCACTCACAATGTTAGTGTATCTGCTTCCCAACTGCTAGGGTTACAATAATCAGACTCTATTTGCTTAAAGCCTCACCCAGGGACTTGTGATGCCTAGTTAGAGCCTAATTCTTAATGACCCAAAAGGAAAGTCTCAGGAAGGACAAACAGAGTTAATCATAAAATATGCTATCTAAAGTTTCTATTGCTGAAGACATAACACTCTTCAGTCATAGGTCAGGGAGAAACAGGGAGAAATCCAGTTTACATTAACTAGGGTAGCTTTTTATAGTATGAGGATGTGTTACGTAGGCTGCAAAAGGAAAATTCTCACCAACACTCTTATCCACCTTCAACTCCAATGAATAAACATGACAAGATATGTCCATGTGTGCAATAATGGCACAATTGCCATGGGGATAATCAACGACTTTCTGATTGGATATAAGACCTTTTCCATATGAGGAAATGCATTTATGGTATGGCAAATTAGACCAAGAATATTTGGTCCAGGCCAAGGTTTGTAAGCTCACAGCTCCATGGGATAAAGATACACCTGATATCATTCTGCTAAACAGACATACTATCAAGTTTCCCTCTAAATTTTAATCTCTAGACCCATAGAGTAGTGTAGCCTTCAGACCCTATCAAAGAGCTTTCTTTATACAGTGGATGATGGTTAACTCAGAAACTCACAACTGGTCAAAGTCCAAAAAGTATCATTATAGTACTCAGCTACAAATGGTACATCTGTATCATCACCCCTGCCATCATCAAGGCTCAGGAACCACTGTGGAAGAGGGTTAGAGATATTGTAAGAGGCAGAAGATAGGGAGGTCTAGAGCAAAATAGTCTCTTCTGGACATGGAGGAACCATGCTATTGTCATAAACTCACAGCAGCTTTGTTACCTGTATAAGACCTACATAAGATCAAGCCAGTCAATATTTTTACATGGAGGGGACAGTACCTCACAAGCCAACATACCTAAGTGAAGAGTTATTGGCAGTTAATGGCTTCTAGGAGAGAGAGTATCCATTTTATTTAAGGTTGTGACCCCTGGTTTTTAACTACATTCCTATAGAAGCCCCATACTCATGAGTATTAGGGCATCAAAATTTGGACTTCGTGTGTTCTTAACCACAACCACCGCTATCATCACCAAAATATAAAAATAAAAAACCAAACCAAACAAAACCAAAAACAGAGGATAGGGGATGAGCAGTTATTGTGGGAAGAATTAGTAGGGGGCAGTACAATTCTCAGTGAATAAAAGTATATTTATATCATATATTATTTATTATAAAAGTGTATTTAAAATATACCCCCTAAGAAGATGTCACTTCCTACATGTTCACATATACACCATGAAAATGACCTACAAGATAAAACTAAGCAGAATATTTTAAAACTATAAAATGACTGACTATTCCCTCACAACTATACAATTCTCACTTTCTCTGAGAAATTTCCCACTGTGTTTTTGTCTCTCACAACATGTATCAATGATGATAATGATGGTATTGATGATGATGGTGATAATTACTTTTTAAGATAGGGTCCCACTATGAAGGTCTAGATGGCCTAGAACTCTCTATGTAGATCATGCTGATATTGACCTCACAGCCCCCCCCCCAAGGGCTGGGATTAAAGCCATACACCATCATACCTGGCCAAATACCTTTCTTAAAACTTTTATATTAGTTTTTATGTGGTAAATATTTTGAGCTTTAAGCCTTCTGATCAGTGCTTCTCTTGTGACATTTTGATGGCCCATATATGGATAGAGACAGGGACTCTACATCTTGCCTCCCTTAATCTCTTTTTACCCTGGTGCTGATGGCAATTGGCCTAGCAGCCTGGGCAGCTGAAAGTTTCTAGACGGTGCAACTCTCCGTTGAAACCTGAGGCTTTTAGAGTATAACTCAAGAGTGCTGTCATCCACACGTGTGTGAGCCAAGGAACTCCTTATAGAAAGTGCTATTTCTCGTTTGAAACAGATGAACCCAGTCAAAGTTCTAGTTTGGTTGATCCTAAAGGCAACAGAAAAAGAAAGACAGTGCACTATAGTTTAGAAAAATTTATAGTTCCCAAGGGCTTCCTTCTGAGAGCCCCCCGCTGTCAACTTGCAGTGGACTTAGAAGTTGAAGGCCACCCATAGAAAACCTGCACATTATGTGAATGCCCTCTTCCTCTCTCACTCACTACTTCCCACTTCCTTGCATACTTCCACCACTCTTCAGAGGGAAAGGGAGAATAGTGTGTAGATGGTAATGTTGGCTCCTGCCACCTCTCCCTCCAGGGTAGACTTCCTAAACTGGGAGACGTATGACTAAGCAGACTTCCACTTTTTCCGAAATGATGAGTCCTTTTTTCCTCATAACTGACTCCTGGTCAGTTTGACTTTGCAGTTTTCCTTTGAGGCTGGTGCAGCTTGATCAACCAGACAAGGCTAGCTCCAGAATGAAACTAGGTTTCACCAACAGGAGATGGAAAGGTCCATTTTCATTACAAGGATACTAAGATAAAGGTGCACCTTGAGAGACACTATTATAAGGCCAGGTCTGAGACAGTAGGAGGAGTCCATTGCCTCAAAAGATGAATGTTGCGTCTCTGGTTAAGGCCCATGTTGTGTTTCATATTGTATATGCCCTCTGACTCATTCTAGATGTAGTTTCAATCACTGATCTAAATTTGATCCCCAGACCTGACTGATCCCCAATCTAGCTCTCTACCAGGGGATCTTTTTCTACTAACACCAACTAGTTTACATCTTAAGCTAACACTACATAACACCATTATTTTTAGATATTTTACCTTCACTAGTCCACTGTTAATGTTTAGATTAAATTCTATGACTTTGAAATACAGTTTTGTTTTGTTTTTACTTTGGTTCTATTAAGAATTTTCTGTGCTTAAATTAGATTCTTTTGTAAGTGTTTACAACAGTTAGTCTAATGGTTTTCATGTCATTTTGGACCAGTTGTTAAGCTGTATACATTATTTTTGTTATAAGTGCATAGGTTTTTTTTGTGACATCTTTACACATGCATGTACAGTTCCCTTACCAATTAAACCATATGGAAATCTACTATTTTATAGGTTTCCTAAAAATATTTTAAAGAAGAATTGAGTTGAAGTTACCCTACAAAAGGGGATAACACCGCCCCCCCAAGAGGCCATGGGTAACAAAAAATTCCAGTGCCAGGAATAAGATATACCTCTTTGAGTTTTTGATCAGTCACCTCCAAACCAAAATAATATAGGCTATTGCCATCGCTCTTGGTCACCCATCAGAAATGGGTAGGAAGGACCTATTGGTGAAGACATCATACACTTCAGTTATAACACATAGATAAACCAAGGTGGTATTTTTCTGGAATATTCTTTCTTGCTAGATAGCTATCATGGTACCAAAAGATTCTATGTAGGCTGCTAGATAAAAAGTTATCAACAGTCTTACACAGATGTGAAATATGTCAGGTACAATATTAGCTAGCCTGGTAAGATATGCCCCCACGGTACAATAGAGGCATGAATTTTATGGCTTTAACTAGAATCTCTTTTAATTGGAATTTGGGCCCATTCTACAGGAGGGAACTCATATTTGGTATAGTAACCTAGACAACAATACATGGCTGGAGAGGTCATAGGCCCTAAAAAAGACTTTGCCACAATTAAACTTGTTAACAATCCAACTTGTTAACATCACACAGTTTTACATTAAGTGTAACATTTAAAAGTACAAATTCTCTTTAAAATATTAAAAATCTCTCTAAATTCAAATTCAAATTCCCTCTAAATTTCTAAAATCTCTAAAAATGTCATGTCTCTTTAAATTTTCAAAGTCTCTCTACTGTGGACTCCTGTAAATAAAAAATAGTTGCATACTTTTGTAAGTCCCTGAGTCCACTTTGAGCTGACTATATGTGCAATGGTGTGGGGCCATCCATTGGATTGTGGGCAGGCTGTCAGGAGCCATACCAGAAAGGAAAACTCACATTCCCTCCCCTAACAACCACCAACTGCCAATAGCTCCTCAGCAGGGAATGGGGCCTCAGGAGCCTCTCCTCTATCCATGCTGGAATGTTGATTGGTTTCATCTTATACAGTTCTTATGAAGGCTACTGTGAGTCCATGTATGCAGTGGTCTGTTGTGACAGAAAACATTGTTTTTCAGTGGTCCTCCCCAACCTCTGCCTTTTGCAATCTTTTTGACTCTTCCTCTTCTGTGATGTTCTCTGGGCCTTTGGTGTGGGAGTGTGATATAGATGCTGCATTGAGAGCTGAGAACTCCATAGACACTTACTCGGTGCACTTCCCCCAGTCGTGAGTCTCCATATTAACTGCTGTCCAGTGTCAAAATCACCTTGTCTGAAGAGGGCTGGAGCTGCAGTAATCTATCTGCAGTTGGAGTTGGAGGATGCTATGATATAATTTTACAAGCGATCTCCTCTTAGTCCCTGTAAGTCCTATAGGCCTCAACTTATCTTAGACAATTCATCTTCTAGCTCTTCCTTCAGGGAGACTTCTCTGACATTTGCTGGATCACAATCATCTCTTGTCTTGCCATACTGTTTCCATTTTTGTATGGAAAAATATTGTGTAGTGGCGTTACTCTGTTACTAGCCTATTCATTGTCGTTTTACTAGTATTCCTCTGTCCTAGTTATTTTTCTACTGTTGTAGTAAACACTATGACCAAAACCAGCTTAGGTCTATTTGGTTTACACTTTCATGTCACAGTCTATTATTCAGAGAAGTTGAGACAAGACTCCAAGGAAGCAACAGTGTTTCACAGAGGAATACTGCCTATTGACTTGCTGCTTCTCCACCTGTTTACCTTATGCAACTTAGCGCCACCTTTCCAGAAGTGGCACTGCTTATCCTGAAGCTGACCATCTCATATCAATCCTTAATTTAAAAGTGCCTAACAGACATTCTCAAAGGACAATCTTATAGACTCAATTGAGAGTCCCCCTTCTCATGTATGACTAGGTTTGTGTCAAGTCGACAAGAACAAACAAGCACAGAAATCAACCCCTTTCTACCTAATGATGACTCCTTTGACTTAAGGTTAAGATAATCTCACCTCAGGGCAATTCTTTTATCTAAATATCTGTGACATTTCCACTATGCTGTCTCCAAAGTATCATTACTAACTTTCTAAGCATTTCTTACTCCAGAATCCAGTAATAAACACAATAACAACATTTTAAGCTATTGGATATGTTCCTAAGGAGGATTGATGATGACAAATGAGATATGGCTCTTCCATCCTTCCCTTTAGCAATAGAAGACCCAGTTAATACCTCTGCCTAGTACCCAAGGTTCTCCTCTGCCACATCTTAAACTGAATAAGATGGACTAGGATGAGGCCATGAGCTCATAGGGTTGCAGCTCATCCAAATAAAAGTGTGGATATGCCCAAGTCCTTGAACAGAAAGACAGCCTGCTGCTTCCATTATATAGAAGGAAATGGCCCATGGCCATGGGATCTACTAAATACCAGCTTATATAAAAATTCTTCTTTTGAGGGTACTGCAAAGCTGATGATACCTCAGCGTAGGAACGGCATGATGGTGTGGGTGATGAAGGTGGTTATACTTTGTATACTCTATGTATACTATACTATTTGTGGAACCTATGGTAAGGTAACACTATTAAAAATGTGATTTACTGATTCATCTCTCTTTCTTCTTTCTTTCTTATCTCTTTTTTATATGTAGCCTTAGTTGGCCTAGTACCCACTCTGTACACTAGGCTGGCCTCAAATTTATAGAGATTCACTCATCTTTGTCTTCCAAGTGTTGGGATTATATGTGTATGACTATATGCCCAGCTTATCAGTTCCGTTTTTGCTTTTAGGTGGCACAAAATGTAACCATTTTGTAATAGGAGAGACCACTAGAATTCCAATATTATATATATATATATATATGTATGTATATATATATATATATATATATATATATATATATATATATATATAATTCCAATATATAATATAAATAACAGTTCTATTTGCATCTGGATGATCCCAATTTTTTATTTATTCTTTGGAAACCCAGCCTTCTAGGGCCCTTACAATCTTGTTCCACTTTTGGCCAACCTATTCTGTGCTAGGCCAAATGGAAAATCGCTGAGGTCCCCCTTATCCTGGCCAACTACAGAAGCCTAAAGATCACTGATGTTTGGATTCAGGGATCAACCACATAAGTAAACCTTAATGAACAAGGCTACCATTTTCTATATGGAACCTAATCATATCTAACCCTAGCAAGTGATAGTACTGCTGTATGTTGGCCAGTGTTATCTGTGAAACAGAAGGGATTAGATTTACCATTTTCCACAAAATAGCCTTCTTTCTAAAGGAAGCATTCTTGAGTCTCAGCAGGTTAAGTGACTCCTCAACCAGAATAGGGTGGCTCTCAACCACCTATTATTCCAATTCCTGAATATCCAATATCTTTGGCTTCCTACAGTACCTGCACTCACCTGTACACACACACACACACAATTGAAAATAATAATAATAATAATAATAATAATAATAAAAAACATATTAAAGGTAAAAAATTCTTGCCTTCACACCCCCTGGACAACTTTTAATTTTAACTGTCAGCTTTGTCTAACCCAGAAGACAGGTTTAACTGTGGAATTTTCTAGATCAAGTTGGCCTTTGAGCATGCCTGTGTGGCATTGTCTTGTTTGTTAATTGATTTAGGAATACCCAGCTTACTATGGGTGGCAGCATCCCCTGGGCAAGGGTTCTAGAAATTGTATAAGAAAACATGAAGCAACAAGCAAGCAGGCAGGCCTACACACATTTATTTCTCTCTGGTCTTGACCATAGATATTGTGTGACTTCGTTGTTTATAGTTGCATATAGAAAAAGCACCACTGTGTTTTTTCTCCTATGGTAGGTAGATTGTGACCTGGAATTGTA
The DNA here is from genome assembly GCA_026225945.1 of Cricetomys ansorgei. Taxonomy (NCBI): domain Eukaryota; kingdom Metazoa; phylum Chordata; class Mammalia; order Rodentia; family Nesomyidae; genus Cricetomys; species Cricetomys ansorgei. Next base: position 558,734 of record JAMJFZ010000736.1, read on the forward strand.
AGCTTAATAAATATCACCCCCTTCAAGTTGCTTATTTTCAGGATATTTTGTCACAGCAACAGAAACTAGAATACCCTCTCATCATGTGTAATAAAAACAAAATCTCAGATGCCTGACATTACCTTATTTTGAAATACTAGTCACAGACAAAACAGTGCTGGAATCAGCTTTGGCGTGATCCATTTTTAAACAACTTGTATGGCTTGTGGAACATGCATCCATAGAAAGGATTATTAGAAATATCCCCTTCATTAGCAATACCAACCAGGGTCCCATCACATCCCTTCTCAGCTTTGAAGCAGTTCCAGAAGAATAAAAAGTCTTCATTAATTTTCTGTAATTGATCTTGCTGATCTGTCAAGGGGGAAATGCACAGACAAAAGGGCTCCAAACAGAAGTAAATGTGCCCATACTTTAACAATCATACCCTGACCATTTTGAGCCACACCTCACACCTAGTGACTTGTGGTGCTTAACACACATAATTAAAGCAGAAACCCTAATGATCCCTGGAGCCTGAACCTAAATGTCTAGTTTCAGAAAGGACAAAGGATGCTGTCAATCTTACTAATTAACAATGTCCATTTATTGTTGTTGTTTTTTTTAATATGATCTACTTTATTTAACCCCAGATGTCAAAAAACTTATTTTGTTATGTACCTATATAGAAATTACTAATGAACCATTTTACCTTCCTTTTATACCCTCTTTAACTTCTTTTCAAATTTTTAAAATTGTTTTTTTACGCTTAAGTACTTATCCTTTGTTCTCTGACTGTTTCACCCATGGGTACAGTGAAATTTCATCTTTCTTATCCCTATTATCCTGCCTCATCCATCTTGTTTCATGCATCCTGCCTCCCCTCACCTAAACCCTTCTCTCCAACAAGTCCCCTTCCTACTTTCATCCTCTCTCTCTCCTCTCTCTCTCCCTCTCCCTCTCCCTCTCTCTCTCTTGCTCTCTCTCTCTCCCTCTCCCTCTCTCTCTCTCTCTCTTGCTCTCTCTCTCTCTCTCTCTCTCTCTCTCTCTCTCTCTCTCTCTCATTTACTGCATGCATGAGCATAGGTGTGAGATAATTTACTGGATCATGTGCAACTTACCTCTAGTCATGTTACTATAGCAAATGAAACCCCTTCTGCCCAGGACTATTAAATGTCAGTAGTCCCTCAGAGAAGGGTAGAGCCTCATGATCCCTTCCTCCCTCCATGCTGAATTGTTGCCACACACAATCTTTTGAAGAGCTTGTGTACTTTGTCACCACAGCTACAGTGAGTGCATAAATATATCATGAAACAGTGTCTTCTGGGTATAGTATGCCACTTCTTATGGGTCCAGATAAGACCCTACAAAAAATGGCTCATAAGCTAAAACGAAGCAACTTTTCTAAACCATCATAAAAGGACTCCATTCCCTCTCCGGGGCTACTGAGAACTTTCCTGCATCTATCACTGCATACGTATTTTATTTGAATTTTATATCAATTCTTGTCTGGTAAAAATTTTAACAGCTCCCTCCTGCCTTCAGCTTGTTGTTCCTGGCACGACAGACAATGTCTGGCAGCGTTGGTCAGAGAATTGAAAGTGGTAGGATATTGAAATGGGACTTCTCAATGGACTCAGAGGAACTGAAATAATGAGTGTATGTAGTGACAAGGATAATGAGGATCAGAGATGATGGGAATGGAGAGGCCTTAGAGAAGCTAGCGGGTCAGATCTCAAATTTCTCAAAAAAGACAACTAAGGGTTTCAAATTATCTTAGCAAACTCATGTCAGTAAGAGAGTTTGGCAGATTTGATAGAATACATAGTTATCAGGGGTTTATAGAGATGATTGAGAGATTCTTATAGGAGAAATGGTATGAAACAGAAAGAAAGAGAGAGAGAGAAAGAAAGAAAGAAAAAGAAAGAAAGAAAGAAAGAAAGAAAGAAAGAAAGAAAGAAAGAAAGAAAAAGGAGGGAGGGAGGGAGGGAGGGAGGGGAGGGGAGGGGAGAGGAGGGGAGGAAGAAGGAAGGAAGGAAGAAAAAAACAAAGAAAGAAAGAAAGAAAGAGAAAGAAAGATTTCAAAAGTTACTCAGAAAAGGGAGCTGGAGAGATGGCTCAAAATTTCACTTTCAGAGGACAAAGGTTCAATTCCCGACATCCTACATGACATTTCACAACTGTCTATAACTCCAGTTCCAGGGAATCTGATGCCCTTTTCTGGCCTCCATGAGTACCAGGTATATATGGCACACAGACGGAATTATATGCAAAACACTCAGACATGTAACATTTTTTTAAGAAAAGAATTCTATTCTACAGAGTCAGATATAATCACACATAGGCTTAGAAAAAAATCCATGAATAATTTTCCAACCCAGGGCCAATCCCAGTAGCTAGGACAAAGTACATAAGAAAGACTTCTAGCCTAGCAAATACAAATTTGAATGTCCCCACCAAAACTCATATTGAAATGTGTGGAATTTACAGTGTGAAATATGAAAAGAGTAAGAACTTAATCCAATTATGGTATTTAGAGGTGGAGTCTTCTGGGAGTTAATTAAGATTAAATGAGGCTGTTAGGTTGGAACTTTAATCCAATAGGAGTATGGTTTCACAGGAAAAGGAAAGGAACCTAAAATATGGTATTGTGTCTTGTTATCCAATAGTCACCAGTACTTGGGAACAGTATTGCCAGATATAGCTGCTCAATCCTGAACTGCCTTCAGAACCACAAATCAAACATTTTTTTCTTTATAACTTTCTCAGTCTGTGTCATTAAGACCTAGTAACAGAAAACATCCATAAATGACTTTCCAAAGAAGATCAGGACTCAGCTTCAAGGCACATACCCAAAATTGTAAGAATCAAAAAACTATCTGAAAGATGCTTCAGCAGATACTATCCAGAGCTCAAGAGTTATACTGACCCATAGATTCCTACATCAGTGCAGAAGTGACAACAAAGGCTTCAAGGGTGTCGATTGTAGTTCATGGCAAGAGGTTCAACTTTCTAATCCTCAGAGGATCATCTGATCCTCTCCAAATCACTGGAACCATAAGTGTTAAAGGAAAAAAATATGCATAGCATCTAATAAAGACAGTAAGGGAGACTGTATTCAATACTGGATTTTGATAAACAAGTATGAGTCCCACTGCAGTGGGATCTTTCAGAGGGAAAGAGAAATCATGTTTATCTCTAACATGACAAATTGGGATTTATAGCAAGAGGCTAGAGAATCAGAATCAGTGGTTGGAATATTAATAACAGCAGAAGTAAGGGTGCTCTTCACAGACTGAACTACCAGGATTGTTGCTTAAAGTAGGTCAGGGTGATCAGTTATTTAGTATATTCAGCATGGAGAATTTGGTCACATATCCAAGGGTATTAGTATCAAGTGGGAGTTTCACTGACTTGACAATAGGATTCAAGTTCAAACTGGATTCTGTACCAACAGGTGGGGAAACCTATGGTCAGGTCTCCATGTCCAGAGGGCTCAAAGAAGCCTGATTAAAGTCAGGTCAGAGGAGCAGGTATTTTGTTATATCCTTTTTTTCCCTCAGTAGTTGCTATCTATTGTACACAGATAATATATTTTAAATGACTCCAAGTGCTATCAAGGAGAAAAGTGAGGGCGTAAGTGTACAAGGAGGACTTTGAGAGACATTTTTGGTCCTGGGATACTCATAATGTTTAGACTGATCTCTGAAGGCATTTTTTGAGGTTTCAGGGGGATCTCAAAAGGGCTTTTGCATCCGAAATGCCACAAATGCTTCCACAATTCAAAGACTAAATAACTCAAAAGCTGTGTGTGGGGGGGGGGTTGAATTTGCTGGGAGGGAGAAGGCTCTAGATGGATGCCTGAAAAGGCTTTCCCCTTTCTTTTGGGACCTGGTACATTACAGAAGTGATTGAACGCGTTGAAAGAGGGATTTCAAGATTACTGTGGCTAGAAGGAAGACCAGAGATCGGAAAGCAGCACAGAAGTCTATCTAGATCTAATTCAGAGGCTGAGTTGGTAGTCTCATCAAGATGTGGTAGTGATTTGAAATAACATGGCGGCAGAAGAGATCCAATGGGTTTCTTAAAATATGAAGGCCAGCACAGAGGACTAGAGCAAAGGGCGAGCCATCTGAAGAGATCAGGACTGAAAGACTCACCCAGGCTCCCAACTGGTCTAAGCAGCGGTTGGTGTGACCAGAATCTCTGAGACATAAGAGAAAGAGATGAGAGGGGCATGTGGGTGGGCATAGAAGAGGAGGAATATCATCATCTAACTAAGGTCTCCAATCTTTCCAATCGAAGTAGTGAGTTTTGAATGTTAGATACTAAGAGAGATGCTCACACAGCTTTCCAGTGCACCGTGAAAAGAAGTCCTAAAATAGTAATGATTCTTTTATATATACGGCAAATGGGTATTTTCCTAATACATTAACTTAAAAAAAGAAAAAAGGCAAGATGGCGGCCAGAGAGGACCGCAAGGCCAGAACTGCTTCAGTGATGACGCAGGGTGCATTGTGACTCATCTCACCAAGTCCTTTGTGACCTGCCCAGCCCCAGCGTTGTCCCTGGTGTGTTAAGAGCCTGTCCACCAGACAGATCTAGCTCCCGCTTGAGTCCGGACCTCGGACAAGTGGCTGCGTCGGCCCAATTCTAGCTTGGCCCTCAGCTTCCCAGTCATGGCAACCTCCACCACCTCACACCGCCCCATCAAGGGAATACTCAAAAATAAGAGTTCAACGTCTTCCGTGGAGGATTCCACCCAATCATCTGGCAGACTCGGCACCCAGGAGTTGCAACGTAAGAAATCACAAAAGTGGGACGAATCAAACATACTAGCAACCCACTATCCATCCTACAAGGACTATGACTTAATGAAGATGAATGAGCCCGGCAACCCCTACTCCAGTGTGCCACACGATGGTGATGACACCATGGGTGAAGTTCAAGGGAAGGAAGCCATGACATCTGACAACTTATCGAAGACACTGGCAGCCACTGACACCTTTGGGACCAGCTATCAGGGCGAGGAGCAAGAAAATAGCGGTGCGCAGAGCAGCAAGTTTTTCCTGGACAAGCAAGAAAGGCAGCAGCAATTTGAATTGAAGAGGAAGCTACATTACAACGAAGGACTGAACATCAAATTAGCCAGACAACTAATATCAGAGGAGCTCCAGTCTGAAGTAGAGGAAGATGAAAACCAACTACATCTACAATCAAATTATTGAAGAAAAGACTACTACAGAAGAAGCTCCGACAATTGAACATCTAGAAATTCCATCATAAACGCATATAACATCTGCGGTTGCTGCTGCCATTGCTGCTGCCGTTGACTATGCCATCGCTTCTTCTTGCTTCTTAAGAATCCATGCTCTTTAGTGGGACACTACTTGTCCGTTTAATATAGTGTTTAATAGTGTTTAACTGTATCTAACGGTTATGCAGGAATTAAATGGTAATCTTAGAAACTATTAAACTGGCTGAAACGTTTGCTGTGTCTGTGTCTTATTTCTTGCACCAATAGTCATTGGCTTCCTTTTTTTAAATTGAAAATCATCTCAAGCTAACTTTAGATTGATATTTAGTTATGGGAAAATTGGTACTATGCTGGAAATGGTAATGAATACATTACAAAATAATGGTGCCCTTTTTATAGCCACATTGGTTCCCCATTTCTAGAATTTTGTTGTTTTATGACTGGTGAGCAAGGTACTAGAGATATTCAACGGTACGAAGATACATTAGTGGTCACATATTTGCCAAGCAGAGGCATGTGTCAGGGGTGGTTTCCAGGAATAAAGGGAGAAAAATGAATGAACCTCTGCTAAGGTTCTTACAGGGAGGGTGCTTACTTGCTTTTCAAATGGGAACCTCTTAAGGCCTTCTGGGGGTGGAGGATGCTTCTATTAAAAGAGGGGTCAGCATTCTCGTTGGGGTTAGATAACTATTTGAATGAGAAGTGGTTTCCAGATGCCTGCAGAACAGCACCAATTTCCAGGAAAATGCTGTCTTCAAAGTTCCTGTTGACGCGAAGATGAAGACAAAGAAGGTTGGAGAGATTGCCCAGTGGTTAAGAGCATACATCGCTCTTGCAGAAGGTCCAAATAAGGTTTCTTCTAGTCATCTGTAATTCCATTTTTATGCACACCCACCACCACAAACACATAATTAAAGATAAAACTACAATAGAGAGCTGAAGATCTATTCAGCCATTAAGAACACTTGCTGCCCTTGCAGAAGACCCAGTTTCAGTTCGAGACACTCGTCTATAACTCCAGTTCCAGAGGATCCAACGACCTCTTCTAACATCCACAGGCACCGCATACATATGGTGCACAGACACACATGCAGACAAAACACCCATACACACAAAAATAAATCTTGAAAAAAAATAAAACATAAGAGGGAATTTCGTTTGATGACCTGTTTCTGCTCAAAATACAGGATGGTGCAGCTCCTTGCTGGGCTACAGTACAAGCAATACAAAAAATAGGGGGAAGCAATTGCTAATTCACACATATGGGAAATGGTCATAGGAGAGATAAAAACGCTGGACAGAATAACATAGGGATGTCAACAAAATGTGTATACTTGAAGATTCCCTTTGCACAAGATGATGCTTACATAATTGTTCCACAGCACAGTACCACATCAATGGTCAGGAAAACATGTAGGTAAGGAAAGAGAAGGAGGACAGAACCTCTAAAATCTAAATTTGATGAGGAGCACTACCACACATATAGACATCTTGATCAAATTAACACTACTCCTTATAAAATCTGCATTTGGAAAATCCGGTTCACATATGATAGGATGTAACATTCAGCATTAACGTACATTCAAGGATAGGCAGAAAAGTTTTCAGCAGTCAAGCTACATATTCAAGAGGCTTTTAAAGGGTTTAAGTATGTAGGCTGCAAAGGTATGGTGGAAACTGGAAAGTGTGTAGGTCATTGTGTAGTATCTGTGTCTGCATGTGTGTATGAAAAAAAAAGCTACTTCAGTCATTCTTATCCACCATCGTAAACATAGTTCTCTAATACAAGAATATATATTATTAGTGCCTAAAAAATACAAGAATTTTTATCATTGTGTGGGCAGATTATTTTTGCACCCCTGAACCTGCATGTGCATACTGGGTACTAAACAGTTCATTCTTCCAAGGAATCTGTTTGTTTCTTATTCCTCCCTTCCATGCTTTAAAGAAGACTCTTAAATGGTGCATATGAACCCAGTTTCCATAGCAATTGCAAGCATCAGTGATAACCCAGAGCTTCTAAGTTCTAATATACAATCTGCCCTATTAATGAGTTTCAGACTGCATTTCCGTGAGACCACAGCTCAGTCACTGATAGATAATTCAAACTTTAAATTAAATCAGGATAGATCAAAATGCAGCAGAGTGAGGGGTGCCATTATAAGAAAAGCATGCTATTAAAAAAAATACACTCATTTTGGAGGCAAAATGGTCACTTTTGTGGTTTGTAATGCCCAGATGGGAAAATTCTAAAAAGACACAAAAAATCTTTTCTGGGTTATTAAAAGCATGTCATTTTCTTATTCTATTTGTGACTGAGTTTCACACTTAGTAGCTCTAACTCTAAGAAAGCACACAATAATTAATCCATTCCCCCAAGAAGGGCAGGTGTGATAGTTAATCCTAGCTGGGTCAGGAGTAATCCAAGTTCAACAATAACAACATCTTATTTATTCATGCACTGCATGCCAGGAGTTTGTGCCTACATTGAAGGAGTTCCCAGTTGGCTGGTGTGCCCAGCCATTTCTACCTGTGCAAGAGTACTTACAGGGGTCCTGGAGGGATCTTGCCCAAGGTCTTAAAAGGACTTGCTGTGGCATTAATTTTGAGGATACTGTCAAAAATAGAAACAGAATGTAACAGAGTATGGACAGGTAGATCTGGAAAGATTGGCATTCCAGATACAAGAAGCAAGGTGAGACTGCATGCGCTTACTGAGGTAAGGAGTTTCATGGACTAACCCACACAGCACACAAAGGCAATGGGAGACACAACTTTTTTAAGCAGGAGGTAGCCTGATCAGACATCTATTTCTGAGATCTTTGTAGCTGAGGCACGGCCATGAACAACGGAAGGTAAGGAAGACAAAGTTGGAAACAGTAAGCTGGGTTCCAGAAAGCTGAAGACTATAATGTTCAATTATCCAGTTCCTTATTTTGTACTCAACAAAGCCACAACTGACTCTACCCCTGTGCCAGACACACAGTGGTCCCCAAACAGCTGCATTAGCAGTACTCAGAGGCTGGTAAGAAGTCCACATTCTCAGACCATATCTGAAGTCCTGCTAACTCAGTATCTCAAGTCCCAAGTCCAGCAGTCTTAAACTTAACAAACTTCCCAGGGAATTCTTCTGGGTAATATGATGTTTTATTTAGCCAAGCTCTATCCTGTGAGATGGATCTCACTGATACTCACTGTGTATTTCTGGTGAGTACAATTTTCTTTCAAAAATGTGTCACCTTGAATTTAAGGACAGCAGCACACAGGTTTGTTAAGAAATTTTCACAAATGGGCTGGAGAGATGGCTCAGCAGGTAAAGGTGCTTGCCACCAAGCCTGACAACCTGAGTTTGCTCTTTGAGACCCACATTAGTAAGAGGAGAGAATCCACTCCTGTAAGTTATGCTCTAACTTCCACATGTGCAGTATGACATGTGGACACACATACGCATATATTTAAGTAAATAAACATCATTAAAATATCTAAAGATGTTTTCGTGAGTATGCTGTCAGACTGAAATCTCAGCTATACTCTTTCTGTACCCATCCTTCTCTAATTTTTCTCGTTTCTCCTCCTGGTGTGGTAAGTATTCCCAACACAGTTCCAGGGATTTCCTACATCTCCAGCTTTACTAGAGCCACTCCATTTGCTCAAAATACACACACATACCTTTTTGTTTTCACTTTGTGTTTCATTCCATCTCCAGCACTCAGTACAAACTCCACCTCAAATGCCCAATTTAGAATAGCTAGTACTGAACTGGGAGAAGAAGAAGAATATAATAACTGGAGTAAATGTTTTAGGTTCAAAGAATGCAAGTTGGAATCCAGGCTCTGCCATAGGTTAACTGAATCACTCAAGGAAAAGAAAGCAAGTCACCCACGGGGCCTTATTTCCTCACAACTGCACAAGGATAATGATCATAATGTCTTCTGTGGACAGTTGCTGGAATGACTGAATGAAAAGGTGTTAGTGAAACACATGGTTTCTATCAAATATTCATTAGATGTTATTATTTTCACCTGCACACATTCCTGTGCATCTGTTAATGTGCTGATCTCTCCATGATACTGCTAGACATTCCTGAAGCTACTTATCGTTTCTAATGGGACGAAGAGCCTTTTGTATACAGGAGCTGTGCCAGTGGGTCCAAAGTTTCTAAGCACTGTGTCATATACTAAATCCATGTTGTAAAGTGAAACTGAGAGGATGAGCTTGAACATGCCTCCCTCCTGTTAAACTGGATTCCACAATCCACCTGTGAGTAGTCAAATACAATTTGTTCTCTGAGGCTATTGAAGCTCCAGCATCATGAGCTTTCAGGGATACAGGTGAAGGCAAAATTAAAAGTAGGTGGTCTCAAAAGTTAACAGTGCTTACTCAAAGCAGTGACAATTGCTTCACGTAATCTTCTCTTTAAGGGTGTCTTTGATGTTTTTCATCATCCCTAAGTCTGAAAAACAGGAGATAAGATGGGAGGACAATATGCAGGATTTAGACATAAAGCCAATTTCCAGTTTAATTTCTACACACATTGAAATTTCTACGACACAGTCAAGTTTAGGAAAGAAAGGCATTAATTCTGTCTCATCCAAACCAGAGGTAAGAATCACATGATCATTTGTAGTAACATACTACGTGTTATATTCATAGTGTATCTCTAATTCTTTTTCTTTCTGAACTTTGTTGATTAATCACAATTTGACTTCAACAGAAAGTTTTTATAAACTGGAAGTAGAAAGAAATGTATTGACCCTTTAGTCCAACTGCTTTAACATATTTCCCAAGGTTTTCTGTCTCAGATATAAGGGATACCAAAATATCACCCTGGGGTTAGAAAGCCCATGGGGATCTATGCTTGCCTACAGCCACATGCTATCTCCTTTGTATATGGGAACATAAATCGACTGCAAGCCCAAATACACTTATTCTTGGTTGGAGACGTTCTTGTGCTTTGAACTCAGAAAAGCCTTCCAGTGGAGTATGTCCTTTTGTTGAAAACCTGACCTCAGCCAGCATCTGACTTTATACAAATAGCCCAAGAGATTAAAACTAAGTAACTTCTCTTGAAAAGAAAAAAAAATTTCCTGTCAGTCTGGTCTGGTTAGTACCTTTTTTCCTTTACCTTGTGCTCATCATTCCCAGCATGTCATACTTTAATAATAAATACATGCTATGGAGAAACAGAAGCACAGTGGGTGAATTCTAAGAAAGAAAATATCCTTCAGAAAGTCTGAGGTTCTCACAGTAGTTCTCAACCTTCCTAATGCGGTGACCCTTTAATACAGTCTTCATGTGGTGACCCAACCATAAAATTATTTTTGTTGCTACGTATTAACTGAAATTTTTGCTACTGTTATGAATCTTAATATGAATATCTAGTATGCAGATGGTCTTAGGCAGCCCTGTGACAGGGTCATTTGACTCTCAAAGGAGTTCAGAACCACTGCCTCAGAGGGAGTGGAGCCCTCACCATAGTCAAGAGAAGTTACTTGCCCTTATGTCATGAACTATTAGTATAGGGGCATTTGAGTAGAGTTATATTTGAATAGATAAGAAGTAGACATTTTACCACCTTGTTTGGTAGTACGTTTTGTAATATCCTTTGTCTTTTCTAAGACTAGCCATTTGGGTTAAAGCACCATATATAAATTAGGGCATAGACTCTAGTTGCTTATATAATGCACTGCAAATCACAGGGTCAAGCTCCACATTTTGGTTTATTACTTTAAGTCTACTGCCTTTGCATTTTCCCCCTTGACATATTGGCAAGATTGAATAACTGACAATGGCAGAAGATCTTTTTCTAGAATTGTTTCAGAGTTGAAGTGGGGCACTAAGGGCCTTGGTAAGTGTTGCTAATATATCATACAGTCAAAGTATCAAAACGCATGTAATTATTACTTTTCTATAGCTGTGATAAAGTACTGTGACAAAGACAACCTACAGAAGAGTTTATTTGGGCTTACAGTTTCAGAGGGAGATTACTCCATCCTGACAGGGAGGTGTGATGGCAAGCAGCAGGCATGGGAGCTGGAGTAAAACCTGAGGCTTAACATTTTAAACCCCAAGCACAAAGGAAAGAGAGAGAGAGAGAGAGAGAGAGAGAGAGAGAGAGAGAGAGAAAGAGAAAATGGAAGTAGGTTAAGGCCTTAAGTGCTCAAAGCTCATCCCAAGTGACATGCCTCTTCCACAAAGGACACACTGCCTAACAGTACCCCCAAGTACTCCCCAAACAGTACCTCAACCTTTGACCAGGAGTTTAAATGCATGTGTATATGGGAGGACAATCTCATTCAAGCCAACACAAGACATAGAAGGTTTGAACTGCAGTTTTGAGGGGAGAGGAGGGTGGTGATTATAGGAAGTTGAAGCCTGGATTATTGTTTGGAAATCAAGATGTAACAGAGATATCTGATGAAGTTGCTAATGTTTGGTATCAATGAGATAACTTTCTGAAGTTTAATGGTCTTTGGACTCTCTGGGCAGAGTTTTTTGCATGTCTTAGACCTAAAAAGTGTAAAGCAGATTACCTTTTGACAAGCAGGGCTTGCTTTTTATTTTTTATTTTTTTGAGAGAGAGAAATTTAAGCAAAAGAGACAATAAGTCAGGCCCTGAGACAGTACCACCACTTCTTCAGTTTTTCAATATAGAAAAAGAAACAGGGTTATAAATCGAGATAAGTGACGATTGCCATCCTGCAATAGTCAAAGAAGTCTCCCTGAAGGAAGAGCTAGAAGATGAATTTTCTAAGATAGGTTGAGGCCTATAGGACTTACAGGGACTAAGAGGAGATCGCTTGTAAAATTGTATCATAGCACCCTCCAACTCCAACTGCAGATAGATTACTGCAGCTCCAGCCCTCTTCAGACAAGGTGATTTTGACACTGGACAGCAGTTAATATGGAGACTCACGACTGGGGGAAGTGCACCAAGTAAGTGTCTATGGAGTTCTCAGCTCTCAATGCAGCATCTATATCACACTCCCACACCAAAGGCCCAGAGAACATCACAGAAGAGGAAGAGTCAAAAAGATTGCAAAAGGCAGAGGTTGGGGAGGACCACTGAAAAACAATGTTTTCTGTCACAACAGACCACTGCATACTGGACTCACAGTAGCCTTCATAAGAACTGTATAAGATGAAACCAATCAACATTCCAGCATGGATAGAGGAGAGGCTCCTGAGGCCCCATTCCCTGCTGAGGAGCCATTGGCAGTTGGTGGTTGTTAGGGGAGGGAATGTGAGTTTTCCTTTCTGGTATGGCTCCTGACAGCCTGCCCACAATCCAGTGGATGGCCCCACACCATTGCACATATAGTCAGCTCAAAGTGGACTCAGTGACTTACAAAAGTTGACATGAATTTAGGAAGGGGATGTAGAAAGGGGTGCCTGGGAAGAGTTAGAGGGAGACGTGGAGTATGGTTACAACCAGTGAACATTATATAGATTCATGAAATTCTCAAATAGTAAAAAATTCATTCAAAAAGTTATATTGTAGAGCTCAGAAAAATGAGAGAGAATCTTGTCTGCTTATTGGACTCTATATGAGTTTAGAACAGCAAATGGAGATTTTCAAGAGACTACCAGAAATGCATTTTTGGAGCTTCAAGGAGTGGAACAGTCTTAAATCTGGGCAAATGATTCCATGGTGATAGGCCTTGCAACTTGTCTGGAGTTGCAGGAATGGGGAGGCCTTGGTAAGGTATGGCCCAGAAAGCTTTAGATCCCATGGGAAGATTTTGAGGTAGGCCCAGCCCAGCCTTCTAGGTCAATGTGGGGAGATGATCCCAGAATGGTAATTCAGGCTGTACTCCTTCTAAATTAGTGACAGCCATTACTGTGTGTGCATGTGCACATACATAACATACTGAAATAGGTAAGCAGTGTATGGATATAAGAAGAGGCTTGTCCGAAGGAAGGGTCTTCCATAAAAGACATCACAGTGGATAAAGTGATAGTGATAATAGCTTGTGTTCTGGACTCTGTAACCAAACCTCTGGTGTGCTAGTGAAATCTAGATCTAATGTGTGTGTGTTCAGTTTTTTGAGGAATGTATAGAATATGTGGGAAGGTTGTTGGGGCGGTAGAGCTAAGCAGCTTGGAGTAGACGCCAAGCTGCCTGTTTATCTTGTAATTACATCAGTTGTTAATTTCACAGATATCAGAGTGGTCCTTTACTCAGTTGTTAGTTTCACAGATATCAGTGTGGTCCTTTGTGTGAGCTTTGAAATGTATGCTGGCCACCTGGGTTGGAACTCAGATGGTTTTTGGAAGATCAAAACCTCAGAAGTCATGTTTAGTCATGGTTCTGAGGGCAGTGAGAAGACTCCTTTGTCTCCAGATGACTGTATGAGTGTAGCTTAAATAGACGACCTTAGGCAAGTTTGTGCAAATGTCAACTCTTATTCATCCCTGGCCCCAGTAGCTAGGCCCCAGGAGCTGGCATGTGACTACCTGGAAAGGGCTCAGACCTCTCTTACACTTACTATTACTGTATGACTTGAAAGCCTTTGATCTGCCTCTATAGAGCAATTTCAATACATAAGACAGGTGGCCTGAGGGTTGGAAAGTAGAGAATTGTGTAGTTCTTGTTTAGCACTGTAGGGAATGCATGTAGTTTCTGTACAATAGTCCTGGAGATAGTCCTTAGGGTTTAGATCTGTCAGTAAGGTACTGAGATTTCAAGTGTGGTTTGGTATTACAGTAAGCTCTGGACTTCGTAAGAGGAAAGTCTGGTGCATGTGGATTCTGTTATGTGACACCCAATGGAAGGATCTGAAACTAAATGTTTCAGTCTTTTAAGTGGTTAAATCTGATTACTTCGATGACTCTCTATAGAGCATTAAGAGCTTTATGTACTCTAGCTTATTCAGGTGTGTTTGAGAATCCTGGTTGGGGGCTAATATAGTTTTATTTTGTAATACTAGTTTTTATTTTGTTTTATTATCCTACTTTCCTTTCCTGTAGCTATGATAAAATACTCTGACCAAATCAACTTAACAGAGAAAAGATTTCTTTTGGCTCATACTCCCATGTGTTATAGGGGGAACATTAAGGCAGCAGGTCCCTGAGGCAGTTTGTTCTATTGCATCTACAGTCAGAAGAAAAGAGCAATGAGTATGTGCTGCTACTCTGTTTTCTCTTTCTACTTACACAATTCCAGATCTCCTGCTCCTCAGCTGGTCTCTCTCACAATCAAGAAGGACCTTCTAATGTCACTTAACATCATCAAGATAATCCACTGTAGACATGCTAAGAGATGATTCTAGGCTTTGTCAAGTGACAGCTAAGCCAAATTGTCACAGTTATACTTTCCTAATGTATATTTATGACTGTGTATGTGACCCAAACTTTTTTTTTTGCTGTTGTTATAGTCTAATAAGGATCTTTAGAGGGCTACATTTGAAGACTTCAGTTTAGCAATTTGGCTCCATTAGCTTCTCCTTACCAATTGTGTTCGTTATCTGCTAGCATGAGGTCTTCTCCTATTGATAATGTGGCTTTGCTTAGAAACATGGAGAATATTTTCCTCTGCTGTGACCTTCTTTTTGTAGAATACATGTTGATTAAAGGCTATGGTGGTTTGATTGTCCCAATTAGGATCAAACATTTGACCACTTGGTTCCCAGTTTGTGGTGCTGTTTAGAGAAGTTAGAGAACTCTTAGAAGTTAGTTTACCTGGAGGAAGTAAATCTCTGTGGGTGGGCCTTGAAGGCTCATCCTCACTTCCAGCTTTCTTTCTCTCTGAACACTGTGTGTGGTTGGAATGTGATCCCTCAGTTTCCTGCTGCTATGCCTTCTCCCCAGTTATTCCACTTCTGGAACCTAAAGCCAAAACCAAACTCTTCTGTGAGTTACTTTGATCATGGTACTTTATCACAGCAACAAAAAAAAATCTAATTAATATAAGAGCTGATACCAGAGAGAGTGGTATTGTTGCTGTAAAGAACATTATTTTTTAATGTGGAAAGACTTTGCAATTTTAGACTAGGAAAGTAGTTGAATGCTATAAGCAGAGCTTAGCGACCTCTTTTAATAGGAACCTGAAAGCTATGGAGAGCAATGCAGACAGTGGAGGCTCAACTCATGAGGTTTCAGAGGGGGAACAAAGACTATATCAGCAACTGAACTAGAGGCCAGACATATGATATTTTGGCAAAGAATCCAGATGCTGTGTTCTGAAAGGGAAGCTGGAATTTTTAATAAGATGTATGCTATTATAGAGAGGTCCATTGTCCAAGATCCTACATAGCCAAACCTCCAACTTGTGAAAGTTTGCCGATGGAGTTCCTTCTTTCTCGAATGTAACTGCTAATGGAAATTTCAGTTCAGTGTATAGAAACAGCAGCTAACATTGCCCAAGGGATCCCAAGATTCAACCCAAGCTGGCAACCTAACTTAGTAGTGTTATCAATGTGATATTAGTTTTAGTAACAAGAAAGATATAAAAAGATTTAGGGGTCATAAGATTGATCCTTCACCCACGGTTTCAGGAGGTTACTAAGATTAGGCAATGTGTCACTAGGCTTTGCTTAAAGAATAAGATCCTAAGAGACCATTCTGTGAAGCTCTTAATGTAAAGTCTGGTTTGTGGAAGAGACACCAAGGTGTTCGAGATGCCAGGTTTGGGAGAACTCTGCCAAGGAGCATTGTATATGAGGAATGGGACCAGCTCAAGGAAGAGTAGAATGTTGCAGTAAGCAAAGCTGAAGGAGCAGAGCCATCTAAATCCTTTGAATCTGAAGTCCAAGATGCCGGATATGGAGTTAAAGAGCTTGGTGTTTGCCCTATGATTTTTCAGTTTTCCAAGGGATCACAGTTAAGAGATTTCCTTGAGTCTCAGAAGAGACTTTGTAATTTTGAAGTAAGACTAAGTGCATTTGCAATATGATATAGCCAGGTTCTCATGAAACTCAAGATGCTGAATGTGGTGGTTTGAATGAAAAACGTCCCCCATAGCCAAGTGTATTTGAGCACTTGATCCCCAGTTGCTGGCACTGCTTAGGGAGGTTATGGAAACCTTAGGAATTCGGCCTTGTTGGAGGAAGCACATCACTGATGTAGGCAAAGATGTAATCAAAAATTTTTTAAACTCTTCTCATAGATTCATGGCAGAGGACAGTTTATTCTTGGTAATTCGATTCCTGGTCCTAGGAGGATTTCAGCCTCCATACAATCTAATCATAAGTCTAGACCTAGAAGACTTCAGCCTCTATACAATCTAATCTTCAAGATGCTAGCTCAGAACTAGAAGGCTTTAGCCTCTATACAATCTAATCTTCAAGATGTTAGCTCAGAACTAGACAGCTTTAGCCTCTGTAAAATCTATTCTTCAAACCTAAACCAAGATCATTTCAGCCTCTGAGACTTACTGTTGACTGATTTACTCTGACTAGCTCCTTCTGAACTCAGAGCTGTATTGAACTCAACTGACTCTTCTAGTTGTCTGATTCAACTCACTAGCTGTTTTGGCTCATACTCTTTTCCAAGCTGACTGGTTCAAGTTGACCTTCTGAGCCACTGACTGTTGCTGATTGAACTCTTCTGACTGTCAGACTCCCACAGCTTCTCTGACTGAACTGCTCTGCTAGGCTTCAAACTGACCCTCACTGTTAACTGACTCCCAAATTCTCCCAAATTCACTCTTCCTGTTTGACACTGCCTCCTGTTGAACTGCCTTCCTGTCTTATCTGACTGATTCTCTAACTGATCTAACGAACTGCCTGACTCCCTGAGCTGAGAGGCTTCTTTTAGATCATGAGAGTTGGGCAGGTCCTTACTCTCACTCACTCTGCTAACTCTTCCTCTGATTTGTGACTTTGCCTGTTCTTCACTCTGATTTACCCCAGATGTCACTCTGCAAAGTCTTACTCTGCTTCACTCTCAGACATGGGATTAAAGGTATGTGTACTCAGTATGTACTTTACTCTGTCTCTGACTTTCCACTTCTCAGTTGACTTGCATGCTCTGACTCAATCTCCTTCCATTCTCTCAGTCTCTACTGCTTCTTTCTTAACTCAGAACTGACTGTGAACTCTGAACTAAGAATCATGAACTGAGAGCTGTGAACTGAGAACTGTGACCTACTTCTGAACTGACTGCTTCCTTTTACATTCTGAGAGCTGGGATTAAAGCCATGTGCTACAGTTACCTTCTTAGTTGGGTTACTTGAAGGCATGTGCTGCATTCCAGCCTGATCACACAGGTTGGAGTGGACTATGAGGGTTTATAGCCCTGTCCAAATTTTCTCTCTTTCTGCTTCCGGTATTGGTTGAGATGTGACCTCACAGGTTCCTGCTTCTACCACTTGCTGCTTTGCCTTCATCACTACCATCAACTCTATCCTTATGGTACCATAAGATAAAAACTTTCTTCTGTAAGTTGCTTTTGGTCAAGGTATTTCATTATAGCAACAGAAAAGTAGCTAACATAGAGATTAACCTCTGAGAGTTTCATGCCGTCTCTGATAATAGAGGACAGGTGACTTCCTGGAGCTGTAGAGTTCTTATTGAGGCATATCATCATCCTCTGGCACCACAGGGGATAACTAACTTTGGAGATTATTCTAGTTTCACTCCTTTTGCTATAACAAAATCCCCTAACAAGAAGTGACTTATGGTTTATTAACCCACAAGTTATGGTTCACCATAGCAGGAACGATAAGGCAGCAAGATCCTTAAAAAGCTGGTCATATCACATTCACAATTAAGAGCTGTGCTGGCTAATTCTTAACAACAAGCTATGAACATTTGTCCTTATACCCACAGATGAGTAAAGTCTTCACCCTTTATCAAGGAAATTTCTCGTTGAAACACATAGAGACTGTTACAAAAAATTACAACCAATCAAAATGCTGAGTTGTGCAGCCCCAGCCCCAATGGCTACATCTACAAAGCACTCTCACACCTAATGCCCTGAGAACATTGTGGAATAAGAGGTGGGAAGATTGTAAGAGCTAGAGGAAAGAAAGTTTGCTGTAAAATTGTGCCTTCTAATAATATCAGAACTGCACCTATAAAGTCTTCAACATGACTGTCCAAACATGAGCTGAACAAGGACAACACAAATGAACATGATTTTGGATGGGGCAAAGTCCAGGAGGCCTCAACCCTACACAAAGAACTGTAGGTGACTGAGGAAAGCAGGGATTAGGGAAAGGTGGTCTTCCCCAGGGAAAAGCATGGCAACTGAATGTCCAGTACTAAGGAGAGCCCTTAAAACATACATACAAGTTTTATTATATAGATGGAACAGGCTATATTTAGGAATATATGTGTATACATATATGCATGTATTAACAATTACTGAAAAAGGAGGTTATGAATTTGAAAGAGGACAGAGCTTGAATGGAGGAGAGAAAAATATTGTATTTATAGTATACTTTCAAAAATAAAATCAAATAAAAGAACAAAGCAAGCAAGCAAGCAAAAAAAAAAAAGCAGTGATGACTAGTTTAGTTTTATGTCAACTTAATACAAGCTAGAATCACTTAGAAAGCGGGAACCTCAGTTGAGAAAGTGCCCTTACCACACAAGCATATAACTCAACCAAATAAAGACCATCCCTCTCTGGGTCTCTTAGGTTGTGACAAGATGACAATTAAAGATTGCCATAACAGAGGACAATGAAAAAATATTTGCTATCTTCTTAGACCCTTTAATCTTCTTTTTTGTTTGTTTGTTTGTTTTTCACCTCTAATCGTGGCTGTTGAATATCCAAAAAGTCAATTGCAACTCTTCAAATACAAATGTCCTTTAAATTTTAGTAGTTGTTCATTTTCTTGACTGACGATTGATACGGTTGGGGCCAGATTACTGTGCTTAGTGCCGTCCTTGGTTTCATGATCCTGGGTGCTATAAGAAAACTGACTGGAAAAAAAAAACAAAACAAAAAAAAAACAAAAAACAAAAAACATGAGCAAGCCAGTAAGTAGCTCTCTTCCATGGCCTTTGCATCAGCTCCTGCCTTTTGATTCTTATCCTGTTTATTTTCCTGCCCTGACTTCCTTCAGTGGTGAACAGTGACACGGAACTATAAACTGAAATAAACTCCTTCCTACCCAACTTGTCTTTTATCAAAGCAGTAGAAACCCTAACACCAGAGCAATGAGAAACAAATGCATTTATGATACTTGCACTGTTGAATTTCTCCAGTTTTATACAGTTCATGAACCCCCTACCTAGAGAATGGTGCTGCCCAGAGTGAGCCAACTCAATATAGACCATCTCACACTGGCACTTGTTTCTCAGTTGAGCCGAGGTCATGTTAAGTTGTCAGTTAAAGCTAATCGTAATAGAGGGCAAAGGTGGAAAAACTAGCTCTTCTTTTAGATCCTTTAGCCTCCTTGTTTTGGGCATCTAATCATGGTCTTTGAATACCAAGAAAGCTGATTACACCATGCTTCAGAAATCAATGTACCTTAAAATTTAGTACCATGATGGATTTTAATATAATCTTAACTTTATTAAGATTCAGTGTTCTAAGAAGTTAAAAGTCAACCAACACGCACAACAGAAATAAAGCCAGACCACCACTTTGTACCTAGAAAGTAAGGTCATTGCTGTGATAAATCTCATCATGTGGCTTTCATGGTTTTGTGTTATTTTGTGGAAGAGTTTAGAATTTGGGGCTATAAAAGCCACATAGTGCTGTGTGATTAGATTAATGATATGTTCTTACGGGAGTCTGTAAATCAACAATGCAGATAGTGGCATCTAAGATGTGGTTTCTTAGAATGGAACAAGGTCATCTCTCTGGGCTGTGGTAGTGAACATCTATAATCCCATCACTTGGGAGACAGAGGCACATGAATCTCTAAGTTCGAGGCCAGCCTGGTCTACAGAGTGAGTTCCAGGATAACCAAGGCTACAGAGAGAATCCCTATCTCAAAAAAACTAAAATGTTTTCCTTTATAAGAGTTGCCATGATCATGATGTCTTTTCATAGGAATAGAAACCCTAACAAAGACACTCATTATGGGGCAGGGATATCATGGCTAAACTACTTTTCCTTTTCTTTTCATGCAACTCCTTCAGGAATTTTCCCTCTCTTTCTAGCCTCTGAAGAGCCTCCTAGTCCACTGGCTGACAGTAATGTTTTATGCTCTTTTTCCAGACTTCCTCACTGACCTGCAATGGCTTCCCAACATTCCCGCATTATAATCCTACTCCCTCCTGGCCCCTACCTCCTACCCCTGTTGCTCTCAATATCATATCTCTTTAAAACATAGACAAAGCTTAAAACCTACCACATAGCCTTCTTAATAATGCTATTCTCAAGACCACTTGCCCTATAAAATCCCTCTCTTGTCTGTCCTAAAGCCTGATGTCCCCTATAACCTGGTCAAGGACCTTGAGATTATTAATATGGTTGTCCTTCCTATCAACCCAGTGATGCCTAACCGCTATGGTTCTACTTTCTCAGATTCCCTCATCTATCTCTCACTGTATAGTTATAGATTTTAATGATGCTTTCTTTATCATTCTTTTATGCCCAGATTCACATGACCTCTTTGCCTTCACCCAGGAGGACACTGACACTGGAACAGTCTGTCACTCACTTGGTCTTTCTAACCCCGGGGCTTCTGGGACAGCCTCCCTTTCTTTTGCCAGGTTCTGGCCACTGACTTCTTTTCTCTTGACCCATCTTCCCATTCAATATGTAGATGGCCTTCTACTTTGCAGCATCTCTCTATCACTGTCAAAACAACATATGGTTCAACTTCTTAACTTCCTAGTAAGCAAAAGATAGGTAGTCTCCCCTTTAAAGTTCAACTTTCTATCCTTTGGGTCAAGTATCTAGGCTTTCTGTTTTCCCCTAACAGCCATAAACTCACTCTTGAGTACAGACAGTACCTGTGGTCCCTCACACCTCCAACAACCAAGGAAGAAATGTGGGCCTGGCTAAGTATCTCAGAACCTGGATTCCCAAATTTGCTCCTCTTACCTGCCTCCTCTATAAAGCGGTTAAACCCCTCTCCCCCATTAAGCCTGTATATCTTACTTAGCTTAAACCCCTCTCCCCCATTGAGCCTGTATATCTTACTTAGCCTGTCACATCTGCTTTCTCTCATCTCTGAGGTGCACTTTTACATGCTCCTGCTCTGGCTCTCCTAGACCTTGACCAATCCTTTATCTTTTATATTACTGAAAAATGTGGGATGTCCCTTGGAGTTTAGTAACAAATTAGAGGACCCACCTTTGCCCTGTTGCCTAGCTTTCTAAACAGCTAGATACAAATAGGGAGGGCTATGGCAACCTTGCCTATGGGCACTAGAAGTAGCCTCCTAATTGACCCAGGAGGCCTCTAAGCTCACTTTTGGTTGCTCTTTCTCTGTTCTCTCACTATACCAAATCAAAGATTTCCTATCACACAAGAGCCTCTAATCTTTGTCCCTTCTGAGCTTCAACAGTTTTACATAGCTGTCCTAGAAAATCCTGATGTCTTACTTGATTCCAGCCTACTTCTCAGCCCTGCTACACTCCTTCCCATGGCTGCTACCCACACTCATTCCTGCCTAGAATCATTTGAAATCCTTACCTACAAAAATCCACAGCTTTTTATTTCTTCTCTCTCATGTTCTGACTGTACTTGGTTCATAGATGCACACTTGTCTCACAGCTCCACTGACGCTTGCCAAGCAGGGTATGCCATAGTCTTTGCTGACCAAGTTGTAGAGTCTGCCCTCTACCACGAGGCACTGCTTCTCAGAAGGCAGAGGGACAGAACCATCAACATATGCACAGATTCTAAATATATATTCCACACCTTATACCACCATGCTTCCATTGGGCAGGATAGATACTTCCTTATCATCAAGGATACAACCATTACCAATGAACCTCTAATTCTAACACTACTAGAAGCCCCTTATCTTTCCAAGCAGGTGGCAGGTATCCACTGCCAAAGTCATCAGGCCACTGCTAATGATATAACTTTGAGAAATGCTTGTGCTGACAGTACTATTATAAAAGGCTAGCCAATACCCCTACATTCCTTCCTGTTTTCCTCTTGACTATGTCAAGCTATCCTCCTAAATACTCTGAGTCCCAGTGATAGACCCTCCAGGCTATGGGAATTGTTGTGAGCCCTCAAAGTTGACTCCTCATACCAGACAGATGCTATCTCCCTGATGCTCTAGCAGAGTCATTCCTGACAGCTATTCACAAGTGCTTTCACATGAAGTCTTGACCTCTAGATTGCTTCGTGAAAGGCCTTCTGTGGAGTAGTTTGGGTGCAGGTAGAGCGTCTCTGTATGATAGCCTTAAGAAGGGCAGAAAGGCTGATGTGGAAGAAGAGAGGTTAAAGGAAGCAGTAGATGCTCCTTCCTTTAATCCATACCAATTTTAGGATATTCCTATTGTGGAAGACTGGCAGAGAAACTTCACACACACGCTTCCAAGCAAAGATCACAAAAATCTTCTTACTATGGAACACACTTTCTCAAGATGGGTAGAACCTGTCCCAGTATTGCTGAACCCGAAGAAGTGGTCTATTCCCACCTAATGAATGGTATTTTCCACTAATTTGGATTTCCTAGATAATTGCCAGATAATTGCCCTGTATTCTTCTCTAAATCGCTCAGTTTCAAGAGCCTTAGAAGTACAGTGGTATCTCCACATTCCATACCATACTCAGTCCTCAGGGGAAGTAGAAAGGTCTAAAAGATTTAAGACTCAATTATCAGCCTGGCAGTGGTGGTGCACACCTTCAATTCCAGCACTTGGGAGGCCAGCCTGGTCTACAAAGTGAGTTCCAGGACAGCCAGAGTTACAACAGAGAAACCCTGTCTCGAAAAAAGAAGGCTTACTTATCCAAATTGACTTCTGAACTTCATCTTCCTTGGATTCGACTCCTGCCTCTAGCCCTAACTCACATTTGTGCCACTCCCTCCTGAGTCTCTTCCTTCTTCAGCTCATTTGAGTTCGTATACAGCCAACCTTTTCTTTTGGGAAATTTACCTCCTCTTGAAGCAGCCCCATTCCGTGACTTTCTCCTTGACCTTCTCTCACTCTCTTAAAATCCCTTTTCTAGGGAACACGCTGATTGCATCTTCCCTCCGCCTTCTACTGATCCTATCACCTAAACCAGTTTACCAGAATACTGGATTTATTTGAAAGATTCTCACCCACAGGCCCTCAACACATACCAAATGGGTCCCTGTTTTGTCATCCTCACAACACCAATGGCAGCCAAGCTTCAGAAGCTTATAACTTGGACCGATGTGTCACAGCTTAGACTGGCTCTGAATCACTTCTCAGATAAGTACTCCCATCTGTCAATGGGACCACTAAAGCTTAACCTCTCTCACCTACCATTTATCCCTGAGGATGGTGTCATTTGCCTATCCCTATCCCTAAAGGTGGGCTCTTTTTTTCCCCTGGTCTTGGGATTCTTTTCCACCCTCCCAATCATCAAGACTGCATGACAGGCCTGGAAGTTTCAAATATATGTCCAAGATACCCTCCCCCTAAGCTTTTAACTTATCCTTGTCCATAGACTTTATCTATCTCAGCAGATATCTACTCAGCTGTTAGATACAGTCCAGGAATCAACCTCAGCCCTGCAACTGTTCTAAAACCTCCCTGGCCTCAGTAGTCCTACAAAACCATTAACCCTGGACTAGCAAACAACCCAAAAGAGGCACTTTCCTCTTCCTCAATGAAGAATGCTGCTACTGTATGAACCAGCCTGGCCAAGTACAAGAAAGGATTTAAAATGTACACAAGCTGCTGACTCATAAACCACTATGACCTCCAGGGTCCTCTATGGGTCCCTGTCTTCTGCCTCTACTCAGCTCACTGGTCCCTACCCTTCTCATAATAATGATCCCTGTCTGTTTCTCCAGGTTCCTTCTGGAAAGAATTAGTAAACCAGATGTTTATGATACAATTTTTTGTTATCATCACCTGCTAGTGTGAGGCCCTGGTTCGGACCAGAATTCCAGACTCTCCTTCTGAAACCCACAGTCAGCAGGAAGTAGCCAGAAGAACACTGTTGCCCCCTCATCATCAATAAAAGGTTGAAAAGTCTAAAGGGTCTAAAGTGAGTCCCAAAAAATGTCTGTGCTGGAGACAATGTCCTAAACAGAAGGACTCTGACTATGTAAACAGAATGATTGTTAGTGAATAAATAGAAGCCTTATCTCAGCATTTCTTGAAAGGTGGGTTTCTGTCAATCAGAGAAATCAAATCTCCTAAGGCATGTTTCCGGTTACCAGGAAAACCACTAACTACCTTTTTTATCAACCACGCCCCCCCAAGTGGTCAAGAACTTTGGGCAAGGGCATCTAGCTTCCAAATAATCCAAACAGCCTGCATCAGCTCAAAGACCAATCACCTTGCTGACTATCATATAAAAATTGTTGCTTTCCTGCCAAGTTGCTGTCCTTTATTCTTGGGGGCAGCCTGCAGTTCACTCTGGCAAATAAACTTTTCTTTCTACCAGAGAGCGGTAGAAACCACCAGTTTGGTGGTTTCACTGTACCCTCACCCTCACTTACAATAATCTCAAAAATAAAATAAAGAAATAAAATTAAAAATGGGACCTAATTGGAAGATGTATATTACTAAGGCAGGTCCATAGGTTATTGTGTCACTTCTTGTCTCTGTCTGCTACCAGTTCACCATGAGGTAAACGATCTTTCTGTGCACATGCTCTTGTTACCATTATGTTCTGCCCAGGTGCATAGGTCAAAGCCATGATGGAATAAACTCTCTGAAACTGTGAACCAAAATAAACAATTCCTCCTTTAACTGTTCTGTCAGGTGTTTCAAAACAGCTGTGTAGAAGTAACTAATCCGAGTAGTTTTATTCGAATAAAATTTAATGAAAAAAAGAACGCTATTCTGTATCATCATATGTTGGAAATATATAAATTGTTTTTAATTTTATAATAGCCCATAGTTAGAGACCTTGGACCTTTACAGAAATTTTAAAATTTAAAATTTGGAATGTGTTTTACATTACAGAAAAAAAACTGAGAATATGGGGCCAACATTTGGGAAGTTATAACTTAAAGTGTTGTGTGTGGGTATCAGGTTGACAGGGGGTGGAGTTGGTAGATATTTTCATTGTCAAGTTTCAAGTTCCTGCTTCTTTGATTTCCTTCCTGTGATAAAGTGCAACCTGAAATTATAAGCACAAATGAACCCTTTCTCCCCTAAGTTGTTTGTTGTCTGAGTATTTTGTTAAAGCAACAGAAATGAAACAAAATCAGCCACAATAACCTCTTTTTTCATATTTTACAAAGTTAAGTAATTTTCCATGAGGGGCTACTTTGCTTAAACTTCATAAATTAAATGTTTTTTGGGCCAAGCTTACATGTACATTTTTTCCTTGTATGCTAAATTGAATCAAACCTCTTTTCAGGGGGTGGAGTGGCACTTTATCATGTAAATGTCTCATAACATATATCTAAAGGTGGCACATACAAACATTTATACTGATAACAAAAATGTAAAAACATACATGTAGGCAAACAAAGGCACCAGCGGACAAAATGACACATAAACAATTACATGGGATTAACAGTTACTATAAACTCTCAGACAAAATTTTATAAAGCATACAACATAATTATACTTAATTAGAGTGCAGTCTTAGTAGAAGCAACATAGAAAAAATATACTCAGAGCCATACACTTTAACCTAAACATTAGGAGTAGTCTAGTGATGTATAAAAAAAAAAGGAAAAAGGAAAAACAAAGCTGGCTAAAGAAGAAATGTACTCAGTAGGAAATAATTAGGCAAAGATTTAGAACTAGATTTCACTTACATGGTGAACACAGATTTGATGACATTTCAAGATTAGGGTCTAAGAATTAGACTAGTCTCTGAGGAGGAACATGGAGTTGAGTTAGAGAACATAAAGTGGGTATAAGATTTACTGTGGGTCCCACCACAGGAGTAATGCTTGTCCCAAAGGCATAGTCTAGGGTCAGTGGAATTCCCTTGTTCTCAGGGGTGAGACCCTGAGAACACTAATTCTGAAGGTGGGCCTTTATCTGGGCATCCTTGAGAAACAGGACCAGCCTGGCCCATGGATTTGAAACCAGTTTCACTCCAGCTAAAACCATCTTGTTGGTCAAAGGGACCATAACTTAGTTGTGAGGAAAAAGATGACTTATTTGTCTGTAAAAAACAGTAACATGGCTTCCCGAAGTTCTCTTGAACCAGGACATGTAGCCAGGAAGATAAAATAGCAGATATAAACACCAGCAGCTAAGTGCTCTGCTCCCTTGTCTCAACAGAAAACAGCAAGTGCTGGAAAATACAATGAATGAAGGAACAGAGAGAAGAGGGAGTTCTCACAGTATGTGTGGCCTCAATCTGGAAAGGCTGTCACTAAATTACACATTAAGAGGGAATGGAGTTTTCTAGAAGGAAGAAAAGTAGCCCCTTAGACCCGACGAATATTGTGGGTTTTCCTTTTTCTGTTACCCTGAAGCCTCGTCAAAGTTTGAAATCGGCCAGAAGCGTTCAATTTCAAATGGAAAATAAAGCTTTCCACAAGTGTCTGGAAGGAATTCCTCAGCTCAGAAAAGCAATAGCAGCTCAGAGTAGCACGACAGAGACTCTTCTATTTTACTAGAAAGCTGTCCTAGCCAGATATTCTCAATTGCCCATGGGCCATTCATGTGGGGCATCTCACCATCTCTGAATCTCCCACCTTCTCTGCGTGTCAGAAAAATGAAGCACTTAGGCGTGTGGAGGTCAGGTCCATCGCTCAGGCCTAAGAAACTTTAGTCAGGCTTCTAAGAACACCAAAATTGTATAGGCCCAAGCCAGGGGCAGTGTGACCCAGAACAGTTCCAGAGTTTCCCAGGGTTCAAGCAAAAATAATTTCTGTAAGAAAAACATTTTCTAAGACAAACAAGGCAGCTAGACAGCCTTGGGCTAGAGAATGTGCCCCCCTTTGTGCAGATGGTCCATAATCTTGGTCCCACAGCCTTGGGCTGAGGAGTTCCCTCCTCCCAGTTGCCCACGACCTTGCTATGTGCTAACACCAACCAGTTTAAAGGTTAACTGGCCCCTACCTATCAAAATGAGAAAACAATTTAGGGACCAATCAACTTGCACCAACATGGTCTGTGCTTAGCAACTATACAGCCCCCTAGCAACTGTTTCAACTGTAAATAATAAAAAGGCTTGCTTTCTGCCCTTCGGGGTCGGTTCTATCCTGCGTGTTAGAACGGCCCCAGTATACTGGAATAAATCCTCTTGCTATTTGCATCGATATCCCATCTGTGAGTCTCTGTGGGGATGCGGTGTTCCAGTTTGGGCCCTGGGGGTCCCAGTTTGGATCTCTGAAGTCCAACATTTTGGTTCCCTGACCGAGAACCAACGCATCCCCCCAGACCCCGCAAGTCGGGTATCGGAGGTAAGCTCGAGCATCTGTTGTTTGTCTGTCTGTCTGTCTGATCACCTGACTGCCTGTCTGTTTGGATAACAAGTAACTGGTCAGAGCTGTAAACTGTGTCTATAACGGTCTGTGGTGTGCATGGTCCGTGAGGATCCCGCCACGAGGCTTAAGCTTACCGGATGGTATAAGCCAGGACCGTACCCTGGGGGACGCTCCAGGGATTTTGGAGAGGACACCGTGAGGTTTTCTCTCCATCTGAGCCGGCGGCAGGCAGCCCCGAGGCGTCTGGCCGGAATCTCTGCCATACTTTCTATTTGGCAGAGATCGGCAGGGAAATTCTGTCTGATATCTGTGCTCTGTTTCTTTTTGTGTCTAATCTCTGTGTTAATTGTGACTGACTTGACGATGGGACAAACGACTTCAACTCTCCTCTCTTTGACGCTTGACCATTGGTCTGAGGTTACACCATAGCCGTAAGAGGGCTGCTGATGAGCTACCCTCCTGTCTGGGGTCGTGACGACCCGTGTCGGGAAGCTTGGGTTGTGAGAGGACCTGACCTGCTTGGAATCGTGGATGATTCTGTGTGTGTGTATGGCTAAACTCGGACTGACTTTGTTTTTGGATGTGAGACAAACTCCATCTGGACCTCTTGACATAATTATGTCTCATTTTAAGGGAGTCAAGGACAGAGTGACTTATCAGTCAGTTGAAGTGAAAAAGAGAAAGAATGCATACTTTTTGTTCTTGGACACCTGAAAACCTCTGAGAAATTGTGCGGCACCATTGTCTTGTCTGATTCATGTTTGTCTCTGTTTCATGGTTATATGTTTTGTGTTTGTCTGTTTTCCTGTGTAACACGTGAGATCTAACGTGGGCCAAGTAACTCCTCTCATATGCTGTGGGTAAGTGGCAGTGCTGCCAGCCGGGAATGCAAGGCAAGCCTAAACAAGGGGTGGAAGGCCCGCTGCAGGGGAGGGGGGGCTGCGTTGAACAGACCACTGGGGCCCACCCCAGCCAGAGCTGCCAGTTTCAACTCAGCAGCCTTGGTTTGGGGGCTCTCAGACACAGGAGGGAAAGGGTTAATGAGACAAAGCAAGCAGAGAGGCAGGAGGGGGTGGAATGCACCTACTCTTGAGATAACAGCCAAACTTTCTTCAGTAAAAATCACTCAAATGGTATTTTAAAATATGTATGTGGTTTGTGTAAAGAAAACTAATGGTTTTAAAGATTCAGGTGTCCTGTAATGACTGCCACTGAGATAGAGCTTGCTAGAAACTAGAGGACAGGCTGCTGTTTGGGGAGAGACTTCTTGGAGCAGTTTCTGCTGCTGGCCAGAGTTCCGGAATGGTTTATGCACACTGTGCCTGTCGTCTCTGTGGCCATTTGTGCGCATGGCTATGGAGATAGACGTTTTTAAAAAGGACGCTGGGCTGAACTGTTTCGGATCTCTGCTTATGCAGACAAACTGTAAAAAGCATCAGGTCATATCAGGGGAAGTTCTGAGGTCTCTCTGTTTTCTATCTGAGTGTGTGTGATGTTTTTTCTAGTGTAAGTTTAATAAGAGAGAATTTTTAAGAACTACCACTGCACCAGAGCTGATTCAAACAGGCCTGGAAGGCAGACTGCCGAGGAGGATGTGACAAAAGGAATGTACATTACAATAGAGGAACTTTATTTGTGGTGCTGCAGGCACACAGTTGGAAGGTCTATTCGGGTGCAAAAATGTATATTTTACCTGCTTGTCTTTGCTAGCTTTGTTAAGCCTCAGCTATTTTAAAAATTAAAGTAAAAAGTGATCTGAAATATATAGATTAATTCTGGCTGTAAAGTTCTGATAAGCTGATCCTACTACGGGCAGGAGTTCAAGATGTTAAATGTCATCTGATGTAATTCTGTCTTAGTGATCACTAGTGTCAATGTATGAAAATAATGTGTATTTTGTGTTCATTTGAGTATCACTGTCTTAAATGTTAGCTTGCCAGATCTGGGGCAAGTTTACTTAGGAATGAGTCTTGCTGCAAACTTAGAAGAGAGACCTGGAGCAACTTGTGTTACTTGCCAAAATGCTAAAATAATTTCTGCCACTAACAGACAATTTGTAAAAAGGCAACAAGTCATCTCTGAAAAAGTCCTAAGGTTCCTCTGTTGTTCCAGACCTGATTAAGATTTCTTTATCTGTGTGTGAAATTATACTTTTATTTGAGTCACCAGGATAAAGATTCATTTTGTGGTTCAAGTCAATGGTCAGAATCATAACAGGCCAGAAAAAACTGGTCCTGAGCCGGGGCCAGGAGGGAGGGGACCACACGGGCGGAGAAAGATGACAACCCGATGTGGAAGATGAGTGGGCGTGGATGAAATGTTAGACAGAGGTGAATTTCACAGGGTGTGTGGAATCTCCCCAATTCCTAAGACAGTAGAAGAAACAACTGGCTTGACATTTGGGAGGAAAGGTCTTAGGAGACCCAGAAACTTTGTCCCAGGGGAGCAAGAAAGAACAGCTCAGTTAATTCAAGTCCCAAGGACATCCCATGTGCTGCGCTTTGCGGTGGGCTCCCTGCCAGGGAGATAAGAGGGTTTCTGTGGGTTGAGAAAAGTGAGAGGCAAGTAGGCCTGGGGAAAATACCTTGTTCCCTCCTTCCTGCTGCTGCCCCTAAAACTAAAAGACAGGAATTTAACCCAAGCTTGGCTTCCTGGAGAGTTCTGTAGCTGTCTTAAGTCTACATGAGATGACAAGATGACATACTTGGTGTGTAGAAACACACACAGGGGTAGAGAGCCAATACAGAGCAGATACTCTGCGCTCCTTTGGTGAGCCTGAGAGAAAAGACAAAGGGTCAAGAGGGTAGACTAACAAAAAGGTTAACTCATTACAGTGGTCCCTACATAACTGAGGCCTCAATACCAACCTTTTTAAAATGTGTTTTAAAGATGTGTTTTTTGGTATAGATCTAAAAAGAAAATATTAAGTTAAGATAGATTTTATATAGTATTTTTGTATGCTAAAATAAGGTTTATAAAGTTAAGATTTTAAAAAGAGTGTTTAATAAGATATCAAAGACTGCATCTCTGTGTATTCTTATACAAGAATACATCTTTTGCTGACAGTCATCGTTTCAGTTTAAGAGTAAAGTGTTTAAAACAAAACAAAAATAACTGAAGTTTGTTTATAAAAAACCTGTAGTTTTAAAATTAAGAGGTTATATGATATCTGAGCTCTAGTGTAACAGTTGTCTGAGGCCTAAAAGACAGAATGCTGCTGAAAAGAAAAATATGTGCATTACATTATGGGATATTATAAACACAAAGTTGAAAGGTTTTAAACTACTTTAAGGAAACTCTAGGTTTTTACAAAAGTTAAAAGTTAAAGCTAGAGGTTTTCAAAAACAGCTTTTAAGATATTTAAATTCACAAGGCCATGAGACAGTTTAAGTTAAAAGGATGTTTACAATGACCTAAATAGTACAGCAAAGCAGAAAAAAATTATAGACAAAGTTTTGTTAACATAGAGATACTTAGAGACAACCTAAGAGATACTAGACAGTGATAGCCCTCACCCCTCAGAGATCTGCTGATTATGGCTTTTAATTGGAGTTACAAGTAGAGACCCCAGATCCTAACAGTGACCCCAATACCTCCAGAGAAGACAGACGGGGACAGAGCAACCTCATCCGGATTGTGGTAATGCATCACTGGGCAAAACTGCCCAATACCTCACCTGCCATAGACCTGCCTAAACAGTGGACAAATAAGACACTAGAGAGTAGATCACCCTGCTTTGGATGGACAGAACGGGGTTTGATCCCTCTGAGTCTTATCCACAGAAAGATACCTACTGGTCTGGCAACTGAAGACTGGCCTGGCAACGGAAGACAGTCACTGCCTTGAGGCCTCTGTTCCCCATAAGGTCACAGAGAACATGGAGAGTCCAGAGTCATCTGTCTAGGTATGGGTAAGTCTCTGCCATTTTAATTGAGTTACACTTTTTGCTATAATTTAGTATTCCCAGATCTCTGGAGGTGTTGATGGTTAACTGTAATTCTGTTAGTTTAGCAGGAATAGACAACCAGTTCCTCTCTCTGAGGCTACTAGAGTCCCTTTCTGAATAAGACAAACAGTATTGTCTCGCTAACAGGCCCCCTGTTAAAAGATAAATAGGTTTTTGATATAACTTTTAAAAATGACTGCTCTCGGTAATAACAACTCTGTATTTGGTAGATAGTTAGAATAAAGAAAGTTTAAAGGAATGTTATGAGGTTTTTAAAATGCAAAGGTCTAAAGAAAGTGATTTAAGTTTTGAGTGTCTGAGAAAATGTTAAGATGTGAAGGTTTAAAAGTCTGCAGATATAAAAGCCTAGGTAAGTTGTGAAGGTCTGAGAAAGTGAAAAGGTGGTTTGAGATAAAAGTTAAAAAGGTATAAAAAAGCTAAGAGAGCAATGTAAACTTTAAAGGTTCAGAGTTATAACATTAAAATCCTGAATACATGTTCTGATGAGCTGGTATATTTGTTTTGATCTGGATTATTCCAAGTTTAGAGACTTGTTTGGCTCACCCATTCTCTTCTAGATACTCTGTTGCTAAAAGAAGCCAAAAGCCATTCTCTACATTTAAAGATGAAAGATATTAATTGACTAAAAAACAGATTCTGTGTTGTATAAATTATGGGCCACTTTAAAGTCCCTAAGAACATATATTTTTAAGTGCATAAATAGGCCCAAGTCTGAGGTGATTCTCATTAGCTGTTTTGCTAACTGTTCTTTCTACAATGTGAATTACAATGATAAAAAGTTCCAAATATAAACTTCTGTAAACTTTAACTTCTGTTTTTAGTTTTTATCTGTCTCAATAGATCACCACTTGATTAACAGACACCATCCAGACATCAAACTGCTTCAACTACTATGAGTCCTGGACCTGCTGAGAGCTGATGACCAGTCCAGCTGATGTGACCACCCCTGTCCACTCCACTGGATCAGCAAACCAGATGTACCCCACTGCTTTTGACTAATACCAGCCTGTTTGGGGCCCCTGACGACATCCCCTCTCAGCAGGAAGCAGTCTAAGTGATTACAACATCCCATTTCCACAGGCTGGAACTTTTAGTCAAAAGAAAACTCCCTAAGACTGGGGAAACAGTATGGTCCACATCCAAAACCACTGCCCCCTACACTTGGTGGCCGGACCTTACTCCAGACCTCTGTCAATTAATAACAGGACTGAGCAGCTAGGATATCCCTAGATACCACTCTGAAGGGAAGGTGGTTCCCAATTAGCTGGGAAGGCCTGAGTGTGACGGAAAACTCAAAGGTTCCAAGGTGCCCTGTTCTGGGGAGGGCACCGGAGAATCGGGAATTGGTTGTAAACACCGTCACCTACAAAACAAGCTTAGGAGTGCCCCATTTTATGTGTGTCCTAGGGACGGATGTAAAAGATCCGAAATCCATAGATGTGGAAAGTTTGAAAAGTTATTATTGTGCAGCCTGGGGTTGTGAAACTACTGGCACTGTCCATTGGAACCCTAGCTCCACCTGGGACCTAATTACTGTAAAACGGGCATCCATAGGACCAGGGAAAAAGGCCGAAGCACAATGGCTAAAAGGAAAAATTTGGGGACTGAGGTTTTATGTTACTGGGACAGATATAGGGCTCACTTTAGTATTGGCTGTAGAGCCCGATTCTGTACTGTATCGTCCCCAACCTAGGCCACTCAGTCCAGCCCCCACCACTATTACTGAGATGGCTCTGAGCGCCAGTCCACGGCCCCCAATAACTCCTGGGTTAAATCTTACTTATATGGTTGAACAGGCATTTAAAGTTCTGAATGCTACTAACCCAACTGCCACTCAGGCTTGCTGGCTGTGTTATGATATTGCTCCCCCTTATTACGAAGCTATAGGATTAATAAGCAACTCCTCATACTCAGCAGATGCTAACAGGTGCCGATAGCACTCCCGAGGTCCCAGGCTCACTATCACTTCTGTTTCAGGACAAGGGATCTGTACAGGACAGGTCCCTTCCACCCATTCACATCTTTGTCACTCCACCATTCAAACTGAATATAGCTCTGGATATCTCCTCCCGCTTGAAGATGGATGGTGGGTATGTGGGTCTGGTCTAACGCCCTGTGTTGAACTAAGTGTCCTAAATCTAACCAAAGACTTCTGTGTTATGGTGCAGCTGGTGCCTAGACTTATTTACCATCAAGAGAGTGAATTGCTAGATATCTGGGAGGGGCAGGCTAGATTCAAAAGAGAGCCTATAAGTATGACCCTAGCTGTACTTCTAGGGATAGGAGTGACTGCAGGAGTAGCCACAGGAGGCACTGCTCTAGCCCTCCAGCCCTCCTATTACAGGGGACTAAGAGATGCCATAGATGTAGATATCAGAGCCATGGAAGATTCAATTTCTAAACTTCAGGAATCCCTAACCTCTCTCTCTGAAATAGTCTTGCAAAACCGGAGAGGACTGGACCTCCTCTTTTTAAAACAGGGAGGATTGTGTGCAGCTCTCAGAGAAGAGTGCTGTTTTTACATAGACCATTCAGGAGTAGTTAAAGACTCTATGGCAAAGGTACGGGAAAGATTGGCGTCCAGACTAAAAGAAAGAGACCAAAATCAGGGATGGTTCGAGTCTTGGTTCAATCAGTCCCCATGGTTTACAACTCTGATTTCCACACTTCTGGGACCACTTATAATATTGCCCTTGCTGCTTACTTTTGGCCCTTACATTCTTAATCGCTTAATTACCTTTATTAAAAAACACATTGGCACAGTACAGGTGTTAATGCTGAGGCAACAATATCAGGAGATTCCTACAGGTAATAACCTCTGATTCCATGATTGGAATCAATTTACCTGAGAGAAGGGGGGAATGTGGAGGTCAGGTCCATCGCTCAGGCCTAAGAAACTTTAGTCAGGCTTCTAAGAACACCAAAATTGTATAGGCCCAAGCCAGGGGCAGTGTGACCCAGAACAGTTCCAGAGTTTCCCAGGGTTCAAACAAAAATAATTTCTGTAAGAAAAACATTTTCTAAGACAAACAAGGCAGCTAGACAGCCTTGGGCTAGAGAATGTGCCCCCCTTTGTGCAGATGGTCCATAATCTTGGTCCCACAGCCTTGGGCTGAGGAGTTCCCTCCTCCCAGTTGCCCACGACCTTGCTATGTGCTAAACACCAACCAGTTTAAAGGTTAACTGGCCCCTACCTATCAAAATGAGAAAACAATTTAGGGACCAATCAACTTGCACCAACATGGTCTGTGCTTAGCAACTATACAGCCCCCTAGCAACTGTTTCAACTGTAAATAATAAAAAGGCTTGCTTTCTGCCCTTCGGGGTCGGTTCTATCCTGCGTGTTAGAACGGCCCCAGTATACTGGAATAAATCCTCTTGCTATTTGCATCGATATCCCGTCTGTGAGTCTCTGTGGGGATGCGGCGTTCTGGTTTGGACCCTGGGGGTCCCAGTTTGGATCTCTGAAGTCCAACAGGCGTATCCTTATAAACTTTTATTTCCTTGGCTTCCTCAATTTTGGCATGTTAAACCATTTGGGCCATAGAATTTGTCTGAGTTCATGAAGTACCACATGGAGGGTCCTAGCACATATGGTAAACATACATAGAGTCTACACGGATAAACTCGCTATTTTTGTTAGCGCTGTTCTGGAGCTCAGTACACGCATCTAGCATCAACGTCAGCCAGCTGGGTCAAAGAAGGGCAAATTCTATAGGCAGGCAGGCAGGCAGGATGCAAATGCAAGTCAGAACATCCTTCATGTCAGAGGTCAGGCTTTTTGTTTGAACTGAGACTCAGCTGTGATCAAATTAGACTTTGTGAGTACTGTGACTCACCATCTAGATGTCTGTTTGGATCACAGCATCTTAGAAAGTACTTCAGGCACACAGTCCTCATTTGTTCCTTCCCAAGTCCCCATGTATACCCAGTTAATACAATATATTTGACTTAAGATCACATTCTCTTTCTCAGATAGCCGAAACTCAAAAACTGCTCCAAGTCGGAGTCTGGTGGGAGGTCTGTCAATTTGGATTCAACTTGAGACAATTCTGAAAGTACCTTGGCTTCAGAGCTCCCTGGTTAGCTGGTTGAGGGCCCCTATTGTGACATCACTATTCTCTGACTCCTCCCTCTGCTCAGGCTTTTTCTTTCCCCTTGCTATTCCTGGGATTACTGGCAGAGATCCTCTTCCTTATAATTACATGAATGCTAATGTACAACTTAGCACCTGCTTCACTGGAAAACCACCCTGCAACAGGTGCGAAATTGGGCATAAAAAAGTACAAAATCAACCCCTCTGTGCTCAGGCCTCAGAGAGGTACTAACTACACTGTGGCTGCTGGTGGCTGCTGGATCAATCTTGGCACCATAAACAGCAAATAATAGGATGTAGCTAGTAAGGAGAAATGAGCAGACAATATAACTTTCCACTGCCTGTAATCTTGACCACACTTAGAGTTTCTTTTGACAGGATCCTTCTTTCCATACTTCTTGGCATTGAATGTCTGAAGAGACAGGATCTTGCAAGACCTTTGTTATCTCTTTTTTAAAATCATAAGTATACCAGGATTTTTCTGTCCTAGTTCATCAGATATTAGTCAGTAGGGACTGTCAGTACTAACACAAAGACAAGTCAAAGTCTAACTGACAAAGTACATATTATCCACATTCTTAAAAGCCAATCTAATGCACTTAAGAATGCAGACAGCCACATTCTCTGTTATCATCATGAGGTGGAAACTCTTTGTTGTTACCTTTGAAATGTTTGAAACTTGATCACAGTTTGAGTGCTATGGACAGTTAATGCACTAAGTCCAACACTCTAATCTATGCCCTTCTGGCAGCTTGTGATAAGAAAGAAAAATCTGTTTTATTTTTCTGTCTATTAATTCTATTGTAGAAATATCTTCTTTCTGTGACATTAAAAAATTATGATGGAGAAGAATAACATATATATAATTATTAATATTACCTAGTTATTTTCATGCACTATCATTAATATTCATGAAGTATCCAAGCCTGTATATCATATCTATTTGCTTCCTGATACAAACCAAACTTCCATATTCCAGAAAGCTTCCACGCCTCAGCTCTGCAGCTTCACAAAGAATGTGGACAGGTATTTTGCAGTATATATCCACCTTGGGAACACAAGGAACAAAATGAAAAACATAAAATAACCACAATGGTATGCTAGAACTATATCCCCAAACCTCCTTTCAGGATCAGAAATGGGAAGTAACTACTGATGAAGATGAAATGCCTCTGGGCATTTGTGGCACCTAGGTTTTCTGACTGGTGTTATCTTTTTGTTTATTTTGAAAGAAACTATGTATTGATCTGTTGGTGGCTGTGTCCCTTTGACATGCAAAGAAAAGGAGTGGTTTAAGTTTTCTGAAGAAGCATACACAGTGACAGTCTCACTTTCATAAATTCATTGTCTCTAACATGCAAGAAGATGGAAGTACATCTAGAAGTTTAGTATTGTCACTTTAATGTCTCTTTAAGTAACTTTTCCCCTTGAGCTTGAATCTTTATATAAAGTTTGTGTGTACTGTACTGTGAATGCAAAGATAAACGAGCTGGTCCGTTTTCCCATGAAGTTCTGTTACCTGGGGCAAATGTTTGCTTGCTAACTGTGACACATTAGGGAAAGACTTAATAGTCTAATCCTAAAGAAGCATAATAAAAGATACTGAAGATCCATTTTATAGAGATAACCCCCATTTCTATCCATACAGCTTTCACAGTGTCAAATCTTTGGTTAGTACTTAAGAAGAGAAGAGAGCTTTATTTGCTAATCCTCACCTTAAATAGCCTTTGCTGGCTCTTTAATCTTCTTATGCATGCTGAAACAACGAGGACTATTGGAAAGAACTTTATTAAGAGTAAGAACACATATTTGTGTCAAGGATCTGCTTCATATTAATTGAATCAAAGAGTGATTTGACTGACTCTGTGTGGTTTTGTTATTTATAACTAAAGGAACAATGAGGAAAATATATTACTATTACTAGTGTTACCAGAGAGTTCTTGAATAGTTGCTGTGTGTGACCGCCTGTTCTAAGAGGTAAAAATTTTTATAATTTCTTATCATCACCTTTTGACAGTGTTACTATTATTATTCTAAATTTATGGTTAAAAACTGTTGAGTACCAGGAAAAGGAGGTAGATTATAGAAGATTTGGATAGTTCTTAGCGAGTTAAGTACCCACTCTGAGACTATAGTATAGGCAGGTGCATCTAGTATAAAGGCTTAAAATAAGACTCCATTGAGATATATTTGCTAACAGTAAACTTTGCAAACATGTTCACATTGATTTTAATTGTGCAGTATGGGTAATTTAATAACAATTAACATTTGCATATAATTGTTCAATTTGCATTACGTGTAATTTAATAATAGTTTATGTCAACTAGCATTTTAATGTCGAAAATACCAAGGAAACCTCTGGAAACAGAATTAAAAAGATGGACCCACTACATAACCATTAGTATGACCACTACATGACAATTATTGTGAACGGCCTGGCTCTTTTCAAAAAATCATTTTGCCATAGGACAGACTTCAGTAGAAACAAGCTTCATCTAAGATTCAGTTAAATTCCATCAGAAGGGCAGACTTGACTTCTTCTTTCCAAACCCCAATGAAATGAAAATAAAGACATAAAATGGAATAAAAACATCTGTAAGAAGTTATTAAAAGGTTATGGTTGTAATAAGGTTAAGGGCTAGGGATTGACCAGAGATTTTTGACAAAATTCTGCAAGACGAAAAAAATTAGGTGTCATCTTGAAGGTGAATTCATAGGGGAGGCCTCAGCTCACCACAGAGTAGAGAACAGAGGAGAGGTAATTGAGCATCTTCTGAAAAGCAGAAATTTTGAACCCAAAGTTACAACGTTGCCATGGGGATAAGGTGGAATTCCAAGTAGTTACGGGAAGTATTACCACATAATAGCTGTAGCAGGCATGACAGGCTCACATCCTTGTAAAGGGAGACTCCTTGGATTTTCAAATATGAAAATTAATGTATAGAGGTATAGAAGTTCTGAAATCTTTTGGTGCACTCCTTGAGTGCCCTGTTGTAAAAGCATTCTTGTTTTGATAGGAAATATGTTCAGCCTACCATCTTATTTCCATCTTTTCATCTTTCAGATTGAAGCTCCTCAAATATGTCTTCCATCTCAGGCAGAAAGGAAAATTGACATAGCACCAGAAGAAATCAGTGCAAAACATTGCTTTTTTTTCCCTCAAGAAGCCAACTTGCCCCACCTTCCTAAGTTCAAAAGCAAGCTAAGCATTTGGGAAAACCAGCAATTCACAGTAGAGAACCCAATAGAATAAATATTTTTAAAGTTCCTATAGAAAAAGGAGATAATACAAGTAATAGAAGTTCAAAATAAATCTATTTGAAGTATTTTTAAATATTAAAAAAGTGCTTAAATTTACTTTTATGTGTATGGACATTTAGCCTACATGTATATCTGTGTACCACATGCGTGCATGTGATGGCCACAGAGTCCTGAAAGGGTGTTGGATCTCCTGAAATTGAAATTAAAGATTATGATGAGTCACCATGTGGGTTCTGTGAACCAAACTTGAGTCCTCTGGAAGAGCAGCCAGGGCTTTTAACCACTGAACCATATCTTTAGCCTTCTATTTGAAATCTTTAGAGGTACTGCTAATTACTTTGCTTTAGGCATATCTTTCTCCCATTGCCATCACGGGAAGGGGAACATGATTGAGTTCTCTTATCTCCAGTGACCACTTGTTCCATCATTTCAAGCAGCATACCATACAGACCTGTGAAAATGGCTTCTTTTCCCCAGAGACCCATACCTTGCAGCCTTAAAACAACTTAGTTTCCAATTAAGATGTAAGCCCAAATGCAATAGGTAGCATGGTCAGTCAAAATAAATATTTTCTTTCAGACCCACCCACTCTTCTCCATACCCTTTCCCTAAAGGTTTTCATATCTCATACAAGATTAACCACTCTAATTGCCCCTTTCTAGAGTCCAAATTTAGTCCTTCATACCAAAAACAATTCAGTGGTCATCTCTTGAACTAAGGCCGGCACAGTTGAATCATGGTAAAAGTCTGTAGATCTTGTAAACTCAAAATATTGTCTCTGTGCCTCTTAGGAAAAAGTTGTTGATTCTCAAGTAAATCATAAAGAGCAATGTGCAAGGTAGAACAGCAAGGCAGTTGTTTGTCACAGATGTTATACTTTTACTTTAGTGGGCCTCTTGATACTTACATTTTTAAAAAGTTTGGTGCATTAAGTTTTCCTTGAGAGATGTGAGCAAACATCTACTAACTCTAGATTGGGCACAACCAGCAGACTAAAGAAATGATTCCACTCAATTCAAGCTCTTCAACCAGTGAATACAGGAGCTACTGTCATGGGACTACACCACCAAAGAAAAGTCTTCCTATTCAGCTACCATTAATTGCTTAGATATCTTCAAGAAGGAGAGACTCATGAGTTCCCCTCACCTCAAACACTGTATATTGCTTATATAGCCTTATGTATGTAGCCTTGTACACTTTCCCCATCCCCTGCAGAAACCGTTAACTACTTATATATCCTCAAGGAAGGTTAGAAAAGTAGAAACGCCCCTGTCAGCAACTTAGAGAGGTATGGGACATTGTGAACCCCTCTGCCCAGTAACATTAACTGCTTATATATCCCCAAGGAGGATGGGACCTTATGATTCCCCCTCCTATCCAGACCCCCTTGAGCCACTCCCTCTTCCATGATGAAATGCTAACAGATCCAATCCTGTGCAGGTTTCTTGAAGGTATGTGCTTGAGAAGGCAAAAGTTAAGTCATGCCCAGAGGACAGAGGTCCACAAGATTCCTTCCTGTCTTCTAGTTTTTATATTCCTTCTGCCTTCTCTTCTGGGATACTCCCTGAACCTTGATAAAAGTGATAAAGATGCCTAATTTATGGCTGAGCATTCAACTATCATTTATTCTTAGCACTTCAACCAATTCTGAGTCCTGACAGTAACCACCACCCACTGCAGAAAGAAGCTTTTCTGATCAAGGCTGACAGCAGAAGTAATCTAAAAGCATAGACATAAATATTTAGAAGGAAAATTGACAAACACATGGTATACATTTATCAATATAACCACAATAGTTTCCTTACTAGGACCTATGACATATCCAGCCACAGTATTTTGGCTAGTTTTCTAGTAATAGACACAAATTCCTTCCTGTGAAGTGGGCCTCCAGTCTCATTGGAAATTAGCTTGCTGTGCTCAGAGTAGTTATACTATTTCATCTTGGTTGGCATGTTGTTGGTGTAGCTCACAGAGTTTATGACTGAATAATAAAGACAATCAACGGCAATTCTCCTTAATCAGCCTGCATAGCACCAACCCGTACCATGTGGAGTAGCCAGCATGGAGGAAGCTTTCATCCTGGCTCCAGTTTGATTTCTTTTTGTCCTGTGACCAAAGAATATGGCATCT
Organism: Cricetomys ansorgei; assembly: GCA_026225945.1. NCBI lineage: Eukaryota > Metazoa > Chordata > Mammalia > Rodentia > Nesomyidae > Cricetomys > Cricetomys ansorgei. Next base: position 599,832 of record JAMJFZ010000736.1, read on the forward strand.
TTGGCAACAGAATCTTATCATGTAGTTCTTGCAGGCAGCAAACATCAGTGTCAATTGGCCTAGATTGTTTTTATGGCTCCAGAGACACCCACCCCCTCTCTAGTGCTTTCAGAGAGGTAGCAGAGCCCTGATACTAGGATTCTTTTGTATCTGTCATATTACCTTATTCTTTCTGCAAGTGTCTTTTTCCACATTCAAACTTCATTCAGGCACTTTAACCATCGCTCTAATGTTTACAAGCACGGGTTGTTATAGGATTTTTCAGTTTGTCAAGTATCATCTGTACCTTATACAACTATAAAGCTCCCCCCAAATTTCACAGCCATACCTGGCCCTTGCACCCTGTATTAACTGAATTCCCATCTTTCCTCCTTTGGGTGTGCTTGTACATCTTTCTGATGCTTTTCTAAATCTGTAAAACTCTCAGAGGCAACCATTATATCATCTTAAAAACACTTAAAAGAATATAGGAAGGATCTCAGAAGGGTGACCACTATTCATTCCAAGCAATTTCCAATTGGTCTCAGAAGTCAGAAGCTGCAAGTCCAATGCAGCATGAAAACATTTCATTCTTTGTATCAATTGTTCCCTGAGAAGATCTGTATTGGGCACAGGGAAACGGGGCACACCCTGTCATCTGCAGCAGCCTGATGGGTTCCCCTAATACTTTAGGGACTCTAACCTGGGCTAAACTAAGATTTCTGGTTTCCATGCAGAAACAAATTTTAAGAAAAGCCAGTTTGATTCCAAGCTGCAATTTAATAAAAATATTTATATATAGCTGTTAATCAAGAAGGTTAATAGAACAAAGCTGGTGGTGTTCAGGAAGAAACTAGGATACACCCAAGAACATTGGTGTAGCCTTGTCTGGGAGAGAAGTACATTTCATTGTCTTTATAATAGTCAAATCTGGTGGATTTTGTAGCTATTTTTTTCAAGGGCTTAATAAGGAGCCTAAATGAGATTGCAGGGTGGTTCCTCTGGGTGCTTTATAAGAGTGATGAGATCACAAGAATGAAGAGAAGTAGTGTAACTAAAGTAAGCTATACACAGAGTTAATTTTTTGTTTAAGCTTCCCATAAAAAGTACATGAAAAGGAAAGAGACATTACCCAAGGTCATATCGATTCAGACCGTAAGCCTGGTTCATTTCCACTTTGACATACACTATTTACATGTGAAAAAGTGCTGTTTATATTTTGGCAACATTTATAGCCATTGTTGCTAATTGTGCTGAAACTGTTGAATCTCAGATGGTGAGAAGTTTCAAATAGACTTCAGGTTGTGAGGCTTTTAACTTCCATTTCATTGGAATGGATACCCCTTGCCTTTCTGTGCTGCTTCAGGGAGAGTGGTGTTGCTGGGAAGCATTTTCTTAGTTAGCCCTCTGCCAATCTGCTGTCATTCTCTGCGAGGTGTCCTACTTCATTCTGGGATGCTGCCATTGCATCCTCACTTATCGTCCTACTTGCTACCTCTAACATGTTTCATGGAGCCAGTGTAAGCTGCTCAGCCTGATGCAAAGCCAACAGGGAACAGGGCTGGAATCCTGTCTGCCACGTCAGCAACCATTACTGATGAGCTGGCACTTCGAGCACGACAGGTTCTAGACTGAGGTTATAGCTGAAGCTGCCATCATCCTTCCATCAAGCCTCATTCGAGTGCTGCCATGGCTCCAGACTTGGTGAGCAATCTCTACCCTCAGTGCACTTTATTGAAGGACAGAATTGTAAACAGGTATTCTAGTGAGATAACTTCTGACAGCCAGGACAAATTTAGTTTATTTCTTCTTCTTTCACTTGCACCATTTTAGCATTTATGCTTTCCATGAACTGCTGCTCAGACAATATGCCTTCCAATACCTCCTTTGCACTCAACTTGGCTTTCTGTCAATTGTTCCCTGAAAACTTTGGCCAGGCACAAATCATTGCGCTGCGTTTGTTTTTGAATGACCTAGATTGACCATTTGTCTGCTTTTGCTTTTTCTCATCTCCCTTTAAGCTCTTTAGCACTTTTTGAACCCAGTTTACATGCCTATCTAAATCATTCAGCTCTACCAGAGTGTCACCTACTTTGTAAAGATCATGTACTATCATGGAGCCTACCAAAATAGTTAAAGCTACATACCAGTCGTAAGGTTCCCTTTGAATCATCCTCTTTCTTAACTCTCCTGTGAGCACAGTGCTTTCTGGCCTAGGGAACTGGACATCAAACACTACAGTAATACCTCTCCTTCCTCCATTGTCCACCAGTGCCTGATATTCATGAGGACCTCAGGTGGTGATGAACAAATGTACCTAATGGCACATATGAGTAAGTCCATCACAACTGATTTACAGATTAAGCAGCTTTTGTTTTAAGGATGAAGTTAATGTTATGCTACTCAGTTCCTGTACTTTCACACAACTCAGACAGATCCCATCTATGACTATCTATTGGTCTCCCAAGCCAAGCTATGAAGGCCTCTTTCATGCTTTGTTTAAAAATCTTCCACAATTCAAGCAGTTCAAAGGCAAGGTGCTCCCTAATTACAATAGTTTTCTCTACTGCGCCATTATTGAGGCCCTCACCTATATACTGTCTCATTGAGTTTTCTCTTCCACTGAAAACTATAGTCCAATTGCATCTTGATTATGCTGGCTCCTGGAAGCACAGCCTTGGCCAGGAATGCTTGAAACAGTTTGTGTCAGACATTTTGGTATCACAATCCTTGAGATGCTCAAGATGACCCTGAAACCATTTCTACCTAGGCTAGAGAGGCAGTACTTCCTCTGGTGGCTGAACAGAGGGACATTATAATTGATGCTAAGATAAGGCTGTGAATGTTCCAAACTGTAAACCTATTCATGGTTTCTGTCTGATTACATCAAAAAGTCCCCCTTCTCAGCCAGCTAATTGCTTCCAACGTCTTGTGTATCACTTCCTGGGTGAGTGTTCTCAGTGACCTTAATGTCTGAGCTTGATTTTTGTGTTTTCACTTTTTCATGAAGTCAGAATTAATCATCTTAATATCTGTATGTTGAGTCTACTGGTTACCCATGAGCCATAGACTAGGTTGGGCATGGGGGTTTCCTCTGTATCTTCTACCTTACTCTCTTCCTCCTCCTCTACCCACAGGTTACAAGTTCTTGGATCCCAGGGGAGAATATTTAATGGAGATCTAGTCTGTCCTCTTTTTTAATCCCTTAGCCACAAGAAACAAGTTAACATCTCGTCTTTCCTGTTTTCCACTTTTCCTGCCAACCCAGAGGCAAGGCAATCTCCTTTAATTCTCTTGTTACAGCCACTCATTTGTGTGAGTGAGTTCTTTTTGGGCAGAAATCTCAGCCTCAGTTGCATGTATTATTGTCCAGAGCAAGACCTGCACAAGTGAAGAAGCCACAGCCTGATTATGATCCCAAACCATATGTGCTAATTTCAGGAATTGCAATATATTCTATGGCCAGCCATTAGGAGAACATAACTTTATTAGTGGCAGACACCACTCATCAAGGCTTGTCACTCTGTGCCACCAAGGAATCCCCTCCATGGACACTCTGCCTTCTGATGAAGCAGCCTTAATTACAAATCATTTTCATCCATGACATGGATAATGCAACTGCGACTGAAGAAATTAAGTGTGCTATTCCATACCACTGGGGGGACGATAGCTATATTTGGATGACCCCCTCCAGACCCCAGAATGCTCTTACCATGGACAGATTAGGTTTAATTGCACATCTTATCACTCACTAACAGCACAGATAATCCAAATGCTCCTCTCAAACACATCTTTGGTTCTGTAGAGCCTCACATTAGGCACCAAGTGGTACATTAACTCTTATGGGAAGATGTGAGTAAATATGCACTTATTCCAGATAGGGCACCAGCAAGAGTCCAAAGAAATAATTCTATCCAGGTCTAGTTTGATGAACCAATGAATTTAATAAGAGTTACTTACATAAGCATAGGTAGAGGTTACTTACAGGATTATAAGCAACTTGTGGGTGGCCATACCACTGAAGAAAATGCCCCTTGCCTCAGCAACTAGTAACCACCTCAGGTAAGAGCTCGTAGACTCATATGTCCCTAAATATAGATAGTGGTTGATAGTTGTGTATGTGAGAGCTGCCCTTTTTTCAGTGGTGTGGTCATTCAGAAGTGTCTGTGCTACTATAAGGAACCTCAGTTGAACTCATTGTTTCACCAGGCTAGACTTGGGTAGAACTGTTCTTTAGTCTGTGATTGGTAAGGAATCAGGGGAGGGGGATAGATGTTTGATAAAATCTGTCTATGAAAAGTTAATCCAGAAAAGCTATTTGGATCAGAGAACACAAATGATGAAAGGAATGTGCAGAAAGCTATGTCATTCATGGGACTCTGCAGCCAAAAGTAGGTAAGGGCCTGTTTCCTTCATTATAGTTTTTAGATGATGAACTTTAAGGCTTTTCAAAGTATGGTCCCAATATTGTTAGCATGTTAAAAATTCAAGTTTTCAGGCACAATTAAGAATCTCTGAAAAAGAAACTCAGGGTGAGACCTAATCAGTGCTTTAAACAAGACCTACATTGATCCTGAAAAATGGAAATATTTGAGAATCACAATGAAGTAGAAGGAAGAAATAAGGAATGTATTAACTTAAAATTCATATTCTTTTCTTGTACTCAAGAAGTACAGGGGGTACAAAGCATACTATAGGAGTGAGCACAAGAGTTAGATAGCTGAGCAATCTGGACACACTCTATGTGTGTGTGTGTGTGTGTGTGTGTGAGAGAGAGAGGGGGGGGGGAGTTTGAGAAGTATCCTCAGGAAAGATGTCTGCAGATGAGCTGTCTCTAATGCCTCTTTCAGTCTTAACTGAGATTAACAGTTACAGACATGCGAATAGTCTGTGGTTCATGGATAACCAGTAGACTCAACTACAGATATTATGATGATTAATTCTGACTTCATGAAGAAGTGAAAACACAAAAAATCAAGCTCAGACATTAAGGTCACTGAGAACACTCACCCACGAAGTGATACACAGGACATAGGAGGCAATTAGCTGGCTGAGAAGGGGAGCTTTTTGATGCAATCAGACAGAAGTCATGGATAGGTTTACAGTTTGGAACATTCACAGCCTTATCTTAGCATCAATTATAATGTCCCTCTGTTTAGCCACCAGAGGAAGTACTGCCTCTCTAGCCTAGGTAGAAATGGTTTCAGAGTTATCTCAAGCTTCTCAAGGATTGTGGTACCAAAATGTCTGATACAAACTGTTTCAAGCATCCCTGGCTAAGGCTGTGCCTTCAGGAGCCAGCATAATCAAGATGCGATTGTGCTATAGTTTTCTCAGGGTGTCGGTGGAGTGTTCCAGATGGCTGGTGGTAGCATAAGGGTTGTCCAGTTGGCTGCATGACTGACAGTCTTTTTGCTCAAGGCAGCCAGGGCAGCAAGCAAGAGTCCAGCAGATGCTAACTAAAGAGTCAAATTATCCTATTCCATAATTGATCTTTGCTTGATTACAGGAAAATGAACATCATGAGTGACTACAAATATAAATTTCAAGAACAAGCTATGTGCATTGGATCATCCTGCAATCCTAGCATTTGGAAATCTAAGGGAGAAAAATCTCAATGAGATCATGACCGGCCTGGTCTAAAAAGTAAGATCCTGTCTCAAATAACACAATAAAAACCAAGGAGAATTTATCAATGCCATTAGTAGTTATTGTTAAAAGAAGTTAATAGTGATTTCTTAGTTCTTAATGCCTACTTGGTGCCCAAGAGAGGTGGGTCCCCTTCATCTGTCTCAATATGACTTTGTATCTGTCTGTTTCCAAGGGTGTGCTCTTTCTGTTACAACTCATTTTTCCCTAGAAAGAGAATAATTGTGGCATCTGTTAGCATATCTTTGAGTTCACCTAACTGGGATTAAATTTCCTTGGATAGCTGATTGAACACAAAGAGATTCAAAAACTGTTTGGCAAGCAGTATGTAGAAGAGTGAGTATACTGAATGTGGATTCACAAGTACACATTATATTAGATATATTGTTTGATACCTTCTCTTGTAAACATGGAAAAGGGCAAATGGCTATATAGCTTTAACATGTTCATTTGGACCACAGAATTTCAAGAAATATGTCCAGTTCATGAGAGTGTATTGACCAATATCACTGTGATGATGGAGAATATGAAGTTTTCTAAAGTGGGTGTGTGTACATGTGTGTGTACACATGTGTCTGTGTGTATACATGTGTGTCCTGGCAAATGCAAGTTTGCATGCATATGTTTAGACATGCACATGGAGGTCAGAGGTCAACACTGGTAACCTTGTCTATTGTGCCTCAGGAGACATCTACCTTGTTCTTTTAAACAAGGTCACTCACTGACTTGCAGCTTAACCAAGTAGGCTAGGCTGGCTGGCCAGTGAGCCCCAGGGAGTTGCATGTCTCTGTGTCCCCGTACTGAGATTAATAGCATGTGCCACTATTGCCAGATTTTGAAATATATATTCTGGTGATCAAACTCAGGTCTGCATGCTTGAGCAGTAAACACTACATAGAGTGATCCATCTACCCAGCCATGCCAAAGCATTTTCTTAAGTTCAATGTTTCTATTGTTTTTCTAAACAAATGACTAAAATAATCCCTTGACAAAGTTTTCTTTGGAGATATGTAAACAGTTTATTACATAAACATGAGCAATCAAGAATTCAAAAATAAAAACTGCAGAAGCACCACAATAGACTACAAATTTTTTGAGGAGTCTCTTTGTCTAGAGGCTCCTCATTTATCAGTGTCTGGCATAGTACCTTCAGTATTCAAGATGCTCAGAATATGTTCACAAAATGAATGATAAATTTGCCATGAAATATTGTCATAGTGACTCTGGAAAGAAATTGCTAAGAACAATAGCATATTTACCTGGTGTATTTACCAGGCTATTCATAAACATTTCAAGATCTTAGAGTATCATAGTGGATATTGATACATGAATAAGTTATAGAAAATGCAACATTTAATAGATATTTGAGAAATAATGCATATAAAATAATAGAATGTCATCAAAAAGAATAAGTGAAGATGAAGATACAGTTTTGAAAAAGAAGAGTTCACTTAATTTGTGAAAAGGGATAGAAAATATGAAAGAAAATCTAGAGACACGGACTAGTTCTCTAATACATTGAATATCACTTCAGTCAGAGTTCCATAAAAATGGAGCAAGAAAATTGAGGGAAGGAAAGAATCAAAGTAATACTGGAAAAATATTTATCAGAACCATATATTTAATAAATATTTAATAAAAACATTTCATAATTATTTTAAATTATTGTTTATACTATTATTTTATTATTATAATATTATATATTAGATAATGTATTATATTATAATCGTATTATAATCAATATTTATTATTTATATTGTTATTTATAATTAATAAAATATTTAATAAAATAATATTTTCAATGTTAAAGATCCCCCCAAATGTGAAGCAGTATAAGCACTGAAAAGACCAGAATGAGAGACACATAATTAAAAATTCAGAACTATGAAAAGAAATGCATGGTTCTAATAACTTCTGGAGGGTGGGAGGTTAAGTAAGTGAACAATGGAAGTAAAAACATCTGATTCTGCATAACATTACAAAGACTACATAGTAGAAGACAATGTCTCAGACTTTTTCAATATAATATTTTATACTCAGGAAAATTATTTCTCTCTCAGGATTGGAATCCAAATAAAGACTTTTAGGACAGACAAGGATTGAAGAAGTCTGAAAACAACACTTACATCTGACAAATGTAAAGATAACTTGACACTGTGTCTTACACTAACTAAAAATATAATGAATCAAAGCATGAGAAAAGTAAGGACCACTAAAGATTCAAAAAACTCCACCATGAAAAAAAAAATTCCAGAGTGCCAATTCTACAGCAAGTCTGTAAGGCAACAGGTCAATATTAAATACAGACATTTGGAATATCTATGATGAATCCCCTTAATCATGTGGATTCATTTTGACAAAGTATATGATTTTGAAGTGGATGATCCTGTTGATTAGGTAAAAAGACCTACTCATTTATCAACAGTTTGAAAAGTGATGAGCACTTAAAAACTCAGAGTATAAAAATTAAAAAAGAATATGCTCAAAGTAATCAAACAAAATAAAATGTGACATAATTTTCATCAAGTAAGGGCCACTAGGCTAGAAAATTGGAGAGCTTCTGATAGGCATAAGAAAGTTATAATGCTGTTTAGTAAATTCTCAAATATTCTCTAACATACCATATTGGGTACTAATGTCCAGAAGACAGAGACAGATTACATATCATAAAGACTAATACTTTCTTTTTCAAAGAAGTGGAAGACAACACAATACATTTAACTTAAAGCTACGTTGAGTAGAAGTTAAGTAGTAGTTAAGAAGTAGAAGTACCTCGATGGTACAGAAGAAATGTCAAGATCATATATTGAGCTGGGCATAGTGACACAGCCCTATAATCTCAGTGCTTGGAATATGTGGTAGAAGGATCAGAAAAGGAAGCAAGAGGATCATAAAGATGTTCCTATGGTAGGGTGGGGCTGCAGACCCTGCTTAAGGAAAACAATAATAAAAGAAAATATATTGGTTGAAGGCTATGACTGTAAACTCCTTATCCAAACAAAGCATGAAAATATTGGATAATTATATGTGGTAGATACAAAGCAGAAAAGTGGTCTTTATACTTTAGCTTTGTTTTAAGGTATGTGTGTATGTATGTGTCATACACACATACATACATACCTACACATATATAACATATACATATATATGATAGGTTATAACTAAACAGATAGATAGATAGATAGATAGATAGATAGATAGATAGATAGATAGATATTAAAAATTCAGTCCTTTTAAAAAGAGTTATTAGGGCAGCCCCAGCCAGTGGACAGACCAGGTAGTCAGCCTGCTTGCAGACTGTTTGCAGAACACTTGGTTCTGTCCCACAACTAACTCCTCTGTAGCTCCTACCCATTCTCCTCCAGCCTTGCCTCCCCAGCCCACAAGACCAGTAGACAACTCCCAGTGCTATAACATCCAAAACCAGCTGAAGAACCAGTCCCCAGAACCATCACAGCACACTCCATCAGAAGAACCAGTACAGGCCACACCAACCAGCCAGAAGAACAGCACAGGCCAGGATAGCCAGACAGACAAAACAGTAGCCAACTCCTAGCCCCAAGCCAGACAGAGGGTTCCTGTTGGACCAGAGGCCAAGTAGGCCACCAGAACTCCAACTTGACAAGAGGTCACAAAGAACAGAAGACCAGAGAAGAAACTAAGAAAGGGAAAAACAATATAACACTCATCTACAATCATGCCAAACCAAGAAGTCTAATTGCCAATGTAAGAACACAATCAACAACAACCAGGGCAAAATGTCACCATCAAAACCTAACTACCCTACTACAACAAGTCCTGAACACCCAGACACAGTTGAAGCACAAGAAAAAGGTCTCAAAACCAACTTTATGAAGATAATAGAGCCCTTAAAGGGGAAGTGAATATATCCCTCAAAGAAATATGTGAAAAGACAAACAGACAATGGGAGGAATTGAATAAATTCATTAAAGAAACCCAGGAAAACACAAAAAGACAATTAGAAGAAATGAGTAAATCCCTTAAAGAAAGCTAAGAAAAGACAAACAACTAAAGGAAAGGAACAAAATTGTTCAAGACCTGAGAATGGAAATAGAAACCATAGAGAAAACACAAAGGGAATTTTGGAAATGAAAAATCTAGAAAAGCAATCAGGAACTACTGAGACAGGCTACAGCAACAATACAAGAGATGGAAGAGAGAATCTCAGGAGTTGAAGGTACTGTAGAAGAAATAGAGAAATAAAAAGAAAATGTTAAATTCAAAAAATCCCTAACACAAAACATCCAGGAAATCTGGGACACTATGAAAAGACCAGACCTAAGAATGATAGGAATAGAGGAAGGAGAAGAATCCCACCTCAAAGGTCCAGAAAATATTTTCAACAAAATCACAGAAGAAAAATTTCCAAACCTAAAAAAGGAGATGCCTATTAAGATACAAGAAGCATACAGAAAATGAAATAGACTGGACCAGAAAAGAAAGTCCCCTCACCACAAAATAATCAAAAACACTAAACATACAGAACTAAGAAAGAATACTAAAAGCTGCAAGAGAAAAAGAGCAAGGGACATACAAACCTACTAGATTTACACTTGACTTCTCAACAGAGACTCTAAAAGTCAGAAGGGCCTAGACAGATGCGCTACAGACTCTAAGAGATGCCAGCAAAACTCCCAATTACAATAGATGGAGCAAACAAAATATTCAATGACAAATCCAAATTCAAACAGTATCTACCTACAAATCCAGCCCTACAAATGGTGATAGAAGGAAAAGTCCAACCCAAGGAGGTTAACTACACCCATTAAAACACAGGAAATAAATAACCTCACCCCAATAGAAACAAAAGAAAGCAGACACAAAAACTCAAAAAGGCACACACACACACACACACACACACACACACACACACACCCCACCACCACCACCACCACCACCACCACCACCAGACCACAAACAACAATGACAAAATAATAGAACCTAATAATTATTGGTCATTGATATCTCTCAACATCAATGGACTCAATTCCCCAATAAAAAAGATACAGACTAACTGAATGGATGAGAAAACAGGATCCATCCTTCTGCTGTGTACATGAAACACATCTCAACATCAAATATAACATTACCTGAGATTAAAGAGTTGGGAAAAGATTTTCCAAGCAAATAGACCCAAGAAGCTACACCCAAGTGTAGCCATTCTAACACCTAACAAAGTAGGCTTCAAAACAAAATTAATCAAGAGGTGAGGATGGGCACTTCATGCTCATCAAAGGAAAAATTCACCAAGATGACATTTCAATTCTAAACATCTATGTCCCTAACACAAGGACTACTTTGTTCATAAAAGAAACTTGCTAAAGCTTAAAACATATACTGACCTGTAAACACTGATAGTGGGAGACTTCAATACCCCACTCTCTCCAATGGACAGGTTATCCAGACAAAAACTAACCTGAGAACACTGGAGCTAACAGATGTTATAAACCAAATGGACCTAACAGATATATACAAAATATTTCACCCACACACAAAAGAATATACCTGTCACCACCTCACAGAACCTTCTCTAAGATGGAGCACATACTCAGCCACAAAGCAAGTCTCAATAGATACAAGAAAGTTGAGTAACCCCCTGTGTCCTATCAGACTACCATGGATTAAAGATGAATTTCAACAACAACAGGAACAACAGAAGGCATACAAATTCATGGAAACTGAACAACTCTGTACTGAATGAAAATTGGGTCAAAACAGAAAAAAAGGAAAGAAATTAAAGACTTTCTAGAATTCAATGAAAATAAATCCATAACATACCCAAACTTACTGGACACAATGAAAGTGGTGCTAAGAGGAAAATTCATAGCACAAAGTGCCTACCAAAAGAGTGGAGTGATAATATATTAGCAAATTAAAAGTACATCTGATCTGAAAGCTGTAGAACAAAAAGAAATAAGCACACCCAATAAGGATAGATAGCAAGAAATAATCAAACTGAGGGCTGAAATCAATGAAATAGAAACAAAGAGAACAACACAAAGAACCAACAAAACAAATATTAAATTGAGAAAATCAACAAGATAGACAAATCAATGTCTAAACTAATTCAAGACACAGAGAGAATATCCAAATTAACGAAATCAGAAAATAAAAGGGGTATATAATTACAAATACTGAGGAAATCCAAAGAATCATTAGGTCATACTTCAAGAATCTGAACTCCACAAAGTTGGAAAATCTAAAAGAAATGGACAATTTTCTCTATAGATACCACCTACCAAAGTTAAGTCAAGATCAGATAAACAATTTAAGCAGATTATAAACCACAAGGAAATAGAAGCAGTCATTAAAAGTCTCCCACCAAAAAAAGCCCAGGGCCAGATGGTTTGGGTTTTGGTGAAAAAAACAAACAATCCTAATCAAGAACTGGGGTATAAATCTAAACAAAGAATTTTCAAAAGAGGAATTTCAAATGGCTGCAAAACACCTTAAGAAATGTTCAATGTCCTTAGCCACCAGGGAAATGCAAATCAAAACCATCATACATGAGATTTCATCTTACACTTGTCAGAATGATTAAGATCAATAACACAAAGGACAGCTGGGGATGTAACTTGCACAGCCACTATGGAAATCAATATGGTGATTCCTTAGGAAGTTGAAAATTGACCTACCTCAAGACCCAGCTATACCACTCCTGGGCATATACCCAAAGGATGCTCCATCCTACCAGAAGGACACTTGCTCAACTATTTTCATAGCAAGTTTAGTCATAATAGTCAGAAATTGGAAACAACCTAGATGTCCCTTAACTGAAGAATGGATAAAGAAATGTGGTACATTTACATAATGGAGTATTAATCAGCTATTTAAAAAATGATATCATGACAATAAGATATAAAGATGTTTCTGTCATTGTTTCCTAGACAATATAATATAACCAACAGAGGCATAAGAATACGTGCGTGTGTGTGTGTGTATCACATATAAGATAGTGATGATGTAAATTGATAGAAGATGTTTGTAGGATCTGTACAAATGCTGAACTATTTTTATGAGATTTTAAGTACTCACACAAATTTTTGTATTGTTATGGTATCCTGAAACCAGTCCTTCAGACATAAAAAGACACAAGTGTGTCTCAATCTGAAATACACAATGCATTTATTGATATTAGAACAGTCAGTGTCCTTTGACTCACATGAAATCATCCAGTTTCATAAATAGCCAGCAATGGCTATTTGTGGTACCCGAGACTGACCTGGGCTACTTTTCCCTTGCCTATCTCAATTGTCTTTTCTATGAATTATTTCTCTAGCACATCCCACAGTGGCCTCCTGCAGTAGTCTCAGCACTTACTTTGTTTCCAGTAACAACAACGTCCTATTACATAGCTTGAAACCCACGACATCAAAATTTCTGACTTGTCTGCTCCACAGCTTGGCATAGTTCCAGTTTTAAGGGATCATTGTCAGCCATAAACCCAGTCAGAAACTGTATCCCAAAAGCAGAGCTGAACTGCCTTTCAAAACTCAAGAGTGTGGTAGGCACCTTGTTATTGTTTCAATGTGAGATGTCCTCTATAGGCTCTTGTGATTAAACACTTGGTTTCCAACTTGTAGTACTCTTTGGAGGGGTTTTGAAACCTTCAGGACACAGGCCTAGCTGAAGGAAGTAGAGTCAATGGGAGAGAATCTTTGAGCTAACAGTCTGTTGCTGCCTCTGACAGATGGCTGTCTCTGTTTCCTGACTGTTGTCCATAGTCCTTCAGCCACTAAAGACACTAGTCATTCAAAATGCTGTGCCTTCATCACCGTGGTGAACAGAAAGCTCTATCTATGACCCAAGATAAATCCTGGCTCCCTTAGTTTCTTTCTCATCAGGTATTTGCTCACAGTAAAGAGAAAAGTAACAAATACATACATAAACAGAACCAGAACATGTTCATACAGACAAACCTGACCTAGCATAGAAGCTAAGAAAAAGCTAGACCTGCTGAGCAGTCTCCAGGGCTCATATACTCCAACAGTATTGCATTCCCAGAAAGGCAAACTCTGCCCTGCTTATTCTATGACTCACTCAGTGCCTCATTCCATCTTGGAATTAACCCAAGGAAAAGAGTCCTCTCAGCAAAACTAAGTTTGCCTGCTTCCCTATATGAGGCCTGCTTATTTCACTATTTGAGAGCTTTGCTTCGGAAGCACAGAACAGCCCAAGGGTCTTCTGTTCTCCATATTATATTGTGTGTCTTCTTAAAACTGTATCTAGGCTAGAGTTACTCTTTTTCCCTTGGTGTTTTTATAGCTCACAAGAAGAACTACAATGCCTTGGAAGATCAACAAGAATGCCACAAGGGTGGTAAAACAAGTGTCATATATAATAAACATGCTTACTGGATCTGGAACAGGAGCCTAAGAAAGATAGGCCAGCATTCTGTGTGGGTTGTGGACAAATGGGAACAGGAGGGAAAGGCATACTACTACTTCAGAGTGACCTCAGGGAAAGGCTCACTCCCAAAAGGTACTAAAGGTTGCCAAAGGGGATCTCTGAAATGGCCCTGGCTTTAGGTATGAAGTGAGAGGCAGTTGATGCCCTTAGTCCTCTGAACACCACATTATTTTAACCTTATTCAAGTTTTACTCTATTTTCTAAACATTTGACTTTCTAGATCTTAGCCCAGCTTGTCTGTTGCCCAAGGCAACAATCTTGCTGTTGGCAATAGCAAGTCCAGGAAAACAGGGGCACTGAAATAGAGAAGGCAGTAGAAAAATAACACTGGGTATATTTTCAAGATAACCACTGTTTTGTAATGAATGTACACAAGTGCCTGGTCTTTTGAGACATCTTCAGAAAGGATATATGAACTATTATACCTCAGAACAGTCTATAGTGTGGGAAGAAAGAATCTATCCTCCTGCTTTGTGTGGTGTTGATTTCCTGTAGTGGATGAGTTAATATTCAGGATTGAGACACAGGCTCCTTCAATTGCCAAGGATGTTGCACATTGAAATTTCAAGTCATTCTTCCCATTCATCTCAGGGAATTGCCCTGCATCTAAGAGTGACCATACTTTGTATTTGGATAGCAAATTGCCAGAGAGACATGACTTTTGTGTTTTGAAGGCAATAAAGTCCCTGCTACAGGTACCGAAGTCTATCAGTGTGTCCTGAAAGCAATTAGAGACAAAATAAAATTAAATCAATGTGCTTCTGTTCCAAAAATAGTTTTATTTGCACAAAGAGATAGCTGGCAATATATCGTCTATAAGTCATACTTTGTCAACTACTGTCTTAAACGGAAGGAAGCAGCTTTGACAGGCTCCTTCCTAGGGACCTGTATCCCTGATCTGATTGATGGGCAATGAGTGAACAAAAAGGCTTCCTTTGCTCCCTTAATCCAAGGTGTTTCTGAAAAAGACCTCAACTTCTTATGGCTGAAGCCTTGGCTTGAGTAAGTTGGAGGTTAAATTTTCCCCTACGTCCAATCTGACAACCAGTGTTTTTCCCTCCCCTATAAACATTGGTTTAATGAAACTCTATGATAAATCTGTTTGTAAATCTCTTCTGTATACTCTGTATCTTGCAAAACCTAGACTAAGACACCCTGAACCCAGGAATTGACTGCTCTTAACAAAATTTTGGAAACAGAAAGAAATATCAGCAAGTGTCAGAGATTCTCAATGAGGTTAGTTTGATCCTTTGAAGCTTCTACCCAAAGCTGCTAAGCACTAGGAAACGCCCACACGGAATGTGTTGGCATTAAAAGCTGGGTGAATTTCCAGAGATGAAAGCATAGAAGAGCTGCCAAACATACTCATCATTGGAATGCACTGCCATGACAGAAGTTGGATTTCAATACTCACTTTATTAGATAAAGTTCACATTATCTCCAACTGTCAGAGGTGACTTCAAGAGCCCACATTTTAACAAAGAAATAGAGAACCAAGTTTGGAAAGTGTGATCAGAGGCAGAGAAATCTTATAGGAAACCAACTACTGTTTTTCATTGCAAAATTTGGGAAATAATGTTTCCATAAGTGCCTTGTCTTTGAGGCCATATCTTATCACAAAGGCCTTAAAGATTGTGACAATTCACCAGTACCTTATATTCCCCAGAATCAGGCATAGAGACAAGAATTTGAGTGCAAATACTGTATTTCAAAGATGATCCCAAGAAATAAGAGTAGAATAGTGGAGGAAGAGAGGCAGGACTGGCTAGGCAGCCATCTAGGAATGTGTTGCCTAGTTACTGCTGTGAGTGATTGAAGAACAATCCTTCTCAGCAACTCTGGGAGCTGTGTGGGATGTGTCTCACTTAGTATGTTAAAAATGAGCAAAGGGGCCTGGTTACTGATACCAGTTCTTATGAGTCATTGGTATAAAGCTAACCACAGAGAATTTTATTTCAAAATTTGCTTGAAACCCATTGGTGGCGATGTGTAGAGCAGTCTTCCATCATGAGATAAAGCATTTAACAGAAACATCGATGCTAGAAGTTACTAATTGTATTAGACTTTTGTTGCTAGGATAAGATGTATGAGAAAACCAACGCGTGGAAAGAAGTATTCATTTTGGGTCAAAGACTTAGAGGCTTTGGGCCATGGCTAATTTCATTACTTTTAGGCCTGTAAAAGTTTTGTTTATAAGAAACTATTATTGTCTACGTAACAAAATGTGGTCACGGAACATGGAAAAAAATCAAACTGGAATTTATCTGCAAGTATCCTCATTGCTGGCTAGCTTGCATAGTGCCATAAGTAAGATTGTAGGCTACTGGGAGAGAAAAGTCAACAGTTATTCTAGTTTGTTTTCTATTGCTGTGATAACACACCATCATTAAAAGCAACTTAGAGGAGGAAAGAATTAATTTTGCTTACAGTCTAGGTTCATCATTGGGAGAAGTCATGGAAAGACCTCAGGGAAGGAGCTTAAAGCAGATAACATGGGGAGATATTGCTTGCTGGCTGATTCATGCATACTTAGCTAGTTTATACAACTCATGAGCATCTTTCCAGAGAATGGTGCCTCCTAAAGTGTGTTGGTCTCTTCTACATCAATAGCAAGATAATCTCCCACAAACATACTCGCAAGCTAATGTGATTTGGGAAACGCCTCAAATAGGACTATTTTTTCAGGTAACTCTAGGCTCTATCAAGTTAGCAGTCACGCTAACAAGCACAGCAGTCTTCCTTGGCCCTGAACCAAGTGGGCTACTGTAATGAACAGCTTGGCAAGATACATCCACTGGTGTAATGATGTCATAAATGCTATAGATGTAACCAACAGTTTTCTAATTGTACTTATAGCATGTACCATGGGAAGGAACCAGACTCATGTCTGGTACTGTTAACCTACTGTCATGGTTTTAATGAGAATGGTTTCTACAGACTCACATATTTGAATAATTGATCCCAAGTTGGTTAACTGTTTGGGAAAGAATAGGAGGTTGTGGCCTTGTTGGAGGAAGTGTGTCACTGTGGGTGGGCTTTAAGCCTTCAAAAGCCCATGCCATTCCTAGGTAGCTCTCTCTGCCTCCTACGAGTATCTTGAGATTAGGTATCTTAAGATATCTAATTCTTTCACCCAATTACCAGTTGCTAACTCTTCGTAGTCCTTTAATGCATGACCCAATCAATGGATTAATACATTGACACTTTCACAATCCAATCACCTGTCTATAGCACCACTAACTGAAAATCAAGTCTTCCACATATGAGCTTTTCAGAAGGATACTTCGATATCTACGTCACAATAGCAGTTAAGTAAAGGCATACTAAAGTCAGTCGGGTATAGAACACTTTCAGGGAGCCACCAATAGTCGCTGCTGTTACTGAATAAATTTGGCAGCTGTGTTGACTTTCAGTTTCCATTAGTAAAATCTAAACTAATTCTTTTTTGTTTCTGAGAAACCTTCAACAATCACTTTTTTGTGTGAGCTCCTTCACTTAAGTGTGAGAGAGACACATGACTTTCTTTCCACCAATACAGTATGACAAAGATGATGGGGATGGCACTTCCAAAAGTAGGACACATATAATTGTGACTTCTGCCATCTTAGCAG